>JASVEL010004787.1:0-40824 GCA_032618575.1 Nicotiana noctiflora
ACTCCAATTTCGATCCGCTAACCATCCCGAATCTACCCGAGGCCCCCGGGACCCCAACTAATCATACCAATCAATCCCAATACACATTACGGACTTGCTCGAGGCTTCAAATCACATCAAACAATGCTAAAATCACGAATTGTACCCTATTCTATGAACTTTGAACTTTCCAACTTCTATCTCTGATGTTTAAACCTATCAAATCATGTCCGATTGACCTCAAATTTTGCACGCAAGTCGTAATTAACATTACGGACCTACTCCAACTTCCGAAATTGGATTCAGACCCTGATATAAAAAGTCAACCTCCGGTCAAACTCCTCAAAAACCTTCAAATTTCTAACTTTAGCCAAATGGCTCCCAAATGGTCTACGGACCTCCGAATTCACTTTCGATCACACTCCTAACTCCAGAATCATCATACGGAGCTACTCCTAGTCTCGAAATTCCTAATAGACCTTGATAACATCAAAATTCACCTCAAACCAAACATATGACATTCCTTCTAAAATACTAACTGCCACAATAGGCGCCAAAATGCTCCCGGGTTATCCAAAAACCCAGTCCGGGCATACGCCCCAGTCCGAAATTATCATACAAACCTGACGGGACCTCCAGATCTCAATTTCGAGGTCGATTACTCAAAATTCTAATCCTAGCTCATTCTTTCAACTTTAAGCTTCCGAAATGAGAGTTCTCTTCCCAAATCAACTCCGAACTTCCCAAAACCAAATTTTGACCACGCGTACAAGTCGTAATGCCTGAAATGAACTCGTTCATAACCTCCGACTGCTAAACGGAGCGCTAGTACTCAAAACAACCGGTCGAATCGTTAAATATAGAGCAATATATGCAATATATGCTCCAGCGTGTTTTGAATCAACAAATTTATAACCAATAAATACATTTTTTCAAGTACCAGTGATGACCAACCCAATGATATACAACAGTTAAATAATCACAGCAATTAGGACCACGCCCTATATCAGATGTGATAGACATTTTACAATCTAAGTGAAAAAATACACAATGAATATACTAGAGAAATTCGGTTTGAAATTTAAAAATATCATTTCTAACCGTGGTCTTATGAAAACTTTAAAAAGCAGGGTTATAAGTTTCTTGTATATAATGCACAAAAGCAAGGAGAGAAGGAAAAGTAAAAGGTAAGCCACAGACAGCCACCATTTTTGCTAAGTTCTCATGATCTCTATCTTTGTTATAGGGGCATAAAACATGATCAGAAGCAGGGTCAAGTTGTTGTTGAATTTGATTAGAACCAGATCCACTAGGAGTGCTAGTACTGATGGTAGGATCAATAATTTTTCCGATTTCTATGTTAGCTTGTATCCACAAAGATTTGTGAGCATTTTTTAAGTGCCTAGTTAAACCCCCCGTGCCACCACTTGTTGAGTGTGAAAATTATTGCTTATATTTTTCACAAATAGAACGACGATTGACTTTATCATGTTTAAAATTTTTTCGTACAAATGATATTTTTGGACGTTCAACCTTAGGCTTACCCCTTACAGGGGGTACATGCGACAAAGCTCCAGACTGAGATTAACTTTGAGTTGGAGCTTGTGTTGCGGGACTAGTGGGTGTTTCAACTAATTCTTCTTCCTTATTTTCTTCTTCCTCATTTTCTACGTCCTCAAAAATAAAAATATATCAATGCCAAATTATCTTTGTAAAGTTTCATGATCTAATTGTTCTCCGACATGAACATCATAAAATGGAGGGGAGGGTTGGGAAAATGAAGTTTCATAAATATGAGTCATTTCATCGATATGTTTTTTAATTCTAGGTCTAGGAGAAGGGTTAGGATTAGGATTACTAATATTTTTACCTTTACTAGTTTTTTAATTACTTTTTAAGAAAAAAATATCAAATACATTTTTAGGTGCCATAATTTAAATATGAAATTAAATTAAAAAAACTAACACAAAAATTAAACACACAAATGAAATACAAGAATATAACACGAGAATATAACACGTAAAGTAAACACAAAAATTAAGAACTAAAATGATACGCAAAAATTATATATTAAAATTAGGAGATGGAATGAGTGCATCGTGATTAAATATTGAAACTTGAAGAAATTGCCAAAATATTGCTCCAAATACTTGACGAATTAATTTGAAGCTTGAAAGTTGCTCCAAATTTTTTTCCCAAATACTTGAAAGCACGGGCGGATGCACATGGGCCCAAGCGGTGTCACATGACACCGATTGGTCGAAAAAATTGACGAAATTTGTTTATGGTAGAGCATATATAAAAAACAAATAAGAGATTAAAAAACTGAAGTGACACCACTTAATGAATCTAAGTCTGGGTATCGTTGCCAAGCGTTTAGCTCTCACACTGAAGGTCGGGTGTTCTATCCTACATTCTTACATAAATTATTTTTTTTGAAAATTTTAGCTACTAAATTAATAAGAGATGATTTGGGTTTGCAGGGGTTTGAACTGCCGACCCCTTCTACAAAATATAAGGGACAAACCAGTGGACCAGACACAATGCATGTTTAATTACTGATACGAATTATTGATTTATAAACTCCTTTACAATTTGCTATTTTTGAATGTGTTGGCTTACTTCTACTCTATTTGGCCTTTCATCTCTCTTGTCGTTTCCCCTAACTTCTATGAATCACCGTCTACCAATTAATTGTGACACCACTTATATAAAATATTGCATACACCACTGCTTGAAAGTTATCACTTGATACTTGATAGTAAGAAAATTGAGAGAATAATATAGATAAAATATTAGAATGTAAGAGATTTGAGAGAGAAAATTAATTTTTTGTGGGAAAAATGAATAAGAATGGGGGTGTTTATAGTAGAAAATAGGGCCAAAGTATAATTTAATAAACTTAGGGGTTATATTAAAATTTGGGGGGGGGGGGTTTCGGGGGGGAGGGGCTGTTTGGACCATTGGCAACGGCTATTTTGCAATTTAAGCCGTTACCCAACGGCTAGTTTTAAAAAAAAAAAAAATCTGGCGGGACGTGGGACGGGATGAGACGAAATGGCCATCCCGTCCCATCCTGTGTCCCGTTAATATTGGTCCATCCCGTTTAACTTGAAGAAGGAGGGGACGGGACGGGACCAGATCGTGGGACGGACGGGCCGACATGTCCCGTTAGACACCTATACTATCCCAAATTATCTCTTAAAATTATTTTTCTTTCATTTGTAATAATAAAGTCACAGAACTATGCCTATTGCATTCAGAAGCTCACTCAACTACATTTTTGAAATGTTAGATTGCCAAATACCTATTTTACCCTCTAAATAATAAATAATTATCTTCATTTATTTATTTATTAAAACTTTATAATATTATAATTTTTCCCTTTTTAATTTACATTATGGACTTATCTATAGAATAAATAAATAGTATATATATTTAAAAAATTATTTAAGTATATATAATGCTGGAATAACAAAATAATGAGCATATTAAAAAATTAATTAGAATAATTTGTTAGTAATAATAATGAAAAAATATATTTTATGCACGTAATATAAAAATAATTATTTAAATAAAAATATTTTTATAATATACATTATATATTCTTAAAAATTATCCACAATTATATTTGTGAAATGAAGTAACATGAACATCAACAATTGTCTAAAATCACCGTGAATATCATAATGTTAGGCAATATTCTAAATGTTTTTACCAATTTTCTAATCATAAGATAATAATCACTTATTCTAGATAGGTTATATTCTCAATAACATTATTCACTAAACTATTGCTTGTGTGGTTAATTGGGAAGAAAGCAAACTTGACTGACAAAAAATTCTTCATTTATTTTGTGAACCAATGAAAAGGGCCATATTTGGCCCAACTAAATGATTCTCAATGAAAGTCCAGTCTAAAGAATCAGAATAAAACCGGTCCACAATAGGTACATGGATAAACCCGTTAATCAAAATATTGAGTACAGCCGTTAAAGCCTAAATCACAACCTGTGAAGCATAGATGAAAAACGTCTTTGTAGTTTGTACCCTATATGAGATATGAAATTTTTGGTTTATTTGTAAAGGAAGAAATTGTGTGAAAGGCAAAAGGGAATAGTTGGAAGGTGAAGATTGTGGGAAAATGGCGTGGAGAGCAAATCTGTCTCGAAATCTGAAGGAGCTTCGCATCCTCTTTTCTCCATCCTCCCCTCAAAGTGCTGCCACTAGGTTCCTTCCTTCTTCTCAATTTTTTTTCTCAGTAATTACTGCAATGAAATGAGCTCGGATAGTAGTATAAAAATATACTGATTTAGTTTGCGGTTTGATTGATTAATAGATAAAAATATCTGAGTTATTTTTGGGATTTGATTGATTAATAGATAAATTAATCCCTAATATTAATTGTTTCGTGTTTTAAATAGGGCGTTCATTGAGAAGAACTACAGAGATCTCAAGACCCACAATCCCAAATTACCTATTTTGATTCGTGAGGCCTCTTCTATCGAGCCTCAGCTTTGGGCCAGATATGGTAATTTTCCTTTTCAGTCTTTTTTTTTTTTCATTGATTATATCTCTTCAAATTCTAATCGGCTCTCAATGCAGTCAATTGAAGTGAGTTGTTGAGTAATTTGATGAACGATTAGTATTTTAGGCACTTATGGTTGTAGAGTGAACTTCTCCATTAGTCTCTTTTAAAAAAATTCTTTCTTTTGCATTTAGTTGTTGAATTTAGCTGTCGGATGACATTTTCATTGTTGTTGTTACATTGCATTTGGTTAATGCTTTATTAACATTTGATCAGGTAAGTGATTGATAGAAGTCTGAATCATGAGTTACTCAAAAGAATAAGTATGAAGGAATTATATGCTACTGTAAAAAATATATTCTATGACGTTACAATCTTATGGATTTAGTGATTTGAGTATAGTGAATACACTTCATAAGGGGTTGGGTTTTCTAGGTATGTAGCACTTTATTTTCCCATAGATAGCACTCAATCTGTTCTAGTTTATATGGCATTCTTTTCACTTTAGGATTCTCCGAAGTATGTGACACTATTGCACTCCTTTGGTAAGTTCTTGTAAGGACCAATTTGATGAAGTTTAATTTTAGCTTTTCCTTAGGGCCAAAGTTCATCAAATCTAGTATAGTTAGCTTGTTTTAAATTGATGTGTACCTATTTTTTATCTTCTATTCATTGATTCTTTCTTTAAAATTCTAATAGACCTAGGAGTTGAAAGGGGCATCAGATTGGAGGGCTTGACGGAGGAGCAGATCTCAAAGGCACTTGAGGACCTTGCAAAAGTAGGGGTATCTCGTTAACTTGACGACATTGGATCTTCAGAATTGTATGTCTTTGCATTTAGCACTTTGTAGAGTTTTGTCCTCGCGTTGTGCTTTTTAAAATAATCTTTTGGTGCTAGTTATCATGAATCAAGCTAGCAGTGCACAAACTTGAAACTATGGATATTTGGGTTTTATTTGTTGTTGGAAATGCAAGTGTTTGAAATTCTCCTGTTAGAATTGGAAGTTTAACGTCATTACTTCTGTGCTTTTAGTCTTGTTACAGTTGAAGTTTTATCGAGTGTTTCTTTGTTGATGAACTAATCTATTCTCCTAGTTATGCCAATATATACTAACTCTTATAATGCAAGTCAACTAACCTGGTGCGTAAGATAACACATAGGCAAATGAAGAGCTGCTAAGTGATATCTTCACTTCCTTTCCTGGCTAATAAAATTTCAATCTAGTATACAGTACTCACTATTAGGTAGAAAGGAAAAAAAACTACTCTTTTAGGAGATGACATTGATCTTCATTTTAGTAATTTCCAGAAGATAATCCTTGATTTATAGTCTTGTGTTTGAGAAAGCTGACATGCAAAAAAAAAAAAATTATCCTATATTTAAAGGAGGGGACAGTGTAGAAAACTGTGGAAAGTCTTCCCTGCTCTGCGTGAAATACCGATATTTAAGCTCTTCAATCAGCAGCTTCTCTTCCTTTGGGTAGTGTGGGATAGAAAGGGATAAAATAGTTGACTACCTCTTTGTCGAGCAACTGCTAGACTGCACGAGTCATTCATAGTCTTAAGATGCAGAATTGCTTCACTACAGGCAATCCCAGACTCCCCTATACAAGGTCTTCCTGTTGGCTGAGGTCGGGAATGCTGGAATATGCTTATGAGCCAGTTTGGTCCTTGATTGTCTAGTGGTATAGCTTTGGAGCTTCATCAAGTTCAGATATGAAAAAATACATAGTGATTAAATATCAAAGAACTGGGTTAAATATGAGGATATAAGCCAAGTTGGATAGACTATAATGGATACTTCTGGTTATCAAGTTTATGAGTTAACTTAGATCCCGTAGGTTTAGAGTTGCAACTTCATGCTCTAGAGCCCCATTCAGAGGCTATAATCGTGAGGCATGATAATAGTTTATCATGGTATCAGTGCAAAACTTATGCAAATAGTGTATCAGTATTCTATACTGGTGTTTAAATCCCTATTTTAGCAAAAAGAACCTGTATAAATCCCTCGTTTAGCAGAAGGAAATTGTGTAAATCCTTGTTCTTGTTCATCACAGGTGTGGAATGTTGCAACACCATAGTAGGGTACATATAGCAATGGAAAGAATTATAGAAAGTTCATGAAAGACTCAGTGAGAAAAAATAGAGAAAAATACAAAGTAAAGGGCGTCTGAAGTTTCATCTTCTATAGAAGTCAATTGATTTCTTCAAGAGTTTTCTATGCTTTATTTGTGATTGGTTCCACTGCTTCTTCTATTTGGTTTCCATTCCATTCCTGAAGCTTCCCCCTGTGAAAAGATATCAGGAAAAATATTTTAAGTACTTTATTAATGTGACAGCATGAGTTTGTAGCATAGTAATCTCACATTTGCAACATGACCATGTCTTTTCTTGCCACTGGATCCTCTTCAAATACTTCAACCTGAAAAGTGGAAAGAAAGAGCATCATGTCAGATATTTTTCCTCATTGATGGAATTTTAACAAATCTGATGCATGTGATTTTTTTGTATCATACAAATTTCCATCCGAGAAGATTCTCGCATTTATTACAGTAGACATCTGCTACTGTGTGAAGACCAAGTTGCCTCTGCTGCACTGCTTCGTTTACATGCACATTCACCCTGCATATTTTATCGTTTAGATTAGTTCTTCGCTGTTCAGACAACTCCTATTAAACTTTTCCAGGAAATAGTATTACGAAAGCTTACACTTTATCAAATACACCTCCGGTCACCCCGGTTGCTGGCTGAAAAACACATAACAGTAGATAAATGAAATATGAACCGTCATTTCTATCTACATGATATATATAACTGCATCAGTTACTAGTGCAGGCTACTCAGTCTAGTATAGTAGTATGAAGCTTACTCTTTGCTTAAATATAGGAAAAATGAAACGTCGAGTAAAAAGCCCATAAATCACAAGATAGTACTGCTACTTCCTAAATGCTAAATGGGTATAGATTTTCTTGATCATTCTGTCCATCTTTATTTTTAAACGTATAAATTGATGTTGTTGCACATTCTTGCATAATTAAAGAAGAAAGATAATGTTGGCGGTACTTGAGAAATGGACAGCAAATTAAAAGAAGAAAGAGAAAAGAGACGGACCAAATTTCTGTGTGCATAAAATGCAATTAAGCGTTGAAAATTATCCAGTATAATAGCAGCTGTCATTTTTCAAGAGAAGATTAACCAGAACATTGTAATCTCGCGAATACCATGAATATGCGCATTACGTATCTGATGTGTCTAACAACAATAACTCAGTATATTCTCATAGAGTGGGGTCTGGGGAGATTAATATGGAGACAGGCCTTACCTCTACCTGAGAGGGGAGAGAGGCAGTTTTCAATCGACCCTCGGCGCAGGGAAGAGAAAGGAAAACAAAAACCAAAAACAAAAACAGCATCAGTTACTCCAGTATACATCGCATAAATAATTAACTAAACATAAGAGTCATATGTATCATAAATAAATTGGCATACAATAATATTAAAACAGTAACTATCAGAAGTGACTACCATAAGAGAATACAAACTAATCTTCTACGGGTGGCTCTACCACGCCTCACCCACCCGAGAAAGGGGTTCGAAAAATCTAGAAACCTCTATATATGATGTGTCTAATGAAACATATTTTCATTTAATATTCGGAATTGAAAGATTAACAACACAATTACAGATGGTTCAGCTATTACAACGCTAAACTAATTTGAGTAAAGAAAAAAAGATTACCTACCGTGTAGTTAAGGCTGAAATCTTGGGTGAGAGCCACATGGGTTTGGCAGATACGGCACACGTAGAAACGAAGACAGGGATCAGACACATCGAACTCAACATGAAATGACTTACCCATCTCTGAAAACTTCCTTATTAGTATATAACTATTTTGAAACAGAGAAGAATGTAACTCACGCCAACTTGGTAATTAGTAAGTGGTGATGAGATAGAGAGCAGATGAAGAGGTTTAAGAGAACCGGGAACTAGGGGAGTTATGATCAACGAGCTCATCTTTTAAAAAATAAAAGATGTTCAATTAATTCTATATATATAGAAAATTGATTGCGATGGATAAGGCAGAGAACTATATATAGCATCCGTCCAGAAGGCAGTTTCTTGATTAACAGGAGAAAAGTCAAGTTATAGAAATTACAAGAGATTGGGGGTTTTGCGGAATTTGAGTACATATGCATATTTCTGTAGTTAGTTACGTGTGTATATTTATATGGGATTAAACGGTCTTTGCCAGAAGGTAATCTAATAATGAGGATTGGAACTTGGAAGGAAGAGAACTTTCTACTTAACTGCCAATTAACCTCTTACATTTCTTACCACCCATTTGGTTCAATGGCTTACTTCAATCCAAACCTGGTCCTAAAATGAATTTCACGAAGCAAAGCAACTAATAATATAGTAGATACTTTTACTGATTTAATTGGCTTTTTTTTCAATCAATTAGTGCTTCATATAGCTGCTGGAGAGCGAGAATCAAAGTTTTCGGCTACATCCACTTAACAATACATCTAGTTTCTTCAGAGTAGATAGCTTTGGATTAAGGACCAAATGGCACTAGATCTCCTTCTCCACTTTTAATTGAATTCCAAAAATACTATTTTAAAGATAAAAATTTGATTTTGACAGTATTAATTGGATATATTAAAAAATCATACCAATTTGCACCAAAAGAAGAATTGAAACTGAAATAAAACTATAATAGGATTGTATTCCAAATATGAACTACACATAGAGGATCGAGAAGATCCATGGGTAAACCCCACAAAAACAAAAGAAATTACAGTAAAGTACCATCCGATTTAACTAATCCTAAACAAACATGACCATAAACTCAAAATCTATCCTAACAACAATCCATCAGAACGAACTTCAAGAGCTAGTAAACTTGGTAACAGCCTTGGTACCCTCAGAAACAGCATGCTTAGCCAATTCTCCAGGAAGTACAAGTCTCACAGCAGTCTGGATCTCCCGAGAAGTAATTGTGGGCTTCTTGTTGTAACGGGCCAATCTAGAAGATTCTTGGGCCAACTTCTCAAAGATATCGTTAATGAAACTGTTCATGATACCCATGGCCTTGCTTGAAATCCCAATATCAGGGTGGACCTGTTTGAGCACCTTGAATATGTAGATCTTGTAAGTCTCAACGCTCTTCTTGGCCCTCTTCTTCTTCTTATCTCCGGCAGCGGCACCACCGTCCTTTGGGAGTTTCTTCCCGGCCTTTGGCTTCTTCTCCGCCGGAGTTTTCTCGGCGACAGTGGTTTTCTTCTCCTCCACCGGCTTCTTTTCTGCTGGCTTCTTCTCTGCCTTTGGTGCCATTGAAACCAAATGTGTTTACAAAGAGAAAAATGTGAAAGGAATTTGAATGCTGCTGTTTGTAGGTGAACTGATATTTTGAGATGTGGGCAAGTGCAATGTATATATAGAGGCAACAGATCAAATCTTATTGGTTAGTAGTTGAGGCGCACGGATAGATGAGTTGGCATGATTTGGAGCGTCGGATTTACATGTTCTCGTGTGAGGATAAATGCGCGGTGGTGATAGAGTTCACCTTTTGGGCTTTTTATTGTATGGGAAAAAAGTGTGAAGAGTTTTGGGCAAATTTCCACTTCGCGCCTTTGGCGTTGGCGGTTCCCTAAAATTCATGAAATTCGGACGTATTATAGAAAAAATAAAACTTTGGCGGATCTTTGTTTAAACTTTGGTGGATTAATTTAGGAATTTTTAAATTCTTATGCTAAAAACTTTATTACCCTCAATATTTAAAATTATCTTAATTATACTTAGTATGTCTATTTAGTATATCAAATTATTAATTATATATTATAATTAATTTAGAGGTATAATTAATTGACAGTTTTTTACTCCTTAATTAAATGTGTCAATATATCTCAACCCTCCCCTTAATTCCTAAGATCTAACTGGTGCCATTTTTCCCCTCCCTTTTCTTTTTCTTCTCCATTCATTTTTCTTCTCAAAAAATACATAAATGAGACCTATTTCTTATAATTAAATCTTTAGCCAAAGAAATTCAATATAAAACTCATTATTTCGGTTATTGCAATTTCTGGTAATTGTCAATGGAACCCATTGTTTCGATTTCTTTAATCTCCATCAATGAAAGAAGGAGGAAAAAGAAAGCCGCCAGACAATAACGATCGTTTCTTAAGTAATATCACTAAACAATATTTTTTTTTAAAAACATACTTTGTGATACTTGTGGTTTGTTTCTTTAACACCCTACCTAGATAATGTTTGTTATAGTTTTGCTTCAAATTATTTATGTCGATACCTTTAAATTTTTATGTAAATCGCTCAAAAAGAAATTTAAAAACGTTAATTATAAAAATACTTATGTAAATTACATTATTTATCTGAAAGTAATATTTTACTTAAGTAATATTTTGTAGAAATTTTGTAGTTAATATTTTTTTTCAACATAAGATTGTAGTATAAATGTAGTAATTTTTTAGATACCCTTAAAAACAATACAACTTTATACAATACTTAAACTGATTTGTAGTTTATTTGTAGAAATTTTGTAGATGAAGAGAAAATGTTGTAGTCAACATTTTTTTCAACATAAATTATAGTTTAATTGTAGTATAAATATAATAATTTTATAGATACCCTTAAAAATAATACAACTTTATATAATACTTAACCTGATTTGTAGTTTATTTGTAGAAATTTTGTAGATAAAGAGAAAATTTTGTAGTCAACATTTTTTTCAACATAATTATAGTATAAATATAGTAATTTTGTAGATACCCTTAAAAATAATATTGCTTTATACATATTTAAACGAAATTGTAGTTTTTCCCCTCCCCTTAAATTGATTTGTATTTTGTAATCTTGTAATTTTTCCTGTCCCCTATCTTCATCTTCTTTATTCTTTCTTCTTCTCAAAAAATACAGAGATGAGACCCATTTATTATAATCAGATTTTTCCAATTCAATTTTTTTTAATGTTAGTTTAATTGTTACTTTCTGTATTTAAATTAAAATAATTAAAATGGGTTTTTTTGAATAGAAATTTAAACTGAAAAAAGATAGAAAGAAGAACTGAATTTTCCAAAAGAAGGTAAACAAGAAAAAAGGTAAAAGAACAAAAAATGATGAGGCAAAAATGGAGAATTTCATGAACAAAATATAGGCTTTTACGTAAAATCAATTAGAATATTTCATTTCCTTATTTGTTGCGCGCCTATTTAGGAAGATTCAACTACCAATAATTAGTAATTAATGAATGGTATAAAAATTATAGAAAAAATATGGACATGACAGGTAAATTAGAAAATATGCACGTATTTAATAATAATGTTTCATATATGGTATAGATAGGGAAAATCTCATTAATTTATTGGGAAAAATGGAAAATGAGAGTATAATATCATTAATGTTATAAATGAGAAAAGTAGAGGGAGAACTCTTATTCATTTGGATGATTAAAATTGAAATAGAACATCTCTATTTATAGGAAAGTGACATAGCCACCAAATAACAAACCATATAGACATTCACCTTAAATATAATTCTATTTATAACTCCCCCATTGAATGTTATTCAACAGATAATGTGCCTAGTTAAAACCTTAACTAGAATAAAACCCAGTGAAAAAAATTATAGTGAAAAAAAAGAGCACACATATATAACAATACGCCTTTTGTTGCCTCGTTAAAAACCTTACAAGAAAAACTCAATGAGACAAAACCTTATAAGGAAAAAAGAGTGCAACGCGTATTAACTCCCCTGATGAGAGCATCAATTCACTTATTTAAGCATTCTCATAACGATCTTGTACTTTAGTTTCTCGAAGATTGACGTCGGTATAGATTTGGTGAACAAATTAGCCATATTAACTTAAATGAATATGTTGCACCTTGAGATCATTCCTGATAGAGATGAATTGTCTTCATATGATCTTGTTGGAATCGTCATTTCAATATCATCGGCAAAAACTCTTGCTATCATCAATACTTCAAGATGAGAAATTGTATATGCTTTAAGCAATTTAAATCCTTCAAAAATTATCATATAAGTTAAGTCAAACAAGCCATTCCTCCTAGATAATTTCAGTGGTGTCTTTGAAATTAATGCCCCCAAATTGAAGTCCCTTGACTTCACAAGCAGAGTATGGTTTATCAGTTTAAAAATTGTTCCTCTTATGGCACAATTATCGCTTGCTTTAGGGGAGGCATTTTCCTGGAATCAAAACCTCACTATACTAGGGTTCTTGAGTCTTTTTGTGCAGTGGAACATCTTCATTTAGTTGAATTGGATTGGTTTTAGATGAAAATTAGGCACTTAGTCTCTCTGAGGAAGACTTATTTTGGAAAAGTCGGTCGAATATTGACTATTGAGTTAGAGGGATCGGATGTGATTCCGATGATCTGGTTATCTTTGGGGGATGATTTGTGACTTAGGAGCCTGATCGGAATTGATTTGGAGGTCCGGTATAGAATTAGGCTTGAATTGGCGAAGTTAGTATTTTGACGAATTCTGTTTAATAGGTGAAATTTTGATTTGAGGGTCGGAATGGAAATCCTAGAGTTGTTTTAGCATCGTTAGGTGATCGTGGATGTGTGTGCAAAATTTTAGGTCATTCAGAGGTGTTTTGGTCGGGTTTTTGATCAAATGCGTATTTTCAGAAGTTTTTGAGAAACTTAGGCTTGAATTCGATGAGAATTGATGATTTTAACATTGTCATATGTGTTTCGATGATTGGATCAAGTTTTGGATGATGTTTTAGAATGGGTTGGCACTTTTGGTTGAGGTCCGGGTGCCTCGGGGTCATTTCAGATGGCCAACGGGGTGGATTTTGGACTTGAAGCATTCTGAAGATTTTTGGTATCTGGTATTTTCGCTTCTGCGAAAATTGATCGCCGAAGCGGTTCCGCAAAAACGAATGAGGGAGCTGCAGAAGCGAGTCTTGGGCTCGCGGCAGGTTCCGCAAAAGTGGACATTTGGACCGTAGAAGTGGTTTTGCTTGTGCGAAAATGGACCGCAGAAGCAGTCCTGGGCAAAATGAGAGACATCGGAGAAGCGGAAGTCGCAGAAGCAACATTTGTATTGCGGAAGCAAAAAAGCATGGTCAGGGATATTTAATTCCATCTTTGCAAATTTTTGAAAGAACTTAACATTTTCACTTCGGACTTGGAGGTTATTATGCGATTTTGGCGAGGGATTCAAAGGACTTCATTGAGGTAATAAATTATGAGTCTAAAACATAAATCTAATGTGTTATAACATGAATTGAGGGTGAAAAATTAAGAAATTAGAGGTCAAAGATGAAGGTTAGGGGTTGAACTTAAGAGAAGGAAAATTTGGGGTTTGAGGGAGTATTTGAGCTCGAATTTTGGTAAATTTAATATGTATAGACTCGTGGCGAGATAAGAAATCTGGTGATGTAAATTTTTTAATTTTTTTAAGAAGTGGGCTCGGGGCTCGGGTTTTGCCAATTTCGTGATTTTTTTATCTTTTCTGAGTATTTTCGATTGGTTTATGTTCCCTTAGCCTATTGTAATATATTACTTGTGATTTTGATCAGATTCGACGCACGAGGAGGTCGATTCGAGAGGATAAGGCATAGCGAGCTAGACTTTTGGCCGGCTAGAGGTGAGTAATGATGTAAATGATATCCTGAGGGTTTGAAACCCGGGATTCGCACAACGTAGTGCTGTATTGAGGTGAAATGTGCGCTTAATGGCAAGCTCGGGGTTGTTTACCACTGGGGATTGTGACTTGGTCCATCTCGTTTGATATTTTACCGCATATTTGACTAAGCTGATTTGTTTATCATCGTGATCTGGGCTTTTTGCCATGTTTTGCTTAAAGCCAATTATTTGAATCCTTCGGAATTGTATCACTATTTCCTCACTATTTTGATACGTTATTTGAACTCAGTCCTAATGATTATACTGCTTCGCAAACTTAACCACTTTAAATAAATTTTTAGACTTTAAATGATATTTCACTAATGTTTTGGGCTGAGAACTATTATCTTATTGACGCCCGGGGCTTATGATATTTTCTCGAGCGAGTGAGGCTTTCAGGCCTTGAGTGTAAAGTGAGGAGGCTTTCAGGCCTCGAGTGATATGTGAGGAGGCTCTCAGGCCTCGAGTGATATGTAAGGAGGCTTTCATGCCTCACGTTGTTGTGAGGATGATTTCAGGCCTTGATTTATATGCCACGAGGTGGTTTGATATTGCTCTTGGGCCGTAAGGGGCCCCTCCCGGAGTCTGTACACCCCCAGTGAGCGCGGGTACTCATGAGATGTGATACTGAGCCCAAGGGGATGATATTGATCTGAGTGATGTAATACTGAGCCCAAGGGGCTGATACTATTTCTAAGCGAGTGATATCGGGCACGAGGGAAGATTTCTATTCACTATTTATTTGATATCTTACCTGACTTACTGGTTTTACTTTGAAAAGGAAATTTCACTTCAATATTGTTCTGTTATATGGATTTACTATTTATACTGCTTGACATAAAACTGCCTTGTGTTGTTATGTGCTTTCTTACTTTCAGATATTATTTATTATTGTTACTCACTGGGTCGGAGTACTCACATTACTCCAGCACCATTTGTGCAAATATAGGCATTATAGAGTCTACCCATGAGGAATGATTCTTCCCAGATCAGGAGGCTAGTCGGAGTGACGAGGTAGTTATTGACGTTCGCAACCCTTATCTCCCCTATTTAATATCTTTGGATTTTCCTTCGGACAGTTGTATCAGACTTTCCATTTTGTAGACTGAATTTAAATTCTGTAGTAGCTCATGACTTGTGACACCCCGATTTCGGGCTATGTCAGGATGGTATTCATGTTTTATCACTTTTCTTCCACGTTTATGATAATTTTATTTATGTTTTAGACTTATTCATGCTAAGTAACTGCTAAAGAGGTGTTGATGTTCTGTTGGCTGGCCTTGTCTTCACGAGAGGCGCCATCACGATTGGGTTTGGGAATTGGATCGTGACAATCTAGTTATGTAATATGTACTTTTATTTTTTAGTACTTAATTTTCTAGTTGTGTAATGTGTATTTTGATTTTCCAATTATCAAATTTCTATTTTGGTATATCACTTTGGTATCATTTCATTACTCTAACTACAAAACCTAACTACAAACCCTATCTATATGGTTGGAATGTGAATAGTCTTCAGTTCAAAAAAGGGTTGGTAACCGAAATAATAAATGAAATTCAACTAACACCACATTTTTACATGAAATAATAAATACAATTCAACTAACACCATTAATTACGACAATTCAAACAAAACTAGATATTGTGATAAAAAATAGGTTGTTTTGTCCACTGAAATAAAAATTAGCATTCAATACACCTATACAACAACAACAACAACAACAACAAACCAATATATTCCCACAAAGTGGGGTAAATACACTCATACAATGTTGCCAAAATAGGTTATTTTTTCACTGGCAGGAACAATACACCCATAAAAAAACCCAGATAGTATGGCTTAAAATAGGTTATTTTTTTTCACTGATAGTGTGGCCAAAAATAGGTTAATATTTCACTGACAGGAAAATTAGCATTCAATACCCCCTTTTTGATCAGAAGGGTTTTGGACAGTAGCTTGGCCCCTATAAATATGGTCACGTACTAAACACTAAATACCTAAAACACTCACATACTCAAAACTAAAATATGGATGCCTCTCCCTCAACCAAACGAGCCCTAGTTTACTCTTCTACTAGCAGTAACCATATATCTTACTCTTCTACTTCGAGTGATATTGAAGAAGAGATTCCTCCAACATTTGAAGTGATTTTGACTGATATATGCATTGACTACGACGATCTGGTTATGCATCAGTATTGTATATAACTTTTTTTGTGTTTAAGCTTTATATTTTTCGAAAACTTAATAGTATTAATTTTTTTCTTCCTTTTTTCAATATATTCCAAGAAAATCTACAAGCATCTTCCTCCAACATTAGAAAACGCATATTTTTACCATCGTGACAAAGAATAAACTGTAATTATGAGCGTTGGTGATCAATAAAGGTTTAAGGTAGGTTGGAGACTTTTTGTGTTGGGTAATTTTATCAGGCTAGGTTTCGTCGCAAATTTACGTTGGTTGATGTTTCACCACTGCGTGCTATCTTCAATGTAGACATGATGGGAGACAGATATCCCATTTGTACTAATTCATTTTCTTTTACTTGTTACTAGGATGTGTTTGTGATAAATTCAAACTTTTAGTTATGGTTGTTGTACTTTTTTATGTTTGTAATAACCTGGCAGGTCGTTTTAAAATTTACCCCCATGATCCCCCAATTAACTGGTTCCCCTAAGTTCATTTCTGTTATTGTGGTTTACCGGGAGGTTCGGTTTTAGAATTTGGAGTGTTTTGGGACACTTAGTCCCTAAATGAGAGCTTTATAGTTGAAAAATGGCCCGTATTCGAAACAGTATTAAGACGGCCTTGGAACAGAAATCTGATGGTTCTATTAGCTCCGTTAGGTGATTTTGGGGTTGGGAGTGCGTTCAGAATATATTTTGGAGGTCTGTAGCTCAAATAGGCTTGAAATGCCGAAGTTTGGAATTTTTGAAAATCCGATCGATAGGTGAGATTTTGATCCGGGAGTCAGAATGGAATTCCGACAGTTGTAGTAGCTTTGTTAGGTGATATTGGATATGTCTGCAAATTTTTAGGTCATTCGAACATCGTTTGGTCGGGTTTTGATAGAATGTAGGTTTCGGAAGTTTTGGTTGGATTTTAGGCTTGAACCGGCCTTAATTTGATGATTCGTGTGTTTGAGGGTGTGTTTTTATGATTGAAACAAGTTTGTGTGATGAATTAGAATGGATTCGTATTTTTGGTTGAGGCCCCGGGGGCCTCGGGATGTTTTCAGAGGGTCGATCGGGTGAATTTTGAAGTTTTGGAATTGCTGGTGTAATCTGGAGTAGCAGTTCCACTTCTGCGGATGGGGAACTGCAGAAGCGGCCCCGTAGAGGCGACCAAGAGGTCGCAAAAGCGATCAGGGGCTAGTTCGGGCAATTCTGCAGAAGCGGAAGATTTCTCGCAGGGGCGGGCTCGCAAAAGCGAGCCCTTGTTTGTAGAAGTGGACTTAGGCATCTAGGGCAATATCGCTGAAGCGGAGAGGCCTCCGCAGAAGCGATCTCGCAGGTGCGAGCAATTGACCGCAGAAGCGGTCCTCGCCAATTAATGAAAAGTTGCAGAAGCGACCAAATTACCACAGAAGCGGTCTCGTTTATGCGAGCCAGTAACCGCAGAAGTGGAAATAGTGTCAGTGATTAAGAACGTGAAGGGTTCGAATTTCAGAAAGTCATAACACATTGGAGGCTTCGAACTAGGAGAGGATTTTAGCGTTTTTGAGGAGGAAATCAAGGGGAATCATGATTAGGTAATCACTCATGGACTCAATTTATATTAATATATTGATAAACCACAGATTAAACCTCTGAAAATAAAGGATTAGAGGTGTGTTAATGAAGGATATTTGCTCTAAGTTTGGGTTATTGAAAACCATTGATTTTAATAGGCAAACCGAGTCCAATTTTGATAAATTTTATATGGGTAGACTCGTGAAAGAACGAGGGTTCTGAAAACGTAAAAATATTTTTATTCCGAGCCGATTGCTACATGGGTATTTTGGTTATTTCACCCATTTTCGCGTCGTAGCTTTAATTTTATCAATGTAATTAGTTACTTGCGATGTTATTTATACTGTTTAATTGGTTTGACTAAATTTGGGCCACTCGGAGTTGGATACTCGTGGCAAGGGAGTCATTTCTTAGCGGTTTTGTAACGGGATTGAGGTAAATGACTTGTCTAACCTTGCGTGGGGGATTTCCTCCCCTAGGATATATATGTATTGATTTAAATGCCTTGTACGTGAGGTGATAGGCGTGTACTCTTGCAGATTGTTGAAAACCACCTTATTTGAACTACTCAATCTGTGTTATCTTTGTTATTTAATTGGTTTAATTGCAAGATCTATCTGGTGATAGCTAGGGAAGCATGATTAGATAGGATTATCTGTCAAAGTGCCTACTTGTCTTAATTGAACTCCCTGGAACCTGTTGAGACTGGATTTAGTGTTAAATTGTAGTTGTGTACTTCGTATTTCTCTGTGTTTCCTCTTATTGATTGTGTTTGTGTTCTGTGGACTGCGGGTTCAATTCCCGAAGATACTAATATACGGACTACGGGTTCAATTCCCGGAGATCCTGAGATACTGAGATACGGACTGCGGGTTAAATTCCCGGAGATCCTGAGATACGGACTGCGGGTTCAATTTCTGGAGATCCTATGATACTGATATGTGGACTGCGAGTTTGATTCCCGGAGATCCTGAGTTGCTGAGTATAAAAAGTACTGCGGCTTCAATTCCGGAGATCCTGGATTGTTGATTTGTACTTATTGTGTTGATTTCTCTTTGTTAGCTTAACTGTAGACGGTTTGTATTATTTATCTCAATTGCTGATATTTCAGACTTATTCTTATTTTGAACTGTTCGGCATTATTATTATTATCATTATTTTTATTATTTCTCCGTGGGGCCTTGACCTTCCTCATCACTACTTCATCGAGGTTAGGCTTGACACTTACTGAGTACTGCCGTGGTGTACTCATACTACTCTTCTACACACTTTTGTTGTGCAGATCCAGGTTCCTCTGATCAGACGCACTACCGGTGACTTAGCAGCATTTTCAGGAGACTCGAGGTATGAATCTGCCACGTCCGCGGATTCGGAGGTTCTTCTTCTACTCTTCTTAGTGATGTCAGTCATTCCTTATTTTCTTTGTGTAGACACTCTTGATGTATAGATCTACAGTTGTACTCTCTTAGTCTGTGTTGCCCGTGAGTTTTCGGGTCTTGGTGGTTGTATTTTTGTTCTTGTATTTGGTGAAGTGTATGTGCCGAGCGACACTTATTATATTTTCTTTATATTATTCTGCTATTATTTAACTTTTGTTCATAAGAGTTGTACATTCCGCATTGTGTTAGGCTTACCTAGTTGTGAAGACTGGGTGCCGTCATGATAGGTTCACGATTGGTGAACTAGGGTCGTGACATTGTTGAAATGTTATGTTAATAAAATTTCAATTTTCATATTACTAGAATATTTTTTTTGAATTATTTATCATTCAAATAATTAAATTACTAGAATAATTAAAATTATTTAGTATTTATCATTAAATGCACCATGGGGAAGTTAAATGGTTTGGTGTGTTATTAATGTATAGTCTCATATTCTCATATACTTAAACACTATAGACCTAAAAATACACTCTCCTACAAACACTAACTGTGGACGCCTCTCGCTTTACCAAACGATGTCTAACTCACTCTTGTACTAGCGAGGATGAAGAAGCGAATCCTCCAACTTTTGAAGTGGTTATAACTGATTCACACATCAACTACGATGATCTGGTTATTGTCACGACCCGGATTCCCCCACCATCGGGATCGTGATGGCGCCTACTCGTAGTAGCTAGGCAAGCCAATTCACTCACCATCTTCATGTTTAAACAACCATTTTGTTCTCATATTTAATAGCAAGAATAATACTCATAACTTTAAATGCGGAAGTCTTTCGAATAACAGACGAATAATAGTGTAAAATAATTGACATAAGTCCTCTACCCAAGATGTGGAGTCACAAACTCACGAACTACTAAAGAATAACTACACATAATGGTCCGAAAGAAATAAATAATAACTGTCTGTCTCGGAACAATGAGACCACAACAATAATAAAAGCAAATAGAGGAGACGTCGGGCCTGCGGACGCTTGCAAGCTACCTCAGTCTCGGAAGTACGATAATCCCGCTAGTGTACTACTGCTCATGCTCAAAACCTAGACCTGTGCAAAAATGCACAGAAGTGAAGTATCAACACAATCCGACCCCATGTGCTGGAAAGTGCCTGGCCTATCCCATCGAAGTAGTGAGAAGCCCAGTGAAGTATCAACACAATCCGACCCCATGTACCTTACTGATTTATTATGTATGTACCACAGAATAACAGAGATATTGAGCAACACAATTAACAAAGGAGGGAACATGCTGGGGGAGCACAATCGGAAACACATAATAAATCAGTAAGGTAAAAACAGAGTGTAGCAAAAACAGTTATCATAAAGCAAGAAATTGAATAGTTGCATGGCATCACCCTTCGTGCTTTTACTCTCATCCTTATCAAATAATCAAATAAAAGTGCACGGCATCACTCTTCATGCTTTTACTCTCATTCTCACATCCATAGCACGACATGATCCTTCGTGCATGGTTTAAGCAACAACGGCACAGAATGTTCCTTCGTGCATAAATAATAAACATGGCACGGAATGATCCTTCGTGCATAATTTAAGTAACAACGTCACGGAATGTTCCTTCGTGCATAAATAGTAAACAAGGCACTAAATGATCCTTCGTGCGAACATAAGTAAAAATGGCACGACATCACCCTTCGTGCATTATCACTTTTCCTCACCCAAATAACAGTCACAGTCAACGGGCAAAAGAATGAAACAAACAACATGTACCATCCCGAAAAGGGAGTAACAACAGTCATAACAATATCCCGGCAAGGGAACAATATCAACAACATAACAAAGTCCTCGCAAGGGAAATAATAATCAACCTTCACAACCCGGCAAGGGCTCAAGAGTAGTACTTAGGAATATTCCACATTAGCTCACAACATGTATCAATAGATGACTCACGATCATGCTAGACTCCGGTGTATAGATGCTAGTCACCACGCCTATATACTGCACTCGATCACATAACAATTAGCAAATTATTACACTCAATCATATTCCTTCAAGCTAGGATAGATCAAACACTTACCTCGACGGTTTATAGTCCACTCAATCCTCAAGCAATGCTTTTCCTTTTGAATTTGGCTCCAAATCAATCGTATCTATACATAATTTATTTAATATCATCAATTCTACTCAACAAACCAGCTCAATTGCCTAATTAACGTATTTTTAACATGCTGTCCAAAAACTGTAAAACCGACCCCGGGACTGCTTGGTCAAAAAAATCCAAAAATTATACCAATGGATTCCTCGTCTCTTCACGAGTCCGTACATATAAAGAACACCAAAATCGGAGTCTGTTTGAGCCCTCAAATCGACCCCTAAAGGTCTCATAATTTGAGGCCCCAAAATCCTATTTTTCTATGGTTTTCATGAATTAACGAATGGGGTTGTGATTTATAATTACCCATAAATGAATTTTAATAATTAAATCACTTACCTCTCTGATACCCACTGATTTTCTCTCTTAAAAATCGCCTCAGAAGCTTCTTCCCGTTAAACAATTAGAAGAAAACTCGACCTGCTCATTATAGGTATACTATTCACGCGTTTTACTGCTCCTAATGGATTCCTTGTGAAATTCTAATGAATTTAGGCTTTTGAATAACTCAATTTGACCTTATAATGAAGGAGATATGTAGGTTTTAAGATTTGCAAATAGGGTAGGTTTTTAATACGCTGTCAGGGGCAATTTCGTCATTAACCTGAAAATCTGGGCAACCCTACTAAAATGGCCATAAAATCATCATACGATGTCCAAGTTCGATGATTCTTTTTGCTGCTGTCCGTAATTACGATACAAATCTAATTCTTCATTCCAAATAGTAATCGGAACTTATTTGTTTAATATGATATCATTTACGCTTGAACAAACGATGTCGAAGCATAAGAAAAACGAGCAGAACGCAACTCAAACCTATCCGAAACATGTCAAACGACGTCCTTTTTCAACCAATTTTACAGGAAGCGCTTAAACAATATCTAAGACTTGTACCGAGCGCCGGAACCAAAATACGAGCCCGATACTATGGTCTTTTAATCAATTTTCATTTCCATTTTCCTTGATAATTTCAGAAAAATAATTTAACTGAAAAATTCTTCTACTCAGGTTCTAGACCCCGGGCACATGCTCGAGTCCCATATTTTCTACGGACCTTCCGGGACAGTCCGATCTCGGGTCCGGGTCCGTTTACCAAAAATATTGACCAAAGTCAACTATTTTCATATTAATACCAAAATTCTTCAATATTTTCACAAAATTCACATATTTTCACATAAAATTTTCCAGCAACGCGCCCAGACTGTACAAGCAAATCGAGGCAATATAAAATAAGGTTTTCAAGGCCTCAGAAGCACGAAACAGATGAGGAAAACAGGTGATGACCCTTTGGGTCGTCACAGTTATGCATCAATGTTGTATATATTTTTTTGTGTTTAAGCTTTATAAACATTTTTCGAAAACTTACCAAAATTATTATTTTTCTCAGTATATTCCAAGAAAATTCTACATGCATCTTTCTCCAACAGTTGAAACCACGCTTCTTCATTATCGTGGCAAAGAGTGGTCTGTATCTATGAGCGTCTGTGATCGAAAAAGGTTCAAAGAGGACTGGAAACTTTTTATTTTTGATACTTATGTCAAGCGAGGTTTTGTCGTTAAATTCACGTTGGTGTATGTTTCATAACTATATGTTGACTTCAATGTTGAAGTAAAGGGAGAAGGAACTCATGATCGTAATCTAGTTGAAATTGATTAGTGTCACACCTCTTTTTTACACACCCGAAGGTAATACAAGATAATTTGTTTCACTTAAAGTGACATTATTTGAAATGAGATTTTTTCTTATAGTCACCATTTAAAATATTTTAATCGGTGTCTCAAGTCACCGGTTTATTTTAATATTCCAAATTGAGGAAATTTTGACTTTTCTTTTGAAATCTGGAAACCGGAAATTCTAAAACAGTAATTATATTAACCCGAAAAAAGGTGTTAGGCACCCCCGAATTCTGTGGTTCTAGCACGGTCGCTTAAACTATTATAATGAGCCTATTATCTGATTTATTACATGTGTTAAACATATGGTGCATTTTAAACTTATTAACCGCTTTTAATTATTTTAGAAAAAATTCATCGTCATCTAAAATACGCCTTGAACCACATTACATAAATGCACCTACAGTCCACGATATATTTTATCTAACGTTGTTGAGATTTAAATTTGGGTCACATAAATGCACACCCAAATTTAGGAAGGCAATTTTAAATATAGCGCCTAAAGCAACTACGCTCTTTCAAGTTAATAACAAGGTTTGTGAGGGCCATAGAAAGTTCAACTAATGGCACACCACGATTTCTAAAGAGTTAAAAAAATTAAGTGAGGGCCATGGGTGTAGGAATTTTGCACACCTCAATTTATTTTAAAGGATTGTATTTAATTTAAAGCAAACTATAAATGTTCATGATTATTGTAAAGTCATGTATTATAGTAGCTCTCTACTCTCTCGGGTAGGGGTAAGGTATACGTACTCACTATCCTCTCTAAACCCCGTTTCTGAAATTATACATGGTTATTATTGTTGTATACTAACGCTATAATCTGTTGTCTTACATGAAATCTTCTATAATAAATTAAGAAAAAAAGCTGGCTAAGTGACACAACATGATAGTTTGACTCAAACTTTATAATCGATAAATTCATAAACAACGAGACAACTTAGATAATAAAAGAGAATACACATATTTCTACCAGAAGCTTTGTACTAATTATTGTGAATGATGGATACATCTTTGGAAGGACACACATATTTATACATTCAGAAGAGTAATGTTGGCCAAGCGTCATGACTATAGCGTTAGTATACAACAACGACAACAACAAACACTTTATCTATAACTGAAATTACACTATTTGGCACTCCAAAGAAACAACAAATACTTAAAAACCAAGAACTGCAACTACCATCTATTTTTCTCCATTTTCTTCTCACCATAAATCATTCATAACGAAGTTAACCCAATTAAAAGTTTCAGAAGACATTTTTTGCTCAGTCAATTTTGGAAAGAAAACGAATTTAAACCCAAAATGATTCCAAATTCAAGGCTAAACTAAAAATTACCTTACAACCTAAAATTCTAACATTAGAGTAAAAAAAAGAAGCCTTTATCCATTATTATCTTCCAAATACACGCCTAACCATCCAAGTTGTGAATCCAAGACTTTAATAAAACTAAAACAATGTAATGCTATAGTGATAAAATCATAAGGGGAATATTTTATATATAAAAAAACTACAGCAGAAAATGGGATACAAAATAGGAGATGAAAATATAAGAAGCTGTTGAAATCAACTTTCAGATCCATGGAACAATTATTCATAACAATAACAAGTTGAGATTCATAAATAACAATAATCCTTCATTAAATAGACGGTACAAGTTCAGGAAGTGTAACTGGAAAACTTGGAAAACACAAACTCCAAATAGCCAAATAAAAGCTAAATTCGGCAGTTTTGTGCTAGAAGAAGTCAAAATCAACAGGCTCAAGCAGCAGAACACCAACAAACAGCAACTCTAAGCTTCGAATAGCTTTTGTAAACCCAGAACATATACACCAGATGAATGATTAAAACTTCTTCTTCTTCTTTTTTTTTCTTTGTTTTTTAAACTCTGCATTTCCAGCTCTAAATCTGAGTGAAGTTAAGAAAAACAAATGAGAGAGTAAGGCGAGAGTGAATTTGTGAGAAAAAGGGGTCTGTTGTCAATGATGAGACAAAGCTCAAGGAAAAAATGATGGGGGTAGCTGGCAATATTCTTCAGAGAAGTGGAGTTCGAGGAGGAGGGAGACGGTGTTGGCCTTTGGCTTTTTGAGATGGGAGCTTCTGATCTTAGCCTCTAATGTGTGTTAGATCTCCATGTGTGGTTTTTGAGATAAATGAAGAAGAAGGTGCACCGCTTCTCTCCGTGGGACCTCTTATTTTTTGTCTAAACATCTCCTTCTGTGAAGCCCAATCTTATCTCTATATAGGTCTAAGTCTAGATTTTAATTGGAAGGGTATGGGTTTTGGGCTAATGGGTTCAAGTGTATTTGGGCTAGGTAGGAAAATTTGGGCCTCATTTGGGTACAAGAACTAGCTCAATGTCCAATCAAATCTTTTCTTCAGATTCTTTTTTCTTATCTTTTTTTTTTAAACTAAAAATCCTAAAATTAAAATCCTAAATTATCTAAAAATGTGAAATTAATGTTCTAAACATCAACACCATACAAGAGGGGGGGGGGGGGGTTGATTTATGTGGTACTCAATTTTTTGCTTAAACTGCTTCTGGAAGGATCTGGTTCATCCAGAGTTCATTTGTCATTCTTCAAAACTGACCTATACTTGGGCTAACAAATTTTTCCGTTTTGATGATGACAAACTCAGTACTTTTCATAAACTTAGGCCCTATTTCAACTCAGTTCAATATCAACATAATGTTAGAAATATTTTTCCTTTTTATCACTTATCATCAAGGACTAGGTACATTAGGTTATAAATATCACTATTCAAAGTGTAAACATCATTTGTTTAAAGCACAAACCTTTTCTCCTTTTTGGCATCATAAAAAACTTGCATAAAAAATGTGAGATAACTAGATTTTAAAACTTACCCATGGCCACTGAGGCTACTTCAAATGCAATCATGGATTAATCATCATAGATCAAGCTAAGAATTTTAACCATCAAAGAAATATGAACAAACAGTTAGAGCAAAAAATAGTGAATTTCATTGATAATCGATAAGATTCTACCACAAAGCATGAGAAGGAATAAAAATACTGAAAATATGAGCAAAAGAAACAAACCGTTCCGAACTGGGTCACAGGTTAATCTACACTAGGCTAGGATTTAAGGCTTGGAAGAGGTAGGGGCTGAGTTATTTGCTTGGAGAAGTTTCAGCATGTCTTGAAGAATTCCATCATTTTCTCCTTTTCCCTTACAAGTTCAATTCTAAGAACATCTCTCTCAAAATTCTACCTCAACCAATCGTGTCTTCTGCCTTGCTATCTCAATATCATTTGCCTCACTCTCCTGTACCAAGACTCTGACTTTGCTATTGATAGGTGTCCTTTTATACGAACCAGGTTCATCGGGAATGGCATTGACTTTATAATCGCAATCAAGTAGAGTATTAACCTCACTTCTTCATAGGTACCTTGAAATGTGCAAGCACAATTACGAGAATGAAACCATAGGAAATGACATGACTTTTGGTGACATTGATAACCCTATTAGTAGGTCCGCGAGGGTTTCCTGAATGGCAGTGATTTTCCTTTCCCATGTGACTGCCAGAACTCTTGTCAATATCTTCTCAATCTTGTCTTCTTCAAGAATAATCCTTCCAAGATATTCAAGTTCATTTGTCAAATTGATGAATCTAGTGTACATCTCCTCGATAGTTTCTCCTTCCTTCATAGTAAAATTCTCATATTGAGAATACAAAAGTGCTCCTCTTGATCTTTTTACTTGAGGTGTTCCCTCATGAGCCACTTGTAGAGTGTCCCATATTTCTTTAGCAGTTGTATAGCTTTGGATCCTATTGTACTCGTCTAGTCCTAGTCCACATACAAGCCACTTCTTTGCCTTAGCATTTTTCTCCCACTTTCTTAGGTCCTCAGCAGTACAACCACCCCTTATTTTTGGCACATCAATTCCTTCAGCATTCTTCTTAGTGGTTGCTAGGGGACCATCAGTGACTCTGTCCCAAAGTTCATAATCTTCCCCTATAATATGATCTCTCATTATGTTCTTCCGCCAAGAATAGTACTGACCATTAAAAGTGGGGGCCTAGCAGTGGATTGCCCCTCCTAGTTCTCAGGCTGTGCACTCATTGTTGATCTTCTCCTAAGGTGTTAACCTCTTCAAAGATAACCCGCTCTGATACCAATTGATGTCTAAATGTCAATACCACACAAGAGGGGAGGTGATTTGTGTGGTACTCAATTTTTCGCTTAAACTACTTCTGAATGGACCTGGTTCATCCTGAGTTCCTTTGTCATTCTTCCAAACTAAGCTTTACTTGGCCTAACAGAAATTAAACTAATTAACTAATTATAAAAAAAATTATAAAAGCTACTTAATTCTAAATTAAAAGAGAAAAAATTAATAAAAGAAAAATGTGTAAAAATGAAGCATTTTTTTTTTTGTGATTTTCAAATTTTTATAAAAACAAGCAACTATCGGTTGATCCTAAAAATGTAAAAATAAAGCCTAACTGCAATGCATAGTATTTTTGGTATTTTTATAATTTAAATAAAAAATTAAACATGTAAAAAATGCAAACAATTAAATAAAATTCTACAAAAATTCCTAAAATGGCAAATAATTAAAAAAATATATGGGATTCTGTAGGAGTATTTCATATAGTACAAAAATCACGTGCTCACAACTAGTTTTAGGATGCGTTTTGTATTTTTTAATCCCTTTATTATCTTTAACATTTTATTGTTGATTTAGTTTTGCTACTTGTGCTGTTGATTTGCTATAACAATTTTCATTTCTTACGTTTGAAATTATTTTCAAAGATTATTTTTGTTACAACATATTTTCAACCGGCTGAGACTAAAATCTTGGACTTAAAATTCAACCTAATTCTATCTACACACTACTACAATGGTTGGGAATAATAAATGCTTCGTTGAGAAGCTAAATATTTGAGACTAATAAATATTGCATTGAATGGTAACTTACCAATCAATTTTTTGGAATAGAGAAGAGAATTTTTTTTAATGATTTTTATTAGGATATTTTACAAGTAAAATTTATAAATTAAATATTTTCTTATTTTTTGTATTAGATACGCAAATATTGTCATATAAAATGAAGAAAATTAAAAGTGGAATAACTAGAGATTCATAAAAAGGTCAAAAAATATATATATTAGGATGTCACACCTAATGTAATATAGGATAATTTTTTTACAAAAACTTAGCAAATGAAAAAAAATTAATTGACAAATTTTAATTTCTACAAATCTAAATCCTGCTCTCCAATAGGAAAGGAGATGCATAATTCAGCTTCAGTGTGGATTATGTAGATCTCAGCATATGTTAGATCTCAAAGAATTTAACCAGTTTCACAAGCTTTAATTCAGAAAATTAACCCAGCACAAGGATCTCAAAGAATTTAACCAGTTTCAAAAGCTTTAATTCTAAAATATTTTTTTCTCAAAAAACAAATCCAGAAAGCTAAATCAACAAGGATTCAAAGTATCACCTATACCGATTGCTGCAAATATTTAATACATAAAAGTTATTTATTATTACATTTTTGAAATCTACATAATTCATAAACTACATATATTAACCGGGCAAAGCTCACACCAAAGGTTAAACATGATCGCAATGCTAAAGAAGTCACAAAATTCGAACTTCATTGATAATGAAGAAAGTAAACAAGAAATAATCATGCCCAACTCCATACATTACTTGATATTCAAAATGAAAAACAAAGTTCTCAACTCTTGCACACCAAATTAAAGAGAAATAACAAATACTTTTCGAACACAAGATAACATAAGAACTACAATTGACATAATTACTTTCCAATATTTTCTGAAAGCGTAACCCAATAAATATGCCCGCTAACAAAGCAGATAAAATAGCATTTGATGCACTTTCATTTGTTATTATTTTTTCACTTTCTTCAACGACCGAACTTGACGATGACTTTTCCTATGAACAACTTATGTTTTAAAATTTGTTGAATGCTTCTAAGGCTTCATCATCATATCGAAAATCACGAAAGTAGCTATCCTCGACTCCAATAAGTATTTTAACACACTCAGACCAACTTTTATATATTTCTGGCTTCTTACCACAAAAAAATAATAAACATCATAGAGTTGAGTTTTTGTTTACCTTCAACAGACTTTTCAAATTCATCGAACACCGATATGGCCTCATCGTGAGACTTGAAAGACTGGAAGATGCTACACTTAACCTCCATAACCATATGAGAACATTCACTCCATGAGTAGTATATTCCTGGCCTTTTACTAGAAAATACAACATATACTTTTGAAGCACTATTCTTTTTTGAATGCATCCTTAATCTATTAACACACACTTAGAAGAGAATAGGAGTTTATATGAAGGTCTGTTTAAGTATATTGTCAGGGATTTAAATTACGGTTTGTTTAAGTACGATATCATGTGTTTAAATAGTATGGCCTTGAAGACCTACTAAAAAATAGGCTGAATACACATTAAAATACTATACATATACGAAATACATAATTATATTATATAGATGACTTATTTAGAATTATATGGGTGTATACTACCAAAAAAAAGGATGCAAATACATTTTAAAAATAAATAAATATTGGAAAGACAAATATGGTTTGAACACATCTACCATGTATTGGAAAGACAAATATTTAATGGTAGGAGAAAAATAATGAAAAGGTTACTGAAAGGACATTTTGGGTATAAAAGTTCAGCTGAAACCCTAAATAGGGCGTAAAATGACTTAATGACCTCATTTGGATCAATCTGTCCAAAATCGGCGTGAACAAAAGGATTTTTTCATTTACTTTTTAGCACGAATTTAAAAAAAAAAAAAATTCACACAAATTGATGAAACAAAGAGAGAGAGAGAGCGAGTATATCAAATGTAAATAAACTCAAACCATTAATAAGAAAATGATAAAGTGTCACCCTCCAACATTTAGCTCCTCTCTTTCAAGCAAAAAAAAAAAAAAAAAAAAAAAAAGAGAGGAAAGGAACTAATAAACCTACCTAGCAAATGGGAAACTAGGGATGGTGAGAGTTCATAAGAGCCCGCGCAGGTGTGTCCGCACCCCCGTGAGTGGACGAGAAAGAAAGGATTTTTCGGAGCCATAGTACCATAGGGATGATGAGAGTTCATAAGAGCCCGAATTTAGATAGGTGAAAGATCCTTATTCAAATTACGAACCCTGAACCTTTTTGCGAATTCACAGCTGAACCTTACCTATATATATATATATATATATATATATATATATATATATATATATACTGACTTGGTATTGTTGTAACATGCTTTGAAGAACACGGGCATTAGCATATAACGACTAAGTAAAGATCAATATTTTTTGTTTAAGCACGGCATTGTTTTGTGCGGCCTTGAAACTAATTAAAGAACTGTGTATGGAAGATTGAGAAAGTATCCTTAAAGCTACATCAAAAACGAAATATGAAATCCAAGAAAATAATTGAAGGCCACATCTCAGTGAACAGTGTTGGATTACATTCACATTGCAGCTAAATTTGGAATACAGCAAAGATATATATAAAGCAGAAAATAAAGAAAAATATCCCACTCTCTAACATGAAAAACTATATTTCTAAAAAAGAAGAGCCTTGAATCTTGAACTGGTATGTATATCTTACTGCATATAATATAGTGCATTGCCAAAGGATTAGTAGTTGCCCAAAGAAAGTCACTTGATGATGCCTCATCAAGAAGAAGGTGAATCATCGTCGTCATCATCATCACCATCATCCTTCTGATCTTCCATTTTTATGGGAAAGGAGAAAATTGAAGGAGAAGGAGTAGGAGAAGAGGATGATCTTTAAAGAGAAAAAATGAGATTGGTACATTAGCCTTATTTTAACTTTAAAAAAGCGACTTGCTAGTTGGTGCATAGAGGATCTTCTAAGCATATGCTTCCACTTTTAGCTTTTTTTTCTTTTTAATGCTATACTCTACTATTTTTCCCTTTTTCATATTCAAAAGAGATCAACATTTGTTCTTCACTTATGGCCAAGGCCGGATTTAGTGAAGCACCAATGGTATATAACAATAACAACAACTATCCAATATAGTCCCACATAATGGGGTCTGGAGATGATAATATGTACGCATGCCTTACGACCTCTATTCGAAAGGACAGAGAGGCTATTGCCAATCGATCTTCGGCTCAGGAAAATGACACTTATGGTATATATATGTATATATATTTAAAAGAATTACTAAATAATCAAGTATAAAATAATATATTTTAAACGCAATAAATTAGATGGAATGTGTTAAAACTTCTAATTAAATTCATAAAGCTCATGTTTTCACCCGTAGTTTAGTGGAAGAGATGTTGAACCAACTAAGTCAAAGTACATCTCGTTCTTAATTTGGTTTCCCGAATAATTTTCTTGTTATTCTGTTTCTTTGTTTACGTTTATATGTGAAGTTGTATTGTAGTCGAAGTTTGTGTAGCATGCAATTATTTGTCACCACAAAATTCCTTTGCTATTGCTCCAATATAATGCCTTTTCTCGCGGTCTGTGGAATCGTCTTTAATCTTGCTTAGCCATGCATTAGTTAGCTTATTTAAAATATAATTAGTGCATGCATCAGTATCACTAAGAGAATATGCAAATTATATATTATTCTTTACATGTTCCTTGAAATTCCCATTAATCTTTTTTTTAAAGGGCTCCTTTAATGGAGTAACAATTGTTAGATCATAATGTCGACATGGGATAAACCTTGTCCTAATTAATGCCTTTTTTGGTTCTACTCGAATAAGGTGGTGCACTTTTAGCAAGATATTCAATTCACCTTCTAACAACAATACTTAATGGTTCCCATGAAGAGTGAAAAACCATGTCCTAACAAGTATTTGCTTTAGATGCTTACACGTTAATTGTCTCACTTATTATTCTCGATTTCTCATACATATTGTAGTGGAGGATGAGATGAAGATGTGCCAGTTTTAATTGTATGTCTTTGTTTTCTTGTCGTATTAATAAGGAATGCACCAATGATGTATTTTCCATGTAGTTGCAGACAGGTTGATTAAATCCCACGTGGAATTAATTAATTTTTGGATGGAGCTGGCAACTAGCTTATCATGTTTTTACTTTTGGCACAATACGTCAAAATTAATACAGTCCAAAAGTGTGGAATTTCCTTTCAACTAACAGCAAGGGGTGGTGGGTGTCAAAAGCTACTTTTTGTTCCAACGATTGAAAACTATACCATAAAATCGAAACAAAAATCATGTACAAAGCAAGTAACAAGAAACACTTACTGTTTTATTTTCACAGGTGAGTGGGTGGGTATGAAGCAAAATCCTCACTGTACGAATTATGATCAGCTGTGTTCTCGGACCAAATTCAAATAGACCTAGTCCATAATCAAATAACGTATTGGACATAATTCAGAACGTCAATTTCACTTAGAGATGGACCTTATTTGATTTGATTAGTCGGATATCTGGTAATTATTTATTTTGTTTAAAACAAAAATCTTGAATTGGGGAGGAGGGATCGGATTGCATGCTTTCTAACTCTTACTTTTAATGAACCGTCTCCCCAAATGATTAAAAGTCCGCCAAATAGCTAGAGAATGAAGCTTGATTTTAACATAATCTCTAACCAAATTCTTACTTATTAATTCAAGCAATTTGAACTAGCAAATTGAGCTCAAGTAGTGCAAGTAATAACATAATAAAAGCCTACGTCTATCCGGACATAACATGGATCTGATTACATAGGGACTCTCGTCCCGCAACAAGTAGCACATAAACATAACCTAGGGGTAGTTTCCCCCTCACAGGATTAGACAGGAGGCGTACCTCAATTCGAAGTTCCAACAACCGGGTCTAATACCTCTTTAACTCCTCAATTCAAAGCAAAACTATCCGAAACTAGTCAAACAATGTGCAAATCAATCAAAATATACTCCAATGCGTATAATTTAATAATTTATAATAATTCTCAACTCCGCTCGAAAAGTCAATCCCCGGGCCCACGTGCCCGAATTTCCGAAAATTCTTGAAGATAATCGTCACCCATAACACCACAAACTCAAATATATAATTTATTCCTAATTCCATCTCCAATGTTTTTGGTCAAAATCCAAAATTATCAAATTCTAGGTTTTCTCTTTCAATCCCACATGATCACGCCCAACTCTGCCTATAAAAAAGGCTAAGCAATCTTTGCAAATATAATCCGATTTATAAGTCTGAATTCGAATCCCATAAAGAACTAATGCTTAGCTACAGTTGTTCACTATCACCAAGAATACAAGCTTGAACAATTCCTAACTTACATAAATTAAGATTCTTGTGTTTAACTAACTAACTAACTAACTAAAATAATAAATTAACACTAAAGATACTACAGGTTGGAGAAATGATAAATGAGATCTAGAGTTATGATTTCTCTAATTGTCGGAATCCTTCCCTATATATCTTCTATAATAATGTCTTTTTCTGCCGATCATGAGTGCTCTGTGTGTTGTAATTCTCTCCCGAGTAATTACGATAATTTGCTAGACATACTCTCCCGAGTTACACTAGCCGGCTTTAATTATAGCTCACTTAGATTGCACTCAAAGTTTCGTTATCCTTAATCCCACCTTTAAACCCTTGGTTATTGATTCCTCATATACGTCGGGAGCAATGTTGTTCAACAATCACCTAAATATACACCCTCTTTTGAGTAATACATACTAAGTAAGCACAGCTAAGTGAGGGACCTTCAATCAACCACAAGAATAATATAGTTGAACAAATAGAGAAAATACTACGGCGAAATTATATAAAAACATAACAAGAATTTATCCTACGAAAGGTTCCATCAAAACCCTAGATAGCAAATTAGCTATTATTAATAATATGTAAAATTACAATACCAAAAGTCATAACCAATAATGAAAAATAGGAAGAGGAAGGAAAAACTCATAGAAGAATTACCCACCTTGCTCCTATTGGGTTTCTGCTTCCTTAGGTCGAATCTGTATCAAAAATTGGTCCCCTCCCCTCAAAATACCATTTTTTCATATATATATATTTATATATATATATATACCAAGTAGGGCCGGGCCAAAATAATTATAACTTCTCCTACGCAAAAAAAAGGACAAGTTTCCAGGCCTGGTCGTCCGCGACTGCGGTCCAGGCGCGGTACCTTTCCAGTGTACTGCCTCAGTCCACGTCAGGTTCGCGGTCGCAATTTTGACCACATTTATAACCCTGTTTTATTTTGAATTTGAAAAATGTTAAACAAGAAAATTGTAGCGCTTTGCGTTACCTTTCCAACCATATATTGTGAAGCCTAAATGGAGTTCTGAGCGAAAAGTTATGTGCATTTTATAAGACAGTGCGCAATATGCCTACTCGATTTTTTGAATTGTTTCTCTATCATCCGTTGATCTCCGAATACGATCCTGGCTTAAATCCTTTTGCTTTTAATAGACTTCAAAGCTCCAAATCATTCAAATTCATTCTATAACATCAACATAGCTCGTAATCAATACTACAAGACATAATATACACAATTAGTTCAAGACACTAGCGATTAAAGCTCAAACACAATTAAAGTGCAGTAAATTTGAGTGTAATAAGCAACTAAAATGCGTAATTATAGCCTATCATCACCACACCTTCCATAATTTCTCATGTTCAAATTTATTTATAATACTTGTATTGTTCATATATTTAAATCACAATATGTAGGAGTCACTTACCTAGTGATGGATGATGAAGAAGCTCCTTCAATATCACCCCGAGCTCGTTCCCATGGAAGATTTGAGATAAAATGAGCCAACACCCATTTTGCAATTCTTATTTACTACCCAGACGACCTTTATCGCAAACGTGGCACTGCCCTCGCGTTCATGAAGCTCAACAAACTCAAAACCAAAAACTCTTCGTCGCGAACACGAGTTTTGTCTCGCGAACATGATGCTTCACCAGGCTGCTCTACGCAAACGCGAGACAGGGCTCGCGAACACGAAGACCAAGTCATCCACTAGACCAGTTCCTTCATCGTGAACGTGAAGCCTTATGCCCAAACCTTCGTGAACACGTGACAATAGTCGTGAACGCGAAACACAAAATCTCAGTAGTCAATAATTCTTCTACGCGAATACGTGAATCCCTTCGCGTTCGTGAAGAACAAAACCAAACACCACCAACAACAAATCCTCTAAACTTGGTCTGAAACACACCCGAGCCTTTGAGGACCCCGTCCAATCACACCAAGCAGTACCAAAATATCACATCTTACCCGAGGCCTCAAATCACGCCAAACTACATCAAAACTACAAATCAACGGTAAAAATCTTTTTTCAACTTTCAAACATTCAAACTTCGGCGAACTCGTCTGAGTCATGCTTAAACATCTCGAAATGATGCTAAATTTTGCGTGCATGTCAAAATTCATAATACAAATATATTCCAGGGGTCGAAATCCCAAACGAACATTGATAATACCAAAATCTACTTTAACTCAAACTTAGGAAATTCATAAACTTTTCAAAAAGAAACTTTTCCACAATAAGCATTGAAATACTCCCGGGCAACCCGATACTCAGCCGAACATACGTTCAAGTCCAAAAATATCATACGAACCTACTGGAATATTCAAATCCCGATTTTAAAGTCATTTACTCAAAAGTCAAATCTTAGACAACTCTTCTAACTTAAAGCTTTCGAATTGAGATTTTTCCATCTAAATCAACTCTAAACATCCCAAAATCTAATTCGACCACAAGTACAAGTTGTAATACATGAAGTGAAGATCAAGTCCTTAAACCACTAAAAGACATGCTAGGGCTCAAAACGACCGTAAGGATCGTTACAATACCTGTAATTTATATTCGATTATTAGTTATATTGTTTTAATTTGCTTCTTATGATAAGTTAGTTAAATTATCCTATCTCTGCAAAAAAAAAAAAAAAAAAAAGAAGAATAAAATAAGTGTACAACACATCTTTTTTGCTGGGATAAGGAGATTTCTACTTTAAGTGTCATTTTTAAAAATAGATTGATTTATTAATTGATTTTAAGAGTCTCTACTCAAAATTATTTAATTATGGCATTTCAAGTCACGAGTTTATTTTAAATTCCTATTAAAGGATGTTTGACTATGTTTGTGATCCATGAAACAGAGAAGACCGGGTAAAAAATTCTATTAACCTGGAAGAATGTGTGACGCACTTTCAGATTCCATGATTTTAGCACAGTCTCTTTACGATTACTCTTGGCTTATTTGTCCGACTATTACATGTTTTAGACCTATTACACATATTTACCTCTTACCACTTTATTACATATTTAAACTACCTTTAGTATTTATGAAATTTATTTGAACAAGTTACAATGTTGTACACTTGTCATTTGTACATATCACAAATCGCGCCACATTAAACACACCCGTAATTTATAACATATTTTTATTTTGTTGTTACTTGGATGTTAGCATCAACTTACACGAGCGTGCACTCTATTTTTGCATTATGTATCATGATTATGTCACGGGAACTTATCCATAATCACGATGATTCATTATTAATCGCGCCTAAAATAAGCTACGTATATTTATAAATTGCTTGTTTCCTAAATTTTGAGATTATTGTAGAAGGTCTCAAGCTTATGGAATAACTTATGGAAGAAAAGTACACTTGCATATCAGTGAAGATCAACTCAACAATTAAGCAAACTAGAACTTGCTTTTACTAATTATATGGACACGTGAAGATAAAGGAAAATTTCGTAAAATCCATTAAAGAAATTATATTATGGAGCTACTCATATTTAACGAATTTGATCAAATCACTTCACTTATTTTCGTTTAGATGAAATTACTTGATTTGGATGGACCAAACTTGTTTGAATGTGTAACGATTCAGTCGGTCGTTTTAAGTGTTGTACCCACGTTTCTCCTATTTATTATTTATTCTATGCTCAATTGTTGTAATGTGACTTGCCGGGGGGGTGGGGTGGGGTGGGGGGAGGTTGGTTCCGGAGATATTTTGGAGTTAGTTAGGACACTTAGTCCCAGTGTTAGAAGCTTAAGTTAAAAAAGTTGACCGAATATTGACTTATGTGTAAACGACTCTAGAATGGAACTGTGATGGCTCTAATAACCCCATATAGTAATTTTGAACTTAGGAGTGTTTCTGGATATTGATTTGGGGGTCCGTAGATGATCTTGTCTAGAAATAGCGAAAATTGGAAAATTAGGAGTTTTGAGAGTTGAGAAGTTTGACCGAGACTTGACTTTATGGTTACCAGGCTCGGATTTTGTTTCGAAAGTTGGAGTATGCCCGTTATGTCAATTATAACTTGTATGAAAATTTTGAGGTCAATCAGAGTTGATTTGATATTCGACATCGATTATAGAAGTTAGAGTTCATAAGTTCATTAGGCTTGAATCAATGTGCGATTTGTGGTTTTAGTACTGTTTGATGTGATTTGACGCTTTGATCGCGTTCGTATGATGTTTTAGAACTTGTTGGTATATTTGCTTGAGGTCCCGGGGTCCCTGGGTAAATTTTGGATAGTTAACAAATTGGAATTTGGACTTAGTAGATGGCCGATATTGCACATTTCGGGTGTAAGGTTACTTCTTTGTGTTCACGAAGAATACCTGGAGGCAGGTGAAGATTTTTACTTTGCATTCGCGAAGCATGTCGAACTAGAATGCCCTTAATTGAGAAAGTGAAAACTCCTTTGAAAAGCTTCTATCTGACAGGAGAAAGTACTCAACTAGTGAATGAAAGGAAAGATGATGCCCAGGCGAAGTCAAGCCTTCTTTCTCGCTCTCATCTATTTTACATAGATGATTGATCTCAAGCGTGAAACTCCCCAAGGATTAAAATACCAAAAAGTTTGAATTCACAGCTAATAACATTGATTCAATTGGCATTGAGGGCAACACGTTCGCAAATGAATGCGAAAGAGGAGCCGCATTCGCGAAGAAGAGAGAGGTAGGATGGGGACCTCAGGCGCTTGGTCTACACGTTCGCGAAGAGGCTTCGTGTTCGCGAATCTTAGGGTTGTTTGGTCATCTCTCATGTAAGAGGTTTTTTCTGGGAGTTAATTTTTGTGCTTCGCGAACGCGATGCACTTTTCGCGTTCGCGAAGGAGGACTTCTGAGCAGAATATAATGTTTCAAAAATGAGGGTTAGAGTATAATTTCATAATTTGATTTTTGGATATGAGGGTGTGCTTGAGGGGGGGGGGGGGAGTGTAAGTGATCTAACTTGGTTTTGGTTAAATTACATGAATATATCATTAGTTTTCATCATTCAATTAGTATTTTAGGTTAAAAAATTGGAAATAATTGTAGAAACTTCCTAAGCTTTAATTGACGATTTAAAGGTCAAGTTGTGACCAGATTTGAACTCAGTAGCTCATTTTCATTGAAGAATACTTATATACAACATGAGTTTTCATGTGTGTACCTCTCTGCCAGGAGAAAACAAATAGGAAATTCCAATGAAGGCTGAAGCTCAGCTACAAACAACAAAAACATCAGTAGCAAACAACACTTCTGAAGCTTGTTCGCACTTGAATTTTCAGAAAAAGTAGAGTATGCGAGTAAAAGTTTAAGCTATCTTTCAATATATATATTTTTTCCCCATCTTTTAGATCTCAGATTTTTCAAGAGAATTTCAGATGCAGAATTCCTAGCTACCTCTGTAAGTGAGAGAATGAGAATTCTGTGAATTGGGTACTTCTATCTTGAGAGCATTTCGGAATTGGGGACGGCAAGGGTTAATAGATTAGGTAGAAAATCAGATTCTCCCTCAAGTTAGATGGGTTTTGGTCGTTTTACTTAAGTGATGAATGGAACGACGAGGTTTCATTTTTAAACTACGCCGTTTCGGTACCTTTGAGGCCACTGATTTGGACCGGGTAGTGGGGAGCAGGTTCGGGTGGATGCTGTGTTGGATTTGGGCTAAAGACATAAGCCCAATCTGAAAAGCAACAAACCTCTTACCCTTTCGTCTTTCCTTCTAAAAATTAACCAAAGCAATTTTAATTGGATTTAAAAAGAGATTTTTACCTACCTATACTATATATGAAACCTTATTATCTTAAATATGTATAGTTTGTTAATTACCCATGTATGGGGGTAAATCAAACAAGTGGTACGACACGGCCACGTGTACCCATGGAAGGCCCGATGAAACAAATAAGGAGGCCGCCCCCATTTTGAGTACGGCAGCATCCATGGACGTACTCATGAACGGCCGCGTGACAAGAAGGACGCGGCCCCGTCTATGAGACATCAAACTGGCGGATTCATTAAAGAGGGCATCCCTAGTCCCCCGGCCTATATTTTGATTACGTTTATAATATCAGAGCGTCAATGTAATAAGTTGGGCGAGAGCACCCTCTCATTATATAAGGGAGGGCCTCCCCCATTTGTAAGGGATCTGATTTTGGGGATAATAAGACATATCTCTCTCTTTCTCTCTCTATTACTGCTATCACTATTGCTCATTTGTTCTATCTTCTACATTTTGTTCTTACCATCTCCTTATACTAATCACTTTATTCACATTGCTTCGACGATCGATCTTCGCTTTATATTATCATTGATTCCGATTATCCCATTATTTATATTGATTGATCAGTTCTAAGATACATAACATATTTTGAGCAAATAATTTGACGCCGTCTGTGGGGATTTCGAGAATCAAACTTATAGTATACATTTGCGAAGATCCGATAAAACTAAAACTTTTCAAAGATGGCTGAAAGTAACACACGACCCACGGTCATGGCTGAAGTCACCGCAAACCTTCTAGGCGCAATGAACGAGGCTGGGGGAAGCACAACCATCAACGCTACTCCCTCTACCGCACCTGAAGTTGAAACCTCCCCCACACCTCTAGGAAGGGACTTCGACCCGAAAGAAGTACCTCCAGCAGTCAAGAGGCTACTAGAGGAATGGTTGGCTAGCACACTGAGCAGCCTAGCGGAGAAGACAACGCAAGGTTGCAAAAATGCCGCTCCGGCCACCAGCAATACTACCGCAATAGACGAACAGGAAGAAACACGGACCAACAGCCGGCCCGCCGAGACCCAGGCACATGATGACACGCTGGCTACCATCATGAGGAAAATGAAGGAAATGGAGGGCGAAAACCAAACCCTCCGCGACCAGATGAAGGAGCACCAGGACAAAGTTGATAAGATTCCAGGGGCGCCTAAGCTATTACCCAAGCGAGACGTAGGAAGGTTCGTGGAACAACCTTACTCCGAGGGAGCAACGCCCTACACCATCCCAAAAACCTTCAAGATGCCCCCGTACCTAAAAGTGTACGACGGGACCACCGACCCCGAGGACCATCTCATCCACTACGTCACTGCAGTAAAAGGTAATGACTTATCCAAAGAACAGGTACCATTAGTGCAGCTGAAGAAGTTTGGCGAAATGCTGACCGGAGGAGCACTAACCTGGTACTCTCAACTACCCGCCAAAGAGATCTCGACCTTCGAGGAGATGGCAGATAAATTCGTCACCGCGCATGCCGGTGCCAAGAAAGTAGAAGCGAGGGTGAACGACATATTCGCCATCCCACAGACCACGGGCGAAGGTCTCAGGGGCTTCCTCGCTAGATTCAACAGGGTAAGAATGAACCTGCCAAATGTGTCGGCAGGAATGGCGGTGGCAGCCTTCCAGAACGGGCTCAACAGGGA
>JASVEL010004788.1:0-226855 GCA_032618575.1 Nicotiana noctiflora
GGTGCGAAGTAAAAAAAACAAACACACTTAATGATTAAGATCTGAATAATTAAGATTTAGACTTTAAAAACAAACGCACTTAATATCTAAGATCCGAATGATTAAGATTGAGACCTCCATTAAGTGCAAACAAATTTCATATTTAGATTTGACAATGACGAAGAGAAACTAAAGATTCAACAAAATGGGCTTTATACTAACAACAATAGAGCTATGAGTCTGAAGCAATGAGTAGCAAACTTCAAATTAGCTGAAACCCATTGAAGTATGGGTAGATTCCCAAACCTAGCCGTCCAATATTGGGCGACAGAAACTAGCTGTCTGGGGAAATAAATCTGTACTGATAAACTCACAACAAAAAGAAGAAAGAATCTCCAAGCCAGGGTGCTTATTGAAATTGATGTGGCCCAGTCTCTCCCTGAATAAGAACCAATTGAGTACTGCCAGGAATGCTTGTAGATTGGTAAGCACAAAGAAAACAATAGAAGAATGGTTGACAAGCAACAACCAATGAGACAATAGAAGAATGTAAAGCAACAACAATGGAAAGACAACCAGTACAGAGCCACCTGCTGATGCTACTAAAAAGACATAAAATGGACAAAAGGAAAAACATAAACAAGTGAAGGAAAGCCATGAATCTCAAATATTATGCATTGAACTACGGATGATACCCATTAGTAACTGAAGATGTTGAACAATTCCTAGGCCAAAACAGAGATACAACCTGAGAAAGATAATATCAACATGGTAAATGGGATAATTTAAATAAACATCCCCTATGATCATTTGCTCATGGAATATAAGAGGGATGAACAAGCCCTCCAAGCGAAAAGAATTCAAATCCTTTTTGCTTAAAAATAAAGTGCTACTGCGGGGACGTGAAACTAAAATACAATAGAACAGAGCAGAAAAAAAAAAAAAAAGTTAGGAGCTGAGTGGCTAATACATGTAGACTATACAGTCACCCCTAAAGATAGATTATGGATTTGCTGGAAACCTCACAAGGTTTCAGTAACCATTTTGCTATCCCATATGTAACTGGTACACTGTAAGGTTGAGGATAAAGAGTCACAATTTACCTACTACATCGCCTTTGTATATGGAAAGTATACATAAAATAAGAGAAAAAGACTTATAGATACAACTGAAACAAATTAGCACCCTGATGACTGATCACTAAGTTGTCCTAGATGACTTCAATACAATCCTCTCTCTACAAAATGTGGAAGCATTCTACCATCATCCGGAATGTTCAGATCACTCACCAATCTTTATCTGAACAGAGATGACCATACAGAAATTGCCTAAGCCATTTAGACTTGCTAATGTACAATTGACTCAGGAGAACTTCAAGGAATCAGTACACAAAGCTTGGGGACAACATACACATGGACATACCATGTATGCAATCCGGAGACAACTTAAGTTGATAGAGTTGGCAACCTCCTTGATGAATAGAGAAATGTCAACATTGGAGAGGAAACTGAGTAAGCTGAAACACAAGCTGCAACATACATAGTTGGAACTAAGTGCACATCTGTTCAATGACCAACTCATTACAACTGAAAAGGATACTCTGGTACAACTGGAAAAATTGGATGACTATGCATGACTAAGTACTTCTACAGAAATCTAGAGCAACATGGCTAGTTTATAGAGACTCAAACTCAAAATTCTTTCATGCAACACTAAAAGATAGACAAGCTAGAAATAGAATCTCCTCTATTTTCAAATAACATGGAATACAACTGCATGAGCCTACTCAAATACAAAAAAAATTATACCTTTCTTTCACAACTTACTAGGAAAAGATGCAGTGGAAATGCCATGCCTAGACCCAACCATAGTAAGAGATCCATCTTGTCTCACTCATGAACGACAACTGAACCTTATACAAGAAGTAAACAGAAGTGCTTCAGGCTCTGAAAGACCTCCCAGCTAATAAAGCTCATGTCATTGATGGATTTTCCAGCTCAATTCTTCAAATAGTACTGGCATTTGATAGGAAAGGAGGTAAAAAAGGCTACAATACAATTATTTCAAACTGGTAAAGTACTTAAGGAAGTACATTGCACTGTTGTAACGTTAGTTCCAAATGTAAAAAAACCCACCTTTGTGAAGTGATCACACCCAACTCTAGTCCTAAAAAGAATAAACGGTCGCTGCAAATATAACCCGATCTAAAAGTCCGGAGTCGAATCCCACAGAGAACTAATGTTTAATTGTATCTGTTTAATATCACTAAGAATACAAGATTGAAAAAATAAATAAACAGTTGAAAACTAACTATGTTTGAATCGTAAACAATTGGAATAAAAGTCTAAGGTAATGGTTTCCCCCGTTGTTGATTTCCTTAGTTGTATGTTTCGTATAGCTTTGACTTAGTTGCCTCTATCAATCATGAACTCTCTAGCTATCATAAATCTCTCTCAAAAAATTATTACCAGACGCACTCTCTCAAGCTACGCTAGCTCGATTCGCATTACAGTTCAGTTAGATCGCACCCGAGGTATCTTTATCTCTAATCCAACCTCTAAACCTTCGGATATGACTCTCTCCTATACTCCGGGAGTGTTGTTGTTCAAATAACTACCTAAATATGCACTCACTCTCAAGCATATACATAATAAATAGGAATGGCTAATTGAGGATCCTTTCAATTAACCACAATCAAAACTTAGTTGAACAAATAGAAATTAACAACCAACTTAAAACTGTATTAATATAACAACTAATTAATCCCCAACGGGTTTCACCAAAACCTTAGATTAAAAGATTTAGCTACTCATAATAGTATGTAAAAATACAATACTAAAAGTCATAACCAACAATGAATAATAGGAAGAGGAAAGAAAAACTCGTAAAAGAATTCTCCGCCTTGCTCCTATTGTGTCTCGGTCTCCTTAGGTCAAATCTGGGTAAAAAATATGTCCAACTGCCCAAAACTACCATTTTCCATGTATATGTACAAAGTAGGATTGGGCCCAAATAATTATACCTTCTCTTACGCGAAAAAGGACAATATTTCACGTTTAGACTGCCGCGGCCACATGGTATACCGCGGTAGACCGCAGTATGCACTGCCTCAGTCCCGCAGTCGTAGTTTCTACCGAATTTGTCCCCCTGTTTCATTTGGAACTTGGAAAATCATAAAATATAAAGTTATAGCCCTTTGAGTTAGCATTCCAACCATATATTGTGGAGCCTAAATGGAGTTTTGAGCAAAAGGATATATCTATTTTACTAGAGAGTACGGAACATGCCTCCTCGAGTCTTCATTCGTACTTAATTATCAAATTTGACCCCTGAACCCGGTCCTTCTTAATTGCTTGAACTTTTACTCATAATTCAAAGCTCCAAATCACTTAATTTCATTCTATAACATCTATATAGCTCGGAATCACATCTACAAGGCATAGAACACATTGTTAGTGAAAAATACTAGCGATTAAGGCGCAAACTCAAATAAAGTACAATAAATTAGAGTGTAATAATCGACTAGAATACATAATTATAGCCTTTCATCAAAACCCCAGACTTAAACCATTGCTCGTCCACGAGCAATCAAACTACATTTTTTATAGATACGCCCTTTTTAAACAATTCTCCTAACGCATCACACCAAGAGTTTAAAAGAGACTAATCATAAAAGCGTAACACCTTCACCTCAAGATTTGACTCACAAGTGCCACGCATTATTCACAACTCGCCTCCTTACTCTAATATTAAGGTCACTGATATTACCTTTCCTTCTTGAAACAAGTGCCATCACACGACACAAGAGAGTAGTTCCACACAATAAAATTTAAGAACACTTAGGAACTAAAGCTAGAAAGAATTCACTCACTCTCAGAAATGACATTCATATGCCACAAAAATGCACCGTAAGCTTGCCCGTAGTGTACTACTCTACTAATCGAGCTCATTCAATCTTGGATCAATTAGGACTTCATTTGGTTGTAATGTAGGCTACAGGGCGGGTAAGATATATTTAGATATAAGAGTGACTACACCTCCATAAACACTTTAATACATACATTTTAATATTTAGACCACATACTTATGTCAAACCAAAATTCCACCTTTACAACAATCTAAATTACCACATTCTTTTTCAAGCACACTTACGTCAAGAAACACTACTTATCAAGGAATGTTTTTTCACAACAATCCAACTATATTTTATTTTTCGATTCAAGTGGCTCTTCCTTTTTCAAAATAGTGCACCTTTCTTCTTATTCAATTAGTTCCACTCAAAAGCCTAACCAACCACCCCACACTTTAACTTTTATAAATTCCACAATAATTCAAGTGCTCATGAGAGGTAAAAAGGTTCAAATAGATGGTTAATTCAAATAAATGGGTAAGGATTGTAATGTGTTGCCAAAGAAAAAAGATTATGGGCTCAAAGAGGTTAACGATACATAACAATTAGGTGGGTAAAATATACATATATGGCTCAACAAGAAAATGCCTATATCACTTCCAAGACTGAACAACACTACTATTTCGCTTTGCAAACACACATGGAAAGTTCTAGGCATCAAATGCAATGCATTGAAAAATACAAAACCTTACACACACATGGCATAACTCACTTAGAATTAGATTCATAGACACTCTAGTCAAAGAATTTAAGCAAAGTTAAGATAATTCAACTTAAAATACTTTTACAAGAATAAAAAACTGAGCATAAGCATCACAACAAAAGTACTCACTATTCTCAAGGCATAACCAAGTCATGATATATTGTTTCAATTCAAAGCACAACACAATAGCTCCTATTCAAAAAAGAAACTAACTACACCCGGTTCAAATAAAATATTGAAAAAGAACCGTGGTTTAAAGAAAAACAAAGGGGTAATTGCTATAAAACCTAACAAAACAAAATCTTTTTTTTTCTTTAGACTTAAATCCCTCAAGAAAATTGTCTAATAGATCCATCATTGGGAAAAGTCCAATCTTTTTTTTAAAGAAATTATTCAATTAGACTAACACAACAAAAATAACATAGAAAGTCACCTAGACAATCTCCTCACCCCACACTTAAAAGTATATATTGTCCCCAACGCGCACCATAACTAATAAAAGGGTAAAAGAGACTACCAGGATAGGCTAAAGGCCGAATCACTAACAGCTCATGGGGTGCTCAGACTTCTCCCAAGCTTGTTCCTTCCAATACCTTCACTTTCCATGCTCCCGAAAAATAAATAAATTGACACTAAAAAAATAATACAATAAAATATAAATAAAATAAAGCAATAAAAGCCGGGTTGCCTCCCAACAAGCTCTTGATTTAATGTCGCGACACGACGTGAATCAGTTTTTGCCTCCACCTCGAGCTTTTGAATTGAATACCAACTTTTGATTCAAGCTTATGATTATGATCATAGGGCGATGGAACGGATCTAACAGGCCCAAGGAAATAATGTAATATTTTGCACTCCTTGGCCTTTGTATAAGGTATGTAATCCTGACTTCCTTGCAAGAAGAACTTCAGAATATATGTACCTTGTTCCTCATTCCTTGACTCTTCAATTGGTTCAGATGACTCTATTTCTGTATCATCATCCAAACACAATGTGAAAAAAATACTTGGAGTGTGGACCAATGCACTCAAACACATGAACTTTAGGACTTTAAACATCCTCAACATCAGTGATACTAGAGTCAACAAAATATATATCCTCAAAGTCCTTGGTTGGCTCTAGTCTCACTTCTTCAACATTGACATCCTCAAATTGTAGTTGGCTAGGTTGTTGATGTTCTATTCTGACCTTCCCAATTAACACCTCAAATTCATGCCCTTCTTGGCTACTATCCTCAATATTGGCTTGTTGAGCATTAAAAGCTTCAACCACATGACTTAATTGAGCCTCCAGCTTGCGATAGTTGCCTCCTGCCTTTCTATATGCCATTCTTTCTCATTGTTTTGTTCCAGAAGGCACTTTAGCATATCCCTGATCTCCTTCATGTCTGCATCCCCAGTTTTTTTTTTGTTCCTAATAACTTCAGAAGAAAAGGTAGAACCATCATAGTAAGGGGTTGGAGGAAAATAAGAAATATAAGCATAACCATGAAGGTGATAATTTTGACAACCACACATATCACACACATTCCACAAATAAGATTGAGTTGGTGAACATAACACTCTCTTAGGAATGTATTGAAAATTTTGCCACGGGTGGTTTCCTTCACAATATGTATGAAGATCAATAGTAGAATTATCTACACCTATATTTCCATAATTCCAAGATGCCATGTTTATCAAATCAACAAATATATAAAAAATAAAAAATTAAATGCTCAAACTTGAGTCCTAAGCAATATATACAGCTACAAATACACTGTTATTTCCCCGACAATGGCGCCAAAATTTGATCATACCCAACTCTAGTCCTAAAAAAGATAAGAGACCGCTCCAAATATAATCTGGTTTAAAAGTACGGAGTCGAATCCCATAGAGAACTACGGCTTAGATGTATCTATTTAATATCACTAAGAAGACAAGATTGAAAATAAATAAACAGCTAAAAACTAACTATGCTTGAAGTGTAAACAATTGGAATAAAGGTCTAAGGTAATGGTTTCCCTCGTTGTTGATTTCCTTAGTTGTATATTTCTTATAGCTTTGACTTAGTTGCCGCTATCAATCATGAACTCTCCAGCTATCATAAATCTCTCTCAAACAATTATGATAATTTACTAGACGCACTCTCTCAAGCTACGCTAGCTCAATTTGCATTACAATTCAGTTAGATCGCACCTGAGGTATCGTTATCTCTAATCCTACCTCTAAATCCTCGGTTATGACTCTTGCTTATACTCCGGGAGTAATGTTGTTCTAACAACTACCTAAATGTACACTCTCTCTCAAGCAGATACATAATAAATAGGAACCGCTAATTGAGGATCCTTTCAATGAACCACAATCAAAACAAAGTTGAACAAATAGAGATTAAAAACCAACTCAAAACTGTATTAATATAACAACCAATTCATCCCCAACAGGTTTCACCAAAATCTTAGATTAAAAAATTTAGCTACTCATAATAGTATGTAAAACTACAATACTAAAAGTCATAACCAACAATAAAAAATAGGAAGAGGAAATAAAAACTCGTAGAAGAATTCCTCGCTTTGCTCCTATTATGTCTCTGCCTCCTAAGGTCGAATCTTTATAAAAAATATGTCCAACTCCCCAAAAATACCATTTTACATGTGTACATACCAAGTAGGGTCGGGACCAAATAATGATACCTTCTCCTATGCGAAAAAGGACAATATTTCACGTCTGGACTACCGCGACCGCGCGGTATACAATGCCTCAGTCCCGTAGTCGCGATTTCTACCAAATATTTCACCCTATTCCGTTTGAAATTTGGAAAAACATAATACATGAAAGTTGTATCCTTTTATGTTAGCTTTCCAAACATATATTTTGGAGTTTATATGGAATTCTGAGCTAAAGGTTATGTCTATTTTACTAGATAGTGTGTAATATACCTCCTCGAGTCTTCGTTCGTACTTAATTATCAAATTTGACCCCCGATCCCGACTTAATTTCTTAAGCTCTTACTCAGACTTCAAAGCTTCAAATTATATAATTTTATTCTATAACATCTATATAGCTCGAAATAACTCCTACAAGGCATAATATACAATGTTAGTACAAAACACTAGCGATTAAAGCACAAACTCAACTAAAGTGCAGTAAATAAGAGTGCAAAAATCGACTAAAATACGTAATTATAGCCTATCATCAACACCCATCACAAAACCATTGCTCGTCTTCGAGAAATCAAACTATACTTTTTTTTATAGACACGATATTTTTAAACGATTCTCCTAACGCATCACACCAAGAGTATTTAAAATAGACTAAGCACAAAAGCGTAACATCTTCACCTCAAGATTTGACTCACAAGTACAACGCATTATTCACAAGTCACCTACTTACTCTAACATAGAGGTCACTGACATTATCTTTCCTTCTTGAATCAAGTGCCCTCACAGAACTCAAGAGAGAAGTCCCATACAATAAAATTTAAGAACACTTAGGAACTTAATCTAGAAAGAATTCACTCACTCTCAGTAATAGTGTTCATATGCGACAAAAGATATACCATATGCTTGCTCGTAGTGTACCACTCCACTAATTGAGCTCATTCAATCTTGGATCAATTAGGATTTATTCGGTTGTAATGTAGGCTATGAGACGGGTAGGATACACTTAGACATAAGAGTGACTACACCTCCCTAAGCACTTTAATACATATATTTTAATATTTAAACCCCATACTTATGTCAAACCAAAATTCCACCTTCACATAAATGTAAATTACCACATTCTTCTTTAAGCACACTTACGTCAAGAGCTACAACTTATTAAGGATTTTTTTCTTTTTTACAACAATCCAACTATATTTTGTTTTCAATTCAAGTGGCTCTTCCTTTTTCAAAACAATGCACTTTTTTCCTTATTCAATTAGTTCCACTCAAAAGCAAAATCAACCACCCCAAAACTTCAACTTTTACAAAGTTCGCAATAATTCAAGTGTTATGAGAGGTGAAAAGGTTCAAATAGATGGTTAATTCAAACAAATGGGTAAGGCTTGTAATGTGGTTGCCAAAGAAAAAGGATTATAGGCTCATAGGGGTTAACTACGATACATAACAATTAGGTGGGTAAAATATACATATCTGGTTCAATAAGAAAACTCCTACATCACTTCCAAGATTGAACAACACAATTATTTCGCTTTTCAAACACACAAGGCAAGTTCTAGGCATCAAATGCAAGGCACTGAATAAAAAGTTAAGATAATACAATTTAAGGTACTTCTACAAGAGTCAAAAACTGAGTGTAAGTGTCAGAACCAAAGTACTCACTAATCTCAAGGCATAACCAAGTCAAAAGATATTGCTTCAATTCAAAGCACAACACAATGGCACCTACTCCAAAGAACAAAAAATTAACTACACCCAATTCAAATAAAACGTTTGGAAAAAAACCGTGGTTTAAAGAAAAACCAAGGGGTAATTGCTACACTACCTAACAAAAGAAAATCTTTTTTAGACTTAAAACCCTCAAGAAAATTGTCTAATAGATCCATCGTCGGGACAAGTCCAATATTTCCTTTTTACAATAATTATTCAATTAAATTAAAACAACTAAAATAGCATAGAAAGTCACCCAGACAATCTGCTCACCCTACACTTAAAAGTGTGCATTGTCTCCAACGCACACCATAATTAATAAAATGGTAAAAGAGACTCCGTGATAGGCCAAAGGCCAAAACACTAACAGCTCATGGGGTACTCAGACTTCTCCCAAGCTTGTTACTTCCAATACCTTTGCCTTCCATGCTCCTGAAAAATAAAAAAATTAGCAGTACAAAAATAATACAATAAAAAATAAATAAAAGAAAGTAAAAAAAGCTGGGTTGCCTCCCAGCAAGCTCTTGATTTAACGTCGCGACACGATGTGAATCAGTTTTTGCCTCAACCTCGAGCTTATGAATTGAATCCCAAGTTTTGATTCAAGCTTATGATTATGATCATGGGGCGGTGGAATGGATCTAATAGGCCAAGGAAATAATGTAATATTTTGCACTTCTTGGCCTTTGTATGAGGTATGTAATCCTGACTTTCTTGCAAGAAGAATTTCGGAATATATGTACCTTGTTCCTCATTTCTTGACTCTTCAATTGGTTCGGATGATTATTTCTATATCATCATCCTATCACGATGTGGAAAAATGGTTGGAGTATGGACCAATGCACACATGAACTTCAGGACTTTCAACATCCTCAACATCAATTGTCACGACCCGGATTTTCCCCCAACATCGGGATCGTGATGGCGCCTACTCATGGTAGCTAGGCAAGCCACTGTATTCATACTATCCTATTTTTAACACAATTTTATTTAAATAAATGCGGAATACTTTATCGAAATAGAAATAACTAATTACAAGATGAAAATCATACTGAAATCCTCTACCCAAGACGTGGAGTCACCAACTCACGAACTACTACCGAATACTACACATAAAAGTTTGAAAGAAATATAACATAATTCTGTTTGTCTCGAAACAATGAGGCAACAGTAAATATTGAAAGCATAAGAAGAGACGCCAGGCCTGCGGAAGCCTGCAAGGCTACCTCAGTCTCATGATAATAAAATCCTGCTCCCATAGTACTACTGTTGTTGCTGTTCAAAACCTGGACCTATGCAAAAATGCACGAAGTGTAGTATCAGCACAACCGACCCCATGTGCTGGTAAGTATCTAGCCTAACCCCGGCGAAGTAGTGACGAGGCTAGACTAGACACCACATAAACCTGTGCAGTTCAATATATATGTATACCACAGAATAACAAGAAATAACCAAGTAATAACACAATAAGGAATATCTCAAAGAACTCAACAATTAACAACAGTTAATAAGTTCACAAGGAAAACAAAGAAAAATGGAAACACAAGTAATATCAAGTCAAGGAATAGCAAACAGTTGCACGGCATCACCCTTCGTGCTTTTACTCTCATCCTCACCAAATAAGTAAATAAAGTACACGGCATCACCCTTCGTGCTTTTACTCTCATCCTCACATCCATAGTACGGCATGATCCTTCGTGCATAAATAATAAAAACATGGCACGGCATCACCCTTCGTGCATTATCACTCTTCCTCACCCAAATAACAATCACAGTTAAGGGAAAAGAAAGAAACAGTAATTCATAAACCGTCCCATCTAGGGCAATCAATAATTCATCTTCACAACAAGTCCCGACAAGGGAGAACAATAACAATTCTACAACCTGGCAAAGGTTCAACAATTCATCTGCAAATATGTCTCACAATAAGCATTATCAACGACTCACGGTCATACTAGACGCCAATGTATGGATGCTCGTCACCACAGCCCATACACCGCACTCGATCACATAACACATAGCACATAATCCTATTCCCTCAAGCTAGGATAGAACAAACACTTACCTCGAATGTTTATGAACAATTCAATCCGTGGCAATGTCTTTTTCTTTCAAATTTGTCTCCAATCCAATCGTATCTATACACAATTGATTTAATATCATCAATACTACTCAACAAACTAATTCATAAGGCCAATTACAACTTTTACAACATTCTGCTCGGAATAGTGAATTTCGACCCCGGGCCCACATGGTCGGAACTCGGGGTTCGGACCAAAATTCGGTTACCCATCCCCCCACGAGTTCAAGTATATGATTTGTTTCAAAATCGGACCTCAATTCGAGGTCCAATTTCCCAATTTATGAAAAACCCTATATTCTATCAAAAACAAGAAATTCTACCATGAAAACCTTTGATTTCTATTGAAAAACATGTTTAATGATGTTAGGAATTGAAAGAATTAAGTAAAAAGTGACTTACAATTGTTTTGATGAAGAAGGAATCCGTGAAGAATCGCAAATGGGTGTTTTTGTTTTGTAAAAAGTGAAGAAATGAACTGAAAATCGTGTTTTACGGGTCTCTGTGTTCGCATTTGCGAACATGGGTTCGCAATTGCGAACCCCGACCAATTTCTGGAGTTTGAAAAATAAGCTAAGGCTGGGAAGTTCGCATTTGCGAACTTTTGTTCGCATTTGCGAAGCCAAGGCAAATCTCGGGGCTTCGCATTTGCGAACATATGTTCGCATTTGCGAACCAGGCTGGCCTCCAGGGACCTTCGCATTTGCGAAGAATTCTTCGCATTTGCGAAGCATGCCTTTTCACTGGAGGCCTCGCAATTGCGAGGTTTGGTTCACATTTGCGAACCCAAACGTCCTAGGCACCCTTCGCATTTGCGACCAAGGGTTCGCATTTGCGAACCCTGCCTTGACCTGCCACCTTCGCAATTGCGAGAAATACTTCGCAATTGCGAAGACAACAACTGGGTGAAAAACCAGCAGTGCAAAAATTCAGAATTTCATCCGACGGCCTATCAAATCTTTACCCGAGCTCCCCGAGCTCCAAACCAAACATGTACACAACATCAAAAACACATTATGAACTTGTTCGTGCGATCATATCGCCAATATCACATCGTTTTCATCAAATCAAGCCTCAAATTCATAATTTTCATACTTTTGGTTTTCAAAACTTTCAAACTTGGGACTCAAGGTCCAAAACATCTCAAAAGACATCCGAATGTCACCAAACTTTACAGAAATCACATATATAATATTTAAGACTTGTACCGGGCGTCGGAACCAAAATACGAGCCCGATACCAAGGTCAATTAATTCATTTCCTTTAACAATTACATCAAAAACAATTTCATAGAAAAATTCATAACTTGGGCTCTAGGCCTCGGAATTCGACTTCGGACGCATGTCCAAGTCCCATATTTTCCTACGGACCTCTCGGGACCATCCAATCTCGGGTCCGGATCCGTTTACCAAAAATGTTGACCGAAGTCAACCATATCAATATTAATATCATTTTTATCCAAATTTCTCATAGAATTCATATTTTCTATCACAAAATCTTTCCGGCTACATGCTCGGATTGTGCACGTAAATTGAGGCAACATAGAATGAGGTTTTCGAGGCCTCAGAAGCTCGAAATGATTAATTAAATAAGTGATGACCCTTTGGGTCGTCACAATCTCCACCTCTAAAACAACCGTTCGTCCTCGAACGGACAAAAGAAAGAAGTACTTGAGTCAGGAAACAAATGTGGGTAGCGGCTCCGCATATCAGACTCGGACTCCCAGGTCGATGCCTCAGGAGGCTGACCTCTCCACCGAACACGCACAGAAGGATAACTCTTCGACCTCAACTGTCGAACCTGCCGGTCTAGAATGGCCACCGGCTCCTCCTCGTAAGATAGATCATTGTCCAATTGGACAGTACTGAAGTCTAACACATGTGTGGGATCGCCGTGGTATCTCCGAAGCATAGATACGTGAAAAACCGGATGCACGACTGATAAACTAGGCGGCAAAGCTAGTCTGTAAGCCACCCCTCCCACTCTGTCTAGAATCTCAAATGGACCAATATACCTAGGGTTGAGCTTGCCATTCTTCCCGAACCTCATCACGCCCTTCATAGGCGACACTCGGAGCAACACTCACTCACCAACCATGAAATCTACATCTCGAACCTTACGATCCGCATAAGTCTTCTCTCTGGACTAGGCTGAACGCAATCTCTCCTAGATAGTCTTGACCTTATCCAAGGCCTCCCGAACTAAGTCTGTACCCAACAATTGAGCCTCTCTCGGCTCAAACCATCCGACTGGAGATCGACATCGCCTACCATACAATGCCTCATACGGGGCCATCTGGATGCTGGACAGGTAGCTGTAATTGTAGGCGAACTCTGCTAATGGCAGAAACTGATCCCACAAGCCTCCAAAATCAATAACACATGCTCGAAGCATGTCCTTTAGAATCTGAATAGTCCTCTCGGACTGACCATCTGTCTAAGGATGAAAAGCTGTACTCAGCTGAACCTGGGTGCCTAACTCCTGCTGGACCGCTCTCTAGAACCGCGAGGTAAACTGGGTACCCCGATCAGAGATAATAGATATCGGTACCCCATGAAGTCGAACAATCTCCCTGATGTAAATCTCTGCTAACCTCTCCGATGAGTAGGAGACAGATACTGGAATAAAGTGTGCTGACTTGGTCAACCTATCAACAATGACCCAAATAGCATCAAATTTCCTCCGAGTCAAAGGAAGTCCCAGTAACGAAGTCCATAGTGATCCGCTCCCATTTCCACTCGGGAATTTCAATCCTCCGGAATACACCACCAGGTCTCCGGTGCTCATATTTCACCTGTCGACAATTTAGACACCGAGCGACATACGCAACGATATCTTTCTTCATTCTCTGCGCCACCAATAGTGTTGCCGTAAGTCCTGGTACATCTTCGCGGTGCCTGGGTGAATAGAATACCGCGAACTGTGGGCCTCCGCTAAGATCAACTCTCGAATCCCTTCGACATTGGGTACGCAAACTCGACCCTGCAATTTCAATACCCCATCATCATCTAGGTTTACCTGTGTGGCACCTCCCCGCTGTACTGTATCCCTCAACTCACGCAAATGAGGATCATCAAATTGCCTCTCACGGATACGCTCAAATAAAGAAGAACGAGCGACCGTGCAGGCTAACACCCTGCTAGGCTCAGAAATGTCTAATCTCACGAACCGGTTGGCTAAGGCCTGGACATCTAGAGCTAATGGTCTCTGACTGACCGGAATGTATGCAAGGCTACCCATGCTGGCATACTTTCTACTCAATGCATCAGCCACCACATTGGCCTTACCTGGGTGATATAAGATAGTAACATCATAGTCTTTTAGCAACTCTAACCGTCTCCGTTGTCGTAGATTCAACTCCTTTTGCTTGAACAAGTACTGTAGGCTTTTGTGATCAGTGTACACCTCACATGTCACACCATATGGATAATGCATCCAGATCTTTAAGGCATGAACCACTGCTGCCAGCTCAAGATCATGAACCGGATAATTTTTCTCATGTATTTTTAATCGCCTCGAAGCATAAGCGATAACCTTACCATCTCGCATCAATACCGCTCCAAGCCCCGTACGAGATGCGTCACAATAAACCGTATAAGGCCTCGCACCTGTAGGTAGTATTAACACCGGTGTGGTGGTCGAGGCCGTCTTCGAGCTTCGAAAGCTCCCCGCACACCTCTCGACCACCGAAACCGGACACCCTTCCGGGTCGACCCGGTCATCGGGGCCGCAATGAAGAAAACCCCTCTACAAATCGACGGTAGTAACCTCCTAACCCCAAGAAACTCCGGATCTCGGTCACTGAAGCTGGTCGAGGCCAATTGTGGACCGCCTCAATCTTCTTTGAGTCTACCTGAATACCTTTCATCGATACAATGTGACCTAGAAATGCTACCGAACTCACCAGAACTCACATTTAGAAAATTTGGCATATAGTCGGTTATCTTTCAGAGTCTGAAGAACCACTTTGAGGTGCTGCTCGTGCTCTTCCTGGCCGCGGGAGTACACCAGGATGTCATCTATAAAGACTATCACGAACGGATCTAAGTAAGGCCTGAATACCCGATTCATCAACTCCATGAATGCTGCCGGGGCATTGGTCAACCCAAAGGACATGACCAAGAACTCATAATGCCCATATCTAGAGCGAAAGGATGTCTTTGGAATGTCTGCCGCCCTGATCTTCAGCTGATGGTAGCCTGACCTCAAGTCTATCTTAGAGAATACCCTTGCTCCCTGGAGCTAGTCAAACAAATCATCAATCCTCGGCAGTGGATACTTATTCTTTATTGTCACCTTGTTTAACTGCCGGTAATCAATACACATCCGCATCGAGCCATCTTTCTTCTTTACAAATAATACAGGTGCTCCCCAGGGGGAAACACCGGGCCTAATAAAGCCCTTCTCAAGAAGGTCTTGCAACTGATCTTTCAATTCTTTTAGCTCCGGCGGGGCCATACGATAGGGTGGAATAGAGATGGGCTCTGAGTGCCCGGTGCCAGATCAATACAGAAATCAATATCCCTGTCGGGTGGCATGCCCGACAGGTCTGAAGGAAAAACCTCAGGAAACTCCCGTACAATAGGGACTGACTCAATGGAAGGAACCTCTGCGCTGGAATCACGAACATAAGCCAGATAAGCTAGACACCCCTTCTCGACCATGTGTCGAGCCTTAACATAGGAAATAACAGTGCGAACGGAGTGGCTTGAGGTACCTTTCCACTCTAATCGGGGTGATTCTGGCAAGGCTAAGGTCACGGTCTTAGCATGACAATCTAGAATAGCATGGTATGGGGACAACCAGTCCATCCCCAATATGACATCAAAATCTACCATATCCAAAAGCAACAGATCAACACGGGTCTCAAGACCCCCAAATATAACTACGCACGAATGATGCACCCGATCGGCTACAATGGAGTCACCCACTGGTGTAGCCACATAAACTGGAATATCCAGAGCATAGCTGGGCACGGACAAATACGGTGCGAAGTAGGAAGACACATATGAATATGTAGATCCAGGGTCAAATAATACTGAAGCACCTCTGCCACACACGAGAATAGTACCTGTAATCACGGCATCTGATGCCTCTGCCTCTGGCCTGGCTGGTAAAGCATAGAATCGGGGATCTGCACCTCCCCTCTGAGCTGCGTCTCTAGGACGACCATCAACTGGCTGACCTCTACCTCTGGCCGGACGGTCTCCACCTCTACGGTCTCGACCTCCACCTCTATAATCTCTACCCCCGCCTCTGGCTGGCTGGGCAGGCTGAGGGTCAGCTGGGGCCTGAATCATAGGACGAGGACCTCGCTGCTGAGTGTTGCCCGCGCTAGAGGGCAATTCCTGATAAAATGACCTGGGTCACCACAACCGTAGCAACTCTTAGACTGATAGGGCTGCTGGCCCTGACGACTTGAATGGCCTCCACGAACACTCTGAAGAGGCTGAGCATTAATAGGAGGCTGGTCTGAATAATGCCCACGAAAACCGCGATCACCTGGTCCACCCTGTGAAGCCTGAAGGGCGGAATGAAAAGGCCTGGAGGACTGGCCTCTATCAAAGGATTCTCTGCTACCAGAGGAAGAAGCACCAAACCTACCCGAATGACGAGGCCTCTTATCCGAAGAATAACCGCCTCCTCTAGCGAGAGCCATCTCAACTCTGCGTGCTGCATTGGCTGCCTCCTGAAATGATATGTCACTCCCCACGCCCATAGCCATCTGGAGTCTAATTGGCTGATTAAGCCCATCTATAAACCTTCGGACCCTCTTCCGCTCTGTGGGAAGTATCACCACTGCATGATGAGCCAAATCGACAAATCTCATCTCATACTGTGTAACCGTCATAGTGCCCTGATGGAGGCGCTCAAACTGCCTCCGAAGTACATCCCGCTGAGTAGCAGGGAGAAACTTCTCCATAAATAGTTCCGCAAACCGATCCCATGATAAAGCTGGGGACCCTGCTGGTCGAGTCAAGCAATAATCTCTCCACCAAGTCTTGGCGGATCCTGCAAGCCTGAATGTACAGAAGTCAACTCCATTTGTCTCCACGATCCCCATAGTCTTGAGAATCTCATGGCAACTGAATAAGAAGTCCTGAGGATCCTCTGATGTGGCTCCACTGAATGTAGTGGTAAATAGCTTGGAGAACCGATCAAGTCTTCATAACGAATCAGAAGTCATGGCCGTTCCATCACTGGCATGAGCTGTGGTACCAGACTGAGTGGCCACAACTGGCTGAATTACTGGTGCCTGAGGCTGAGGAGCTACCGGCTCCGGAGTATGAGCAATAGGAGTCTGGGCCCCTCCTCCAGCCTGAGAAGTAGCTGGGGCAACTGATAATAAACCCGCTCTGGCAATGCTGTCCATGAATCCCGCTATTCTGATCAAGGCATCCCGGAGATCTGGAGTAATTAAAGCCTCTCCTGGGACCTGAACTGGGCCCACTGGAACTGCTGGAACCGGAACCTCCTCGTCAATCTCAATACGAGGCTCCACCTCTGGGGTAGCTGCCTGGGGCTGAGCTCTACCCCTACCATGGCCTCTGATTCGACCTTGGCCCCTGCCCCTCACGGGAGCTGCCTGGGGCTCGGGCTGCTGGTCAGTGGACGAAGAAGTGCGTGTCCTCACCATCTACGAAAGGACAGAATAGAAATTCAATCGGTAATTGAGGAACAAATCGCACGACAAGAAAGAACAAATGAGAGACTCTTTCCTAACTCAATTGACTCTGGAGGACAAGTACACACGTCTCCGTACCTACCTCTCAAACTCTACTAAGCTTGTTCGTGAGTGGTGAGACCTATGTAATCTAGAGCTCTGATACCAACATGTCACGACCCGGATTTTCCCCCAACATCGGGATCGTGATGGCGCCTACTCGAGGTAGCTAGGCAAGCCACTGTATTCATACTATACTATTTTTAACACAATTTTAATTAATTAAATAAATGCGAATACTTTATCGAAATAGAAATAACTAATTACAAGATGAAAATCATACTGAAATCCTCTACCCAAGACGTGGAGTCACCAACTCACGAACTACTACCGAATACTACACATAAAAGTTTGAAAGAAATATAACATAATTCTGTTTGTCTCGGAACAAAGAGACTACAGCTAGTAACATAAATAAAGAGAGAGACGCCGGGCCTGCGGACGTCTGCAAGCTACCTCGGTCTCAAATGTGATCAACTTCCACGCAATTGATTTATTGCTGCTGCTCCTGATCGTAACCTGGACCTGTGCAAAAACGCACAGAAGTGTAGTATCAGCACAACCGACCCCATGTGCTGGTAAGTGCCTGGCCTATCCCGGCGAAGTAGTGAAAAGCCTAGGACCAGACACCCACATAAATCTGTGCAATTCAATATATATGTATACCACAGAATAACAAGAAATAACCAAGTAATAACACAATAAAGAATATCTCAAAGAACTCAACAATTAACAACAGTTAATAAGTTCACAAGGAAAACAAAGAAAAATGGAAACATAAGTAATATCAAGTCAAGGAATAGCAAACAGGTTGCACGGCATCACCCTTCGTGCTTTTACTCTCATCCTCACCAAATAAGCAAATAAAGTACACGGCATCACCCTTCGTGCTTTTACTCTCATCCTCACATCCATAGTACGGCATGATCCTTCGTACATGGTTCAATAACAGGGCACGGCATGATCCTTCGTGCATAAATAATAAAAACATGGCATGGCATCACCCTTCGTGCATTATCACTCTTCCTCACCCAAATAACAATCACAGTTAAGGGCAAAGAAAGAAACAGTAATTCATAAACCGTCCCATCAAGGGCAATCAATAATCATCTTCACAACAAGTCCCGACAAGGGAGAACAATAACAATTCTACAACCTGGCAAAGGTTCAACAATTCATCTGCAATTATGTCCCACAATAAGCATTATCAACGACTCACGGTCATACTAGACGCCAGTGTATGGATGCTCGTCACCATAGCCCATACACCGCACTCGATCACATAACACATAGCACATAATCCTATTCCCTCAAGCTAGGATAGAACAAACACTTACCTCGAATGTTTATGAACAATTCAATCCGTGGCAATGTCTTTCTCTTTCAAATTTGGCTCCAATCCAATCGTATCTATACACAATTGATTTAATATCATCAATACTACTCAACAAACTAATTCATAAGGCCAATTACAACTTTTACAACATTCCTGCCCGGAATAGTGAATTTCGACCCCGGGCCCACATGGTCGGAACTCGGGGTTCGGACCAAAATCCGGTTACCCATCCTCCCACGAGTTCAAGTATATGATTTGTTTCAAAATCGGACCTCAATTCGAGGTCCAATTTCCCAATTTATGAAAAACCCTATATTCTATCAAAAACAAGAAATTCTACCATGAAAACCTTTGATTTCTATTGAAAAACATGTTTAATGATGTTAGGAATTGAAAGAATTAAGTAAAAAGTGACATACAATTGTTTTGATGAAGAAGGAATCCGTGAAGAATTGCAAATGGGTGTTTTTGTTTTGTAAAAAGTGAAGAAATGAACTGAAAATCGTATTTTACAGGTCTCTGTGTTCGCATTTGCGTGCGAACCCCGACCAATTTCTGGAGTTTGAAAAATAATCTAAGGCTGGGAAGTTCGCATTTGCGAACTTTTGTTCGCATTTGCGAAGCCAAGGCAAATCTGGGGGCTTCGCATTTGCGAACATATGTTCGCATTTGCGAACCAGGCTGGCCTCCAGGGACCTTCGCATTTGCGAAGAATTCTTCGCATTTGCGAAGCATGCCTTTTCACTGGAGGCCTCGCAATTGCGAGGTTTGGTTCGCATTTGCGAACCCAAATGGTCCTGGGAACCCTTCGCATTTGCGACCAAGGGTTCGCATTTGCGAACCCTGCCTTGACCTGCCACCTTCGCAATTGCGAGAAATACTTCGCAATTGCGAAGACAACAGCTGGGTGAAAAACCAACAGTGCAAAAATTCAGAATTTCATCCAACGGCCTATCAAATCTTTACCCGAGCTCCCCGGGCTCCAAACCAAACATGTACACAATATCAAAAACACATTATGAACTTGTTCGTGCGATCATATCGCCAATATCACATCGTTTTCATCAAATCAAGCCTCAAATTCATAATTTTAAAAATTTTGGTTTTCAAAACTTTCAAACTTGGGACTCAAGGTCCAAAACATCTCAAACGACATCCGAATGTCACCAAACTTTACAAAAATCACATATATAATATTTAAGACTTGTACCGGGCGTCGGAACCAAAATACGAGGCCGATACCAAGGTCAATTAATTCATTTCCTTTAACAATTACATCAAAAACAATTTCATAGAAAAATTCATAACTTGGGCTCTAGGCCTCGGAATTCGACTCCGGACGCATGTCCAAGTCCCATATTTTCCTACGGACCTCTCGGGACCATCCAATCTCGGGTCCGGATCCGTTTACCAAAAATGTTGACCGAAGTCAACCATATCAATATTAATATCATTTTTATCCAAATTTCTCATAGAATTCATATTTTCTATCACAAAATCTTTCCGGCTACATGCTCGGATTGTGCACATTAATTGAGGCAACATAGAATGAGGTTTTCGAGGCCTCAGAAGCTCGAAATAATTAATAAAATAAGTGATGACCCTTTGGGTCGTCACATCAATGATACTAGAGTCGACAAAATTTATATCATCAAAGTCTTTGGTTGGCTCTAGTATCACTTCTTCAACATTGATATCATCAAATTGTAGTTGGCTAGGTTATTGATGTTCTACTCTAACCTCCCCAATTAGCACATCAAATGCATGCCCTTCTTGGCTATTATCCTCAATATTGGCTTGTTGAGCATTAAAAGCTCCAACCACTTAACTCAATTGAGCCTCCAGCTTGTGAATAGTTTCCTCTTACCTTTCGATATACAATTTTTTCTCATTGTTTTGTTCCAGAAAGCACTTTAGCATATCCCTGATCTCCTTCAGGTTTGCATCCCCAGGTTCTTTTTTCCTATTAACTTCACAAGAAAAGGTAGCACCATCAAAATAAGGAGTTGGAGGAAAATAAGAAATATAAGAACAACCATGAAGGTGACTATTATGAAAACCACACACATCACACACATTCCACAAATAAGATTGAGTTGGTGCACATAAGTCTCTCTTAGGAACGTTTTAAAAATTTTTCCACGGGTATTTTCCTTCATAATATGTATGGAGATCAATAGTAGAATTATCTTCACCAATTCCCATAATTCCAAGATGCCATGTTTCTCAATTCAACAAATATATAAAAAAAAACAGAACAAAATAAAAGCTCAAACTTGAACCCTAGCAATATATACAGCTACAACTATGTCGTTAGTTCCCCGGCAATGGCATCAAAATTTGATCACGCCCAACTCTAGTCCTAGAAAGGATAAGCGGTCGCTCCAAATATAATACGATCTAAAAGTCCGGAATCGAATGCCACAGAGAACTAAGGCTTAGCTGTATCTATTTAATATCACTAAGAAGACAAGATTGAAAATAAATAAACAGTTGAATACTAACTATGCTTGAATTGTAAACAATTGGAACAAAGGTCTAAGCTAATGGTTTCCCCCGTTGTTGATTTTTTTAGTTATATGTTTCTTATAGCTTTGACTTGGTTGCCTCTATCAATCATGAACTCTCCAGCTATTATAAATCTCTCTCAAGCAATTATGATAATTTACTAGACGCACTCTCTCAAGCTACGCAAGCTCGATTCCCATTACAATTCTCTTAGATCGTACCTAAGGTATCGTTATGTGACGACCTAAAAGGTCATCACCCATTTTCCTCATCTGTTCCGTGCTTTCGAGGCCTTAGAAACCTTATTTTATGAGTTACCTCAATTTGCGTGCACAGTCCGGGCGCGAAACAGGAAAAGTTTTATGTTAAAATATATGAATTCTATGAAAAATTTGAAGAATTTTGATATTAATATGGATATAGTTGACTTTGGTCAATATTTTTGGTAAACGGACCCGATCGGCAATGTGACAGTCCCGGGAGGTCTGTAGAAAAATATGGGACTCAGGTATGTGCCCGGAGTCGAAATCCGAGTTCTAGAACCTGAGTAAAAGCATTTTTCTATTAAATTATTTTTCTGAAATTAACAAAGAAAACGATAATGAAAATTGATCGAAAGACTATGGTATAAGACTCATATTTTAGTTCCGACGTCCGGTACAAGTCTTATATATTGTTTAAGCTCATCCTGTAAAGTTCGGTTGAAAATGGACGTCGTTTGACGTGTTTTGGATAGGTTTGGGTTGCGTTGTTCTCATTTTTCTTATGATTCGACATCGTTTGTTCAAGCGTAAATGATATCATATTGAACATATAAGCTCCGATTACTGTTTTGAGTGAAGCATTATATCTGTATCGTAATTACGGACCCGGGGAAAAAAGAATTATCGAATTTGGACATCGTATGAGGATTTTATGGCCATTTTACTAAGGTTGCCCAGATATTCAGGTTAATGACGAAGTTGCCCCTGACGGCGTATTAAAAACATGCACTATTTACAAATCGTAAGAACCACATATCTCCTTCATTATAAGGTCAAATTGGGTGATTCAAAAGCCTAAATTCATTAGAATTTCACAAGGCATCCACTGGGATTAGTAAAATGCGTGAAAAGTATACCTATAATGAGAAGGTCGAGTTTTCTTCCAATTTTTGAACGGAAGAAGCTTGTGAGGCGATTTTTAAGAGAGAAAATTAGTGTATCATAGAGATACGACTGAATTGGAGCAAAATACGAAAGGAAAGGCATCGCTTGAGGACTGAGTTGACCGTAAACCTTCGAGGTCCGGGTCTTGAGCAGCAGCACCAGAAGTTCGATAGTAGGATTTCCATTACTATGAGACTGAGGTAGCTTGCAGGTGTCCGCAGGCCCGTCGTCTCTTCTTATGTTTTTCATTTATGCTGTAGTCTCATTATTTCGAGACAAACGGTTGTTATATTTCTTTCAGACCATTATGTACAATTTATTCTTAGTGGTTCGTGAGTTAGTGACTCCATATTTTGGGTAGAGGATTTATGTAGAGTATTTCATAGTTATATCCAAATCTATGAAAGTAGACTTCCACAGTTAATGCTATTATTATTATTCATGTTATTAAATTGACAACAAGATGGTTTTTATTAATAGAAAGACGGTGAGTAAATCAGCTTGCCTAACTACCACGAGTATGCACCATCACGATCCCGATGGTGGGGAATCTGGGTCGTGACAAGTTGGTATCAGAGCACTAGGTTACATAGGTCTCACAACTCACGAACAAACTTAGTAGAGTCTGAGGGGTATGTACGGAGATGTCTGTACTTGTTCCTCAAAGTTTATTGAATTAGGAAAAATCTCTCTTTGTTCTTTCCTATCGTGCGAATTCATTCTTCAAAAGTTAAATTGAATTTCTACTTTTGTCATCCCACGAATGGTGAAGTCACGTACCGCTTCTTCATCCAAACAATGGCACAGGTTGGTGATAGATCAACTACGCCTTTAGAAGTTTTACGGAGGTCGGATAGGTTTCACCAAACTCTTCGCTACCACCTTCAGCGGTGCATCTTTTGAGAACCCACGGGGTTGTGCTTGACCACTGCGATAAGGTATTACAGAACGTGGGAATAGTCAAAAGCGAGGGGGTTGATTCTACTCTGCTTCGGATGGCAAATAAAGTAGTGGGAACATAATGTACGTTCTAACCAGTTGTGGTTTCAATGGACCTTGACGTCTGGTTGATTTATTTGAATTGTGAAGGACAAATATTGTGGATTATCGAATGTTTTGACCTTTGACTTGGTGCTAAATAGAGAACTCCTCTATTAGTGAATGGACCGAGTGGCCATGTGTTAGCTCAGTTTTGGCTTGGAATGTGTTATTAAAGGTCCCTCAAATAATTCATACATATTTAAGGTTTGGTTCTTTACAGGGGGTAAAAATCGTCCCAGAGAATAACGAAAGGTATCTGAGTAAATATGGTAGCTCAGCAGTGTTAAGCCAGCATAGCAAAAGAGGAAATTGGCCATCGATGTTTGTAACAAGCCTACGAAGAGGGAAAACTGTCCAATGCAACACTACCTACTCAACTCTATTTTAAGAAAAAATGTTCTGAAGGAGTTTACCTCCCAAATTCTCTGCAATATGTGGTATATGCAATCTGAATGGTTGTACCAGGTTACCATGACAGTGTCCGAATTTGTCGTCATATGCAATAAGTTAGCTGAGCCTCAAAGGAATTGTTGTGAATGTGGTGTTTGGAGAAATATAGTTTAGGAAAGTACTCAGGGTACGTGCTCCATTATAGTTAATACTTACCTTACATGACCAGCCGGAGGTAGAGGTCAGGATATTAGAGGTGGAGGTGAGAATCCTAGAGGTGGAGACCCAATCGTTGATATAATTTCTATGGTATGACTGAGGTCACTACACCAGATGGTGTCATCACATGTACAATTTTGATTGCTATAAAAAGGATATTTTCAATTTGATTTGGTTTTTGAAAAATTTAGGCGAGTCCTCTTAATACGCTCTACTCATGAGTGAGCTTCGTAATCATCAAATCTACTAATGTGAATATTCACGTTGGGCTATTATATAGAGATAACTATCCCAATTATTATGTGTTGGTCACTAAGAATATTTACGAGGCTAAAAGTGACTTTATATCACTACTACAGTGGGTTCTGATGTAATTCCTAAAATAATTAATTTTAATTGCTAATTATATACCATATCAGTATGAGGGTTCATTTTATATCGTGATTTTCTTTGACGAACAATTATTGAAAAGAAAAAAGAGAAGAAATAATAATTTTCAGCTGGTACAATGTGCAAGTACTTGTGATTCAGAGTTGAGGATGAGGTCCTCAAATTTTTGTATAGTGTGAAATATATTTTTTAACCGAACTACAAGATGTAGTGGATATCACATGAGGACAAGGTCCTGGTGGTGAGAAGTTTGTGTTTAAAATTTTCCCTTTTAGAAAATAAAAATCTTCTACTATATCCTAAATTTGAGCCATGTCTGTTAGGATTATTTGATAATTCTTGTATAGTTTCTATTCATATTTAGCTATTTTTGTTATGTAACCGTTAGCCTTTGAGACAAACACCCAGGTGAGGATAAATATGACTCATTAATTCGGGAAAGTAATCACGAGATCTCCATACCTCATTGTGAGTAAAGTGGAGTTCAAAAATAAGATATTTGATAACAAGCAGTTAATTAGCAGTGTTGTAATTTAGGGACAACTCTTATGGCCAGAGTCATGGTTATGTGCATACGTATGAGGTGTTCATGCCTTAGTTAGACTTGCTCGTAATAGTCCCCATTGATTATGCATTGATATGCTCCTGCAGTTAGGAATAGCATGCACAGCATCTCAGAGTGGCTCTCCAGACTCTGAAAAATAGTCAGCTATATGCAGATATTTCCAAAGTGAGAGTTCTGGCTAAGTACAGTTGCATTCCTGGGTCATGTTGTGACGGCAGAAGGTATACAGGTTGATCCAAGGAAGATGGAGGCAGTCAAGGACTAGACTAGACTAACGTCAGCCACAAAGATCTAGAATTTATTGGGGTTAGCAGATTATTATTGGCGGTTTGTGGAGGGGTTCATCTATGTCACGCCCCAAAACGAGGGACATGACCGACGCCTGACCGAGTAGCCCCAGTCAAGCGGACCTGGGTGCCTTTATATCCCACGCGTTACCCCTGTGTCGATTATTACTCATTAACCAAATATCTTACTAATAATGACTGATTTCACAATGCATAAACATAACCATGTGATTGATTTACTAACAAGTTCACAATTTACATTTACAATGCCCGACATACATATACATAGGCCACAACCCCACAGTTTACATGTCTGCGGAGCCTCTAGGATACAAAAGGAAATACCATACTTACCGGTAACAAGGCTCCGACTATACCTTACAAAACCAAAATGAAGTCTAAAATAAGAGTGGCATGAGCCACACTAGGCCCCGAGGAAGAAAAGGGCTCACCAAAACGGGCAGTGGAAGATGAAGAATACTACTGCCGATGAGCTGAAGTAGAAGTGCCTGCTACTGATCCACCTACAATCATAACACGAATGTAGCGCCCCCAGCAAAAGGGACGTCAGTACACTTGAATTGTACTGGCATGTATGGACAAACTTTGTCCCAAGTAAACTCAAGCCATTAAATTACATCAAGAACTTATTAAGCCAACCAACCATGTTTTCCACATTTTCCTCATTTCAAATAATTCTCAACACAAGGCACTTTATAAGATCAACAAATTGAACCATAACCAATCAATCACGTAAAGCACAAGTAGTCAAACAAAGGGGCAATCAGTGCCCCACAGGTTGCAAACTCTCCTGCTGTCTCCTTTCAATATTTCACATTATTGATTTTTATATCAATTTTCAATAGCGATTTTGATCGCTTTATCCTTATTACCCCTGACCACCCTTATTACCTCGGCCACCCTTATCACCCCAACCCACACCTTATTTCTTCATGTTGCGGCGTGCAACCCGATCCCACCGTACAGTTTTCAAACACAACACTCACAAACAGCAGATAAGGTACTACACACAATTACAACAAGTTCAAATAAGCAACTTACAAGTTGGTTCATGTTCACAATTACTTCTCAAGCCAATATCACAACCAAGTTACCATGTTTCCATATTCGAGAGTACTCACACAAGTATGTTCAACAATTCACCACAATTCAAGTGTTTCATCTCTTTCCACAAGAAACCATATATGCCACCACAACAATTGTTCTCAGTTCTTTACCAATTCCAATTCCCTTGTTATCTTTCAATTCATATTTCATACCATACCACATGTAGTTCAACATCAATTAGATACCCAACAACAAAATCAACAAATTACACACAATCTCTCAAATTAACACATGCCAAACGAATTGCACACATAAGGGCGATTTCACAAGAATCAAAGTTAGCCATACATACCTCGATTGAGCTTTCCTTAAGTTACTACAACACTCCAAAAACTCTAGCAATTCCAATCTACTATGAAACATAACAAAATTAAACACATATTAGAAAGATATTCATGAAACTAGCTCATTTGAATATTTTATCAAACACTAGTTGAGCATCTTGATTTCGAATCCCCTTTTTAAGACTTCCTTCATTCCCTAACCCAATCTTTAGTTATTTAAGTTAAACAATCTTCCCATAAACCTAAGTTGTACATGCATGTATACACAATACTAATAAACCCAAGAATCATACCTCAATAACTCATCTTATACACCAAACTCGAAATTAAAACCCTAGGGTATAGAATCTTACCTCTTAGATGAAGAACTTGCTATTGGGTTCTTGATTCTTGAAGATTGATGCAAGATTTGGATGATTTATATGTTGGGTTCCTCCTTCTCTCTCTAAATTACTCTCACCTCTCTCTAAAATCAGTAAGAAATGACCCCAAAATGAACCCCAAAGCCTATATATTGAAATGGGGTCGGGTTATAAAAATTAGCATAATTAACTGGGCTTGTCGGGTTCAGTTTGCGACAGGAATGCGACCGCAAAGTGAGAAATGCGATGCATTATGCGGTCGCAGAATCGACACAGGATTTTATTTTCCAGCCTTTGGTAATTTGATCATAACTTTTTGTAGGAACGTCCAAATGACAAACGGTTTGAAGCGTTAGAAACTAGACTCAAAGGGATTTCATTTGATATGATATTCACCATATAAAACCTTATACATAATTATATATGATCCTTTGAAGTGGAGGCATGTGCGAATCCATTTGGAATTTTGGCGTATTTCGAAAAGTTTCCCATTTGGCTTACACTTGGGCTTCCATTTGGACCTCATATCACTTACCATAAGACTCATACTCATATTTATCAAGTATAATTGATATCCATCATGTTCATAGCATATAAAATATGATAATTAGCCTACGTGGCACCACAGAATCCTATATTATTTAGCGAAATTTTCTGGGGCCTTACATTCTCCCCCCCTTAGGATCATTCGTCCTCGAATGAGGAGTATAGTCTTTCCCAAACACTTTAACATCACATATCTCTTTTCCAACCTACCTCCAATTTCAAAATTTTCAGTAACTCCCAAATTTTTCAGAAATTTCGGCAGAGTTTCCTTTGTAACTAGGCCTATCCACCTGCCAGAGAATCACCAAAATCGTCTTTACCACACATCCACAACTGTACATAGCACCACAATGTATATATCCACAATCTTAATCCCAGTATTACAAGAACTACATTAACATATGGATACCAGAACATGGACTGCACAATTTTAAATCAAAATACCTATATGGTACATTCTAAGTCAAAACTAACTGGTATTCAATCAAACGAAAGTACTTTCCTTCCACGACATATTTATCCTTCCACACGACATTATCGACTTACAAGCATTGTCATAACACCTTCTCAAAAATAATATCAACTCCCAAACATACATAACAAGGATGACAGATAAACATCTCGCATGAGATAACTATCCATTGACTTTACCTTTTGATAACTTCCACTGTACAATTTACACTCCACTGGATAATTGCAATTCACAATAACAACAATAACCCACAATTCCATAACTTGACACCATACCTTCAAGAATGTCAGTTCATACTAAACAAACAATCATGTGTTCATAATAGTCCTTACCAGCCATTAATGTAATCGCAAAGGTGTTCATCAACAAGAATATAATTTCATTTCAATCAACAGTCCATATGAAGTCAAGCCATCATGAGTCTTGCTAGTAGTGCATCATATAGGATATTACCATGATCATATAGTTCAATCAAGTGAATTCATACCCATAATTTGTTTTTTTTCATCACTATCTTCTTAGACATAAGCATATGGAAACACAAAGTACATGAGGAACAGTTACGGGGAATATCATATACCTATTGCTAACTAATGTGTAATACAATCATGTTACCTTTATTATCAACTCACATAACATTTTCAGGGGTACACTCACACTAAACCCTTGATGACCCTTAATAGTTACCCTAGGATGTGATACCATAAACTGACCATAACTTTATCTATCCAATATATATGTGATCACACTATGAAGCTTTATCATTGACTTGTCTGAACTTAAAATTCTCAATGGATCTAATACAATGAGGAACAACAGAGTTCAAGATCAGGCTGGAGTTCTTCAGGAATCCATTAATGCACTGGGTAGAGTACTTTATGAGGTCGTATACTAAGAGACAGAAAATGTTACTACTAACAATACTGACATGATTAATCATTGTGACTACCTCAATTAATACACAAATGAGGAATATGAGTAAGTAGTACATGGGAAATAGGAATCATTAAGGAGGAATACTCAAGTACGTGAACCACTCATTTTCTAAAGTGTAGGGAAAATCCGCCGACCCCGAATAGGAATACTCTAGCACCTTGAATGTGATATGGGATTCAAAATACACGAAGTTGAATTACACTCTTAACATTACTTGACGCACATAATCTATGCCACAAGCCTATAAGAATGAAAAGAATTGAACGCTGATGAGATTACCATATTCTAGACAACTTAACACTTCTTGGTAATTGATCATATATGAGGAAATTAAAAATTACGACCATTTTTTTTCATTCAAATCAACATGTTCGTGATATGTACAAAAATCCTAAGTCATCTAATCTCAACCTTTCACGAGTGAAATTCAATAGCTAGGAAATCTTGATATTGGGGAAAAATCATGAATTGGTTAGATGGTTCTAATAGTTAACAGGACGCTCCAGGGAGAAGGCAAATAACACTCATATCTAGCAAAGAAGGTGAGATACCAACGGTAGTAAAACTCTCCACACATGATAATGACATAGTCCATGATTCTAGAAGTTGAGGGTGTGAAGAAAACCAAACACAATGAGTCAGTGCACAATAATCACTGAAGGTTTGCAAATGTTCATGAAGAGATCTCCATAGGTTTTGACTCGAAAAAGGAAGTGTCATAGTGATACATAGAAGGGCATGTTCTCTTATAGTTGTCGTACAAGTGTAAGGAACTAGCACAATGAATTCACTAAATAAGGAATAAATTTAACACATTGTGGAGACATAAAGAGAAAATAATCATTGGTTATAAGCTGGACACACTTCTACTATATTAACTCCCCACTGCAATACACGACCATGCCACGAACATCCACAATACTAGGACAGAGTGAGCTACTTACTGCGAGATGTACCAACTGGGCACGAAAACAATGGCGACACAAGATATCTATGATGGGGATGTGAGGATCTCATTTTTTTTAGAGAGACCTTATGCAAACGGTTACCATTTCAATTGATATTCACTCATATGATAGGCACTGAGATGTGCATATATGTTACTAGACAGTGAAAAGGTTTCATAATGTTACTCGTAAGAGGGTAGATTGGTTTATTAAGCCATATAAGACACACACAACTAAGTAAAAGAGTGACTCGAGAAGGATCACAAATCTTGGATACTTTGCATGGAACTTGACACCACATGTACAAACTTTACGATAGTGCATGTATAGGCACAACTGAGCAGATGTTGTCAATTTAAATGAGGCGTTTCTGAAAGAAATTCATCGGGAATAGTCCTTTGTTGAGAATTTAGAAAAAGCAAGTAGGAAGTATCAATAGTGCTATAACTCAATTCTGGAACATAATTATAGAGCTCAATTCCATAGGAGGTTGTAAACAATAGAACAATGATAGGGAGACTTTGTAGATAATATGTCTCATTCAAAGAGTATGCATGTGCATGAACTGTTTTGTAATTTAGATTCTTTTTAAGAACATATCTATGCAAGGACAAGGAAATCATAAGGGTTTAACAAAAAGTTTAAACAATCACCACATTACCAAATAAAATGGATCACATAGCTTTTTACATAATTTCCATACCTCTAGGCTGCATTTCATAGCCCTTCCATATGGTTCACATATAAAATTATTCACCTATGCGCTTCATACAATAATAAGGAAATCACAAGTACAAATCAAACACTTTAAACGTTCACCACATTATCGAATAAAAGAATCATGCCATTGTTACGTATATTAGTCCATCAGCACATTGGGCCACAATTATCACATCAGACTTGGCACTATGCCACATTTCATAACACAATATCTTCTTCCCCGCATTTCACATCATTTCCGCATATTTCACATCAACATCATAATCTGTTTCATATTCCCTCATGTCACAAGTATCACCAGGTACAATTTCATTTCGAGTTCTCGACACATTGTCTACATTTTATTTCTCAAAAGCATTTAACTTATTTCAACATCTCTATACATAGAGGACATCACATGGTTTTAATTAATGTATGCTGCTTCAATTTCAATTTAAGGCCTTCACATTTCAATACATGATTCATACCCCTTGCACCCATTTTAAGTTGTCAATAATAGCACATTGATCATATTGGAATGCATCTTTCACAAATATCGGGTCACAACAACAATTCATGTAAAGTATCAATCACATCTAGAGTCCAACATTTAGTCTTACCACATTTACACAATCACTTACTTCATTTCCAAACATCTTTATACATTACCAACAACAAGACGCAATCAATCAAATACCTTTGGTACACGTAAGAACATTTTGGAAGAATCAACCATAACAAGTTTTCTCACAAAATTTGGCATCAAAATATCAATTCAAACTTGACTTGAAGTCTAGACATTTTAGCACATAGTTCACATTCTTTACATATCCTCATCTACCAAGAATAATATATTAAACAAATGAAGAAGTACCTCCAACATATATTTTCACAGCAATAATTCGCTTAACATAACAAAACGGGTACTGAATGAATTATATTTTGAACCTACAACATTTATGTGGGCACCATGGAAGCTTATTTTCTAAGAGAAGGGGTTTTAGCCGTACATACTGATGAAATACTACATGATCTGGTGGTACAGTGAAATTAGTAAGAACAAGGGTACTCTCCTTAACAACAAGTTCTACCAATCACTCCATGACTCAACACATTCTCCTAACAAGTCCTTGGGTAATCCACTTTGACTCAATGGTGGGATAAATCCCACCTTACATGCTTCAAATTCACAGATTTTAGTATCAAAATTACCAATCTTGAGAGTAATACTTAGAGAGGAAATTAGCTCCCTATCTTGAGCAATATCGCACGATCTGGAATATCAAAGAAATTGGTAAATTCCTAAATGTCCATGTAGCCCCCAACTTATATGATGTGGTCGACAACACACCAATAAGAAGGGCACTACTAGACACGGCTCCGAGATATCCTAGGACACTTAAAAACCTTAGGCTCTGATACCAAGTTTGTCACGCCCCAAAACGAGGGACATGACCGGCGTCTGACCGAGTAGCCCCAGTCAAGCGGACCTGGGTGCCTTTATATCCCACACGTTACCCCTATGTCGATTATTACTCATTAACCAAATATCTTACCAATAATGACTGATTTCACAATGCATAAGCATAACCATGTGATTGATTTACTAACAAGTTCACAATTTACATTTACAACGCCCGACATACATATACATAGGCCACAACCCCACAGTTTACATGTCTACGGAGCCTCTAGGATACAAAAGGAAATACCATACTTGCCGGTAACAAGGCTCCGACTATACCTTACAAAACCAAAATGAAGTCCAAAACAAGAGTGGCATGAGCCACACTAGGCCCCGAGGAAGAAAAGGGCTCACCAAAATGGCAGTGGAAGATGAAGAATACTACTGCCGATGAGCTGAAGTAGAAGTGCCTGCTACTGGTCCACCTACAATCATAACACGAATGTAGCGCCCCCAGCAAAAGGGACGTCAGTACACTTGAATTGTACTGGCATGTATGGACAAACTTTGTCCCAAGTAAACTCAAGCCATTAAATTACATCAAGAACTTATTAAGCCAACCAACCATGTTTTCCACATTTTCCTCATTTCAGATAATTCTCAACACAAGGCACTTTATAAGATCAACAAATTGAACCATAACCAATCAATCACGTAAAGCACAAGTAGTCAAACAAAGGGGCAATCAGTACCCCACAGGTTGCAAACTCTCCTGCTGTCTCCTTTCACAATTTCACATTATTGATTCTTATATCAATTTTCAATAGCGATTTCGATCGCTTTATCCTTATTACCCCTGACCACCCTTATTACCTCGGCCGCCCTTATCACCCCAACCCACACCTCATTTCTTCATGCTGCGGCGCGCAACCTGATCCCACCATACAGTTTTCAAACACAACACTCACAAACAGCAGATAAGGTACTACACACGATTACAACAAGTTCAAATAAGCAACTTACAAGTTGGTTCATGTTCACAATTACTTCTCAAGCCAATATCTCAACCAAGTTACCATGTTTCCATATTCGAGAGTACTCACACAAGTATGTTCAACAATTCACCACAATTCAAGTGTTTCATCTCTTTCCACAAGAAACCATATATGCCACCACAACAATTGTTCTCAGTTCTTTACCAATTCCAATTCCCTTGTTATCTTTCAATTCATATTTCATACCATACCACATGTAGTTCAACATCAATTAGATACCCAACAACAAAATCAACAAATTACACACAATCTCTCAAATTAACACATGCCAAACGAATTGCACACATAAGGGCGATTTCACAAGAATCAAAGTTAGCCATACATACCTCGATTGAGCTTTCCTTAAGTTACTACAATACTCCAAAAACTCTAGCAATTCCAATCTACTATGAAACATAACAAAATTAAACACATATTAGAAAGATATTCATGAAACTAGCTCATTTGAATATTTTATCAAACATTTGTTGAGCATCTTGATTTCGAATCCCCTTTTTAAGACTTCCTTCATTCCCTAACCCAATCTTTAGTTATTTAGGTTAAACAATCTTCCCATAAACCTAAGTTGTACATGCATGTATACACAATACTAATAAACCCAAGAATCATACCTCAATAACTCATCTTATATACCAAACTCGAAATTAAAACCCTAGGGTATAGAATCTTACCTCTTAGATGAAGAACTTGCTATTGGGTTCTTGATTCTTAAAGATTGATGCAAGATTTGGATTATTTAGATGTTGGGTTCCTCCTTCTCTCTCTAAAATACTCTCACCTCTTTCTAAAATCAGTAAGAAATGACCCCAAAATGAACCCCAAAGCCTATATATTGAAATGGGGTCGGGTTATAAATATTAGAAGAATTAACTGGGCTTCTCGGGTTCAGTTTGCGATAGGAATGGGACCGCAAAGTGAGAAATGCGATGCATTATGCGGTCGCAGAATTGACACAGGATTTGTTTTTCCAGCCTTTGGTAATTTGATCATAACTTTGTGTAGGAATGTCCAAATGACGAACGGTTTGAAGCTTTGGAAACTACACTCAAAGGGCTTTCATTTGATATGCTATTCACCACATAAAACCTTATACATAATTATATATGATCCTTTTAAGTGGAGGCATGTGCGAATCCATTTGGAATTTTGGCGTATTTCGAAAAGTTTCCCATTTGGCTTACACTTGGGCTTCCATTTGGACCTCATATCACTTACCATAAGACTCATACTCATATTTATCAAGTCTAATTGATATCCATCATGTTCATAGCATATAAAATATAATAATTAGCCTACGTGGCACCACATAATCCTATATTATTTAGCAAACTTTTCTGGGGCCTTACAATCTATTACAACCCCGATGACCAGATTGATCCAGAAAGGTGTCCAGTCCGAATGGTCAAATGAATATGAGGCGAGCTTTCAGAAGCTCAAGACAACTTTGACCATGACACCAATATTGGTTTTGCCCACAATGGCAAGGTCATTGCCTATGCTTCGAGGCAGTTGAAAAATCCATGACAGGAATTATCTAGTATATGATCTGGAGTGGTGGCGATTGTTCATGCATTGAAGATATGGAGACATTATTTGTATGGTGTGTCATGTGAAATATACACGGGTCACAAGAGTCTTCAGTACTTGTTCAAGTAGAAGAAGTTGAATGTGCGGCAGAGAAAATGGCTAGAGTTGCTGAAATATTATGACATTACTATCTTATATCACCCAGGTAAGGCTAATGTAGTGGCTAACACATTGAGTAGAAAGTCTGCCAGCATGGGTAGTCTCGCTTATATTCCGGTCAGCCAGAGACCGCTTGATCTAGATGTTCACGCCTTAGCCAATTGATTTGTGAGATTAGATATTTCTGAGCCTAGCAGGGTGTTGGCCTGCACGGTCACTCATTCTTCTTTATTGGAGCGTATCCGTGAGAGGCAGTTCGATGATCCTTATTTGTGTGACATGAGGGACACTGTGCAGCGGGGAGGTGCTACGAAAGTAACCTCAGGTGATGACAATGTGTTGAGATTGCAGGGGCGAGTTTGCGTGCCTAATGTTGATGAGATTCGAGAGTTGATCTTAGCAGAGGCCCATAGTTCTAGGTATTCTATTCACCCGGGTGCCGTGAAGATGTTTCGAGACTTGCGGCAACATTATTGGTGGCGTAAGATGAAATAGACATTGTTGCGTATGTCGCTTGGTGTTTGAATTGTCAGCAGGTCACATAGGAACATCAGAGGCCTGATGGTGTGTTTTAGAGAATTGAGCTTCCCTGGTAGAAGTGGGAGCGGATTTCAATGGATTCCATTACTGGACTTCCGTTGACTCGGAAGAAGTTTGATACTATTTGGGTAATTGTTGATAGGCTGACCAAGTTAGCGCATTTCATTCTAGTAGCAGTCTCCTATTCACTTGAGAGGTTGCATCCATCCCAGTCTAGGTAGAAGAGTTATGCAGACCGTAAGGTCCGAGATGTAGATTTTATGGTTGGTGAGCGGGTAAGCTCCTAGTGTCGCCTATGAAGGGCGTGACTCACATCCCATGGCAGGTGCGAGATTGTTTATGATGGGGGATTGTGACTTGGTCCATCCCGAACAAGAATGTTTCTATATTAGCTATTGATACGCACCCTGTGTTGAATATCTCTGGGCTTATTGCCGTGTCCGGGGCCTTGTGCCGATCTGTAGCATCCTCAGAGGATGAATATCATTGTGATACCATGCTTTGTATAATCATTGATCTCAGTCCTGTGCTTAATCACCGTTATGAAATGCTAAGTCATTTTCCTGAAGTTAAATATCTAAAGTATATTCTTCTTAACAAATTGGAAACTGGGAAATTAATTGAATTAGTACGTGATTCATATGCATACTGTGGACTTAGTACGGATCGGGCTACACGCCGCAGCGAATGTTATGATTAAGTATAGATCGGGATGCACGCCGCAGTGAATGTTATGATTGAGTATGGATCGGGCTGCACGCTGCAACGTATGTTATGATTGAGTATTGGTTGGGCTAAACGCTGCAGCGGATGTTATGATTATATTGCGCTTGGGTTGAAGAAGCCCCTCCGGAGCCGTTATCCACATTTGTTCCCCGACTAAGGTACTTCATTCTTTTGTCCGTTCGAGGACGAACAATTGTTTTAGAGGTGGAGGATGTGACGACCCAAAGGGTTTTCCTTGTCTGTTCCGTGCTTTTGAAGCCTTGAAAATCTTATTTTTTTGGTTACCTTGATTTGCGTGCGCAGTTCGGGCGTGAAATTGGAAAATTTTTATGTTAAAATATATGAATTCTACGAAAAATTTGAAGAATTTTGATATTAATATGGATATAGTTGACTATCACGACCCGGATTTTCCCCAACATCGGGATCGTGATGGCGCCTACTCGTGGTAGCTAGGCAAGCCATTGTATTCATACTATCCTGTTTTTAATACAATTTCATAATTAATTTATCAACAAACCATAACTTTAATTAAATAAGTGAGGAATACTTTATCGAAATAGAAATAACTAGTTACAAGGTAAAATCATACTGAAATCCTCTACCCAAGACGTGGAGTCACCAACTCACGAACTACTACTGAATACTTCACATAAAAGTTTGAAAGAAATATAACATAATTCTGTGTGTCTCGAAACAAAGAGACTACAACTAGTAACATAAGTAAAGAGAGAGACGTCGGGCCTGCGGACGTCTGCAAGCTACCTCGGTCTCAAATGTGATCAACTCCCACGCAATCGATTTACCGCTGCTGCTCCTGATCGTAACCTGGACCTGTGCAAAAACGCACAGAAGTGTAGTATCAGCACAACCGACCCCATGTGCTGGTAAGTGCCTGGCCTATCTCAGCGAAGTAGTGACAAGCCTAGGACCAGACACCCACATAAACCTGTGCAGTTCAATATATATGTATACCACAGAATAACAAGAAATAACCAAGTAATAACACAATAAGGAATATCTCAAAAGAACTCAACAATTAACCACAGTTAATAAGTTCACAAGGAAAACAAAGAATAATGAAAACACAGGTAATATCAAGTCAAGAAATAGCAAGTAGTTGCACGGCATCACCCTTCGTGCTTTTACTCACATCCTCACCAAATAAGCAAATAAAGTACACGGCATCACCCTTCGTGCTTTTACTCTCATCCTCACATCCATAGTACGACATGATCATTCGTACATGGTTCAATAACAGGGCACGGCATGATCCTTCGTGCATAATCAATAAACTATGGCACGACATTAACCTTTGTGCATAAATAATAAATCAAGGCACGACATCACCCTTCGTGCATTATCACTCTTCCTCACCCAAATAACAATCACAGTTAAGGGCAAAGAATGAAACAGTAATTCATAAACCGTCCCAACAAGGGCAATCAATAATCATCTTCACAACAAGTCCCGACAAGGGAGAACAATAACAATTCTACAACCTAGCAAAGGTTCAACAATTCATTTTCAAATATGTCTCACAACAAGTATTAACAACGACTCACGGTCATGCTAGACGCCAATGTATGGATGCTCGTCACCACAGCCCATACATCGCACTCGATCACATAACACATAGCACATAATCCTATTCCCTCAAGCTAGGATAGAACAAACACTTACCTCGAATGCTTATGAACAATTCAATCTGTGGCAATGCCTTTTCCTTTCAAATTTGGCTCCAATCCGATCGTATCTATACACAATTGATTTAATATCATCAATACTACTCAACAAACTAATTCCTAAGGCCAATTACAACTTTTACAACATTCTTCCCGGAATAGTGAATTTCGACCCTGGGCCCACATGGTCGGAACTCGGGGTTCGGACCAAAATCCGATTACCCATCCCCCCACGAGTTCAAGTATATGATTTGTTTCAAAATCGGACCTCAATTCGAGGTCCAATTTCCCAATTTATGAAAAACCCTATATTCTATCAAAAACAAGAAATTCTACCATGAAAACCTTTGATTTCTATTGAAAAACATGTTTAATGATGTTAGGAATTGAAAGAATTAAGTAAAAAGTGGCTTACAATTGTTTTGAAGAAGAGGTAGTCCGTGAAGAATCGCAAATGGGTGTTTTTGGGTGGTGAAATGTGAAGAAATGAACTGAAAATCGTGATTTACAGGTCTCTGTGTTCGCATTTGCGAACATGGGTTCGCAATTGCGAACCCCGACCAATTTCTGGAGTTTGAAAAATAAGCTAAGGCTGGGAAGTTCGCATTTGCGAACTTTTGTTTGCATTTGCGAACACAGGGAGGATGGGGGAATGTTCGCATTTGCGAACACGGGCAGTGTAGGGGAATGTTCGCATTTGCGAACTATTGTTCGCATTTGCGAACAAGGCTGGATATGGGAATGTTTGCATTTCCGAACTATGGTTCGCATTTGCGAACATAGGCAGGACATGGGGATGTTCGCATTTGCGAACTATTGTTCGCATTTTCGAATAAGGATGGGCATGATGGGACTTCGCATTTGCGATCAGGCTTCACATTTGCGAGCCCTGCCTTGATCTGCCACCTTCGTAATTGCGAGAAATGCTTCGCAATTGCGAAGCCAACAGCTGGGTGAAAAACCAACAGTGCATAAATTCAGAAATTGATCCTACGGCCTATCAAATATTTACCCGACACCCGGGGCTTCGAACCAACCATGTACACAACTTCAAAAACACATTACGAACTTGTTCGTGCGATCACATCGCCAATATCACATCGTTTTTATCAAATCAAGCCTCAAATTCATGATTTTCATACTTTTGGTTTTCAAAACTTTCAAACATGGAACTCAAGGTCCAAAACATCTCAAACGACATCCGAATGTCACCAAACTTTACAGAAATCACATATATAATATTTAAGACTTGTGCCGGGCGTCGGAACCAAAATACGAGCCCGATACCAAGGTCAATTAATTCATTTCCTTTAACAATTACATCAAAAACAATTTCATAGAAAAATTCATAACTTGGGCTCTAGGCCTCGGAATTCGACTCCGGACGCATGTCCAAGTCCCATATTTTCCTACGGACCTTTCGGGACCATCAATCTCGGTTCCGGATCCGTTTACCAAAAATGTTGACCAAATTCAACCATATCAATATTAATATTATTTTTATCCAAATTTTCATGAAATTCATATTTTCTATCACAAAATCTTTCCGGCTACATGCTCGGATTGTGCACGTAAATCGAGGCAACATAGAATGAGGTTTTCAAGGCCTCGAAGCTCGAAATGATTAATAAAATAAGTGATGACCCTTTGGGTCGTTACATTCTCCACCCCTAAAACAACCGTTCATCCTCGAACAGACAAAAGAAAGAAGTACCTGAGTCAGGAAACAAGTGTGGGTAGCGGCTCCGCATATCAGACTCGGACTCCCAGGTCGATGCCTCAGGAGGCTGACCTTTCCACTGAACACGCACAGAAGGAAAACACATGTGTGGGATCGCCGGTCTAGAATGGCCACCGGCTCCTCCTCGTAAGATAGTTCATTGTCCAATTGGACAGTGCTGAAGTCTAATACATGTGTGGGATCTCTGTGGTACCTCTGAAGCATAGATACGTGAAAAACTGGGTGCACGGCTGATAAGCTAGGCGGCAAAGCTAATCCGTAAGCCACCCCTCCCACTCTGTCTAGAATCTCAAATGGACCAATATACCTAGGGCTGAGCTTGCCCTTCTTCCCGAACCTCATCACGCCCTTCATAGGTGACACTCGGAGCAATACTCGTTCACCAACCATGAAATCTACATCTTGAACCTTACGATCCGCATAAGTCTTCTGCTTGGACTGATTTGAATGCAATCTCTCCTGAATAGTCTTGACCTTATCCAAGGCCTCCTGAACTAAGTCTGTACCCAACAACCGAGCCTCTCCCGGTTCAAACCATCCAACCGGTGATCGACATCGCCTACCATACAACGCCTCGTACGGAGCCATCTGGATGCTAGACTGGTAACTGTTATTGTAGGCGAACTCTGCTAATGGCAGAAACTGGTCCCACGAGCCTCCGAAATCAATACACAGGCTCGAAGCATGTCCTCTAGAATCTGAATAGTCCTCTCGGACTGGCCATCCGTCTGAGGATGAAATGCTGTACTCAACTGAACCTGGGTGCCTAACTCCTGCTGGACCGCTCTCCAGAACCGCGAGGTAAACTGCGTACCCCGATCAGAGATAATAGATACCGGCACTCCATGGAGACGAACAATCTCCCTAATGTAAACCTCCGCTAACCTCTCCGACGAGTAGGAGACAAATACTTGAATAAAGTGTGCTGATTTGGTCAGCCTATCAACAATGACCCAAATAAGCATCAAATTTCCTCCGAGTCAAAGGAAGTCCAGTAACGAAGTCCATAGTGATCCGCTCCCATTTCCACTCGGGAATTTCAATCCTCCGGAATACACCACCAGGTCTCTGGTGCTCATATTTCACCTGCTGACAATTTAGACACCGAGCGACATACGCAACGATATCTTTCTTCATTCTGCGCCACCAATAGTGTTGCCGTAAGTCCTGGTACATCTTCGCGGCGCCTGGGTGAATAGAATACCGCGAACTGTGGGCCTCCGCTAAGATCAACTCTCGAATCCCTTCGACATTGGGCACACAAACTCGACCCTGCAATTTCAATACCCCATCATCATCTAGATTACCTGTGTGGCACCTCCCCGCTGTTCTGTATCTCTCAACTCACGCAAATGAGGATCATCAAATTGCCTCTCACGGATACGCTATAATAAAGAAGAACGAGTGACCGTGCAGGCTAACACCCTGCTAGGCTCAGAAATGTCTAATCTCACGAACCGGTTGGCTAAGGCCTCGACATCTAGAGCTAATGGTCTCTGACTGACCGGAATGTATGCAAGACTACCCATGCCTGGCATACTTTCTACTCAATGCATCGGCCACCGCATTGGCCTTACTTGGGTGATATAAGATAGTAACATCATAGTCCTTTAGCAACTCTAACCATCTCCGCTGTCATAGATTCAACTCCTTTTGCTTGAACAAGTACTGTAGGCTTTTGTGATCAGTGTACACCTCACATGTCACACCACATAGATAATGCCTCCAGATCTTTAAGGCATGAACCACTGCTGCTAACTCAAGATCATGAACTGGAAAATTCTTCTCATGTATATTTAACTGCCTCGAAGCATAAGCGATAACCTTACCATCCTGCATTAATACCGCTCCAAGCCCTGTACGAGATACGTCACAATAAACGGTATAAGGCCCTGCACCCGTAGGTAGTATCAATACTAGTGCGGTGGTCAAGGCTGTCTTGAGCTTCTGAAAGCTCGCCTCACACTCCTCTGACCACTGGAATTGGACACCCTTCTGGGTCAACCTGGTCATCGGGGCTGCAATAGAAGAAAACCCCTCTACAAATCGACGGTAGTAACCTCCTAATCCCAAGAAACTCCGGATCTCAATCACTGAAGCTGGTCGAGGCCAATTCTGGACTGCCGCAATCTTCTTTGGGTCTACCTGAATACCTTCCACTGATACAATGTGACCCAGAAATGCTACCGAACTCAGCCAGAACTCACATTTAGAAAATTTGGCATATAGCTGGTTATCTTTCAGAGTCTGAAGAACCACTCTGAGGTGCTACTCATGCTTTTCCTGGCTGCAGGAGTACACCAGGATGTCATCTATAAAGACTATCACGAACAGATCTAAGTAAGGCCTGAATACCCGATTCATCAACTCCATGAATGCTGCTGGGGCATTGGTCAACCTGAAGGACATGACCAAGAACTCATAATGCCCATATCTAGAGTGAAAGGCTGTCTTAGGAATGTCAGCCGCCCTGATCTTCAGCTGATGGTAGCCCGACCTCAAGTCTATCTTTGAGAATACCCTCGCTCCCCGGAGCTGGTCAAACAAATCATCAATCCTCGGCAGTGGATACTTATTCTTTATTGTCACTTTGTTTAATTGCCGGTAATCAATACACATCCGCATCGAGCCATCTTTCTTCTTTACAAATAATACGGGTGCTCCCCAGGGGGAAACACTGGGCCTGATAAAGCCTTTCTCAAGAAGGTCTTGCAACTGATCTTTCAACTCTTTTAATTCCGGCGGGGCCATACGATAGGGTGGAATAGAGATGGGCTGAGTGCCCGGTGCCAGATCAATACAGAAATCAATATCCCTGTCGGGTGGCATGCCCGGCAGGTCCGAAGGAAAAACCTCCGGAAACTCCCGTGCAATAGGGACCGACTCAATGGAAGGAACCTCTGCGCTGGAATCACGAACATAAGCCAGATAAGCTAGACACCCTTTCTCGACCATGCGTCGAGCCTTAACATAGGAAATAACGGTGCGAACGGAGTGGCTTGAGGTACCTTTCCACTTTAATCGGGGTTATTCTGGCAAGGCTAAGGTCACGGTCTTAGCATGACAATCTAGAATAGCATGGTATGGGGACAACCAGTCCATCCCCAATATGACATCAAAATCCACCATATCCAAAAGCAACAGATCAACACGGGTCTCAAGACCCCCAAATATAACTACGCACGAACGATGCACCCGGTCGACTACAATGGAGTCACCCACTAGTGTAGCCACATAAGCTGGAATATCCAGAGCATCGCTGGGCACGGCCAAATACAGTGCAAAGTAGGAAGACACATATGAATATGTAGATCCAGGGTCAAATAATACTGAAGCACCTCTGCCACACACAAGAATAGTACTTGTAATCACGGCATCTGATGCCTCTGCCTCTGGCCTGGCTGGTAAGGCATAGAATCGGGGATCTGCACCTCCCCTCTGAACTGCGTCTCTAGGACGACCATCAACTGGCTGACCTCTACCTTCGGCTGGACGGTCTCCACCTCTACGGTCTCGACCTCCACCTCTATAATCTCTACCCCCGCCTCTGGCTGGCTGGGCAGGCTGTGAGTCAGCTGGGGCCTGAATCATGGGGCGAGGACTTCGCTGCAGAGTGTTGCCCGCTGCTCGAGGGCAAAATCTGACAAGATGACCTGGGTTACCACAACCGTAACAACACTTTGGCTGCTGGGACTGCTGACCTTGACGACCCGAATGGCCTCCACGAATACTCCGAAGAGGCTGAGCACTGATGGGAGGCTGATCTAAATACTGCCCACGAAAACCACGATCACCTGGTCCACCCTGTGAAGCCTGAAGGGCGGAATGAAAAGGCCTGGAAGACTGGCCTCTGTCAAAGGATTCTCTGCCACCAGAAGAAGAACCACTAAACCTGCCTGAATGACGAGGCCTCTTGTCCTGAAGAATAACCGCCTCCCCTAGCAAGAGCCATCTCAACTCTGCGTGCTGCATTGGCTGCCTCCTGAAATGATATGTCACTCCCCACGCCCATAGCCATCTGGAGTCTAATTGGCTGATTAAGCCCATCTATAAACCTGCGGACCCTCTCCCGCTCTGTGGGAAGTATCACCACTGCATGACGAGCCAAATCGACAAATCTCGTCTCATACTGTGTAACCATCATAGTGCCCTGATGGAGGCGCTCAAACTGCCTCCGAAGTACATCCCGCTGAGTAGCAGGGAGAAACTTCTCCATAAATAGTTCCGCAAACTGATCCCATGATAAAGTTGGGGACCCTGCTGGTCGAGTCAAGCAATAATCTCTCCACCAAGTCTTGGCGGATCCTGCAAGCCTGAATGTACAAAAGTCCACTCCATTTGTCTCCACGATCCCCATAGTCTTGAGAATCTCATGGCAACTGAATAAGAAGTCCTGAGGATCCTCTGATGTGGTACCGCTGAAAGTAGTGGTAAACAGCTTGGAGAACCGATCAAGTCTCCATAAAGAATCAGAAGTCATGGCCGCTCCATCTCCGGCATGAGCCGTGGTACCTGACTGGGTGGCCACAGCTGGCTGAACCACTGGTGCCTGAGGCTGAGGAGCTACCGGCTCCGGAGTACGAGCAATAGGAGTCTGGGCCCCTCCTCCAGCCCGAGAAGCGGCTAGTGCAACTGATAATAAGCCTGCTCTGGCAACGCTGTCCATAAATCCCGCTATCCTGACCAGAGCCTCCCGAAGATCCGGGGTAAATAAAGCCTCTCCCGGGACCCGAGCTGGGCCCATTGGAGCTGCTAGGACTGGAACCTCCTCGCCAGTCTCAATCTGAGGCTCCACCTCTAGAATAGCTGCCGAGGGCTGAGCTCTTCTCCTACTATGGCCTCTGATACGGCCTTGGCCCCTGCCCCTCACGGGAGCTGCCTGGGGCTCGGGCTGCTGGTCAGCGGACGAAGAAGCGCGTGTCCTCACCATCTGCGAAAGGACAGAATAGAAATTCAATCGGTAATTGAGGAACAAGTCGCACGACAAGAAAGAACAAATGAGAGACTCTTTCCTAACTCAATAGACTCCGGAGGACAAGTACAGACGTCTCCGTACCTACCTCTCAAATTCTACTAAGCTTGTTCTTGAGTGGTGAGACCTACGTAACCTAGAGCTCTGATACCAACTTGTCACGACCCGGATTTTCCCCCAACATCGGGATCGTGATGGCGCCTACTCGTGGTAGCTAGGCAAGCTACTGTATTCATACTATCCTGTTTTTAATACAATTTCATAATTAATTTATCAACAAACCATAACTTTAATTAAATAAGTGCGGAATACTTTTGTCGAAATAGAAATAACTAGTTACAAGGTAAAATCATACGGAAATCCTCTACCCAAGACGTGGAGTCACCAACTCACGAACTACTACTGAATACTACACATAAAAGATTGAAAGAAATATAACATAATTCTCTTTGTCTCGGAACATAGAGACTACAGCTAGTAACATAAGTAAAGAGAGAGACGCCGGGCCTGCGGACGTCTGCAAGCTACCTCGGTCTCAAATGTGATCAACTCCCACGCAATCTATTTACTGCTGCTGCTGCTCCTGATCGTAACCTGGACCTGTGCAAAAACGCACAGAAGTGTAGCATCAGCACAACCGACCCCATGTGCTGGTAAGTGCCCGGCCTATCCCGCGAAGTAGTGACAAGCCTAGGACCAGACACCCACATAAACCTGTAGAAGTTTAATATATATGTATACCATAGAATAACAAGAAATAACCAAGTAATAACACAATAAGGAATATCTCAAAAGAACTCAACAATTAACCACATTTAATAAGTTCACAAGGAAAACAAAGAATAATGAAAACACAGGTAATAGGATGAAACCATAAAATCAGACCGATTAATTTTGAAATAAGTTAAATAGTTCTAAACTCGTTAGTAATGATTTTAATCAACCTATGAAAATAGTTTAATCTGGTACATGACAGTAGGATTTAAACAAGTTTAAATAATAGTGATAAAATGAAGCAATAGTTTAACTAAGATGGATAACAAATAAGACTCAGTGAAGAAGTACGACTATGCATCTGTGAATGAGTTGCCTTAGTTTATGAATATTGTGTATAAGTAAATGAATCATTTAGTTTAGTTGTGTTTTACATAGTTAAATAATCTCTTATGACTTAGCTAATAGATAACTCAGATCATAGTACGAATTCGTTATTAGAAAACAAAAGTGAAAACAACTTGTTAATTCAGTTTTATGTATATTAGACAATTATGATTTGAAGTTGATACTGTTAGTTTGTATAGAAATTTCCTCTTAATGAATAAAGTTTAATTTGGATTCGTCCCTTTGCCTGTTCATATATGAGTTTTTATTTTCTACTTTCATTACTTCTATTTCTCTTTGGTCCAAGCCCAATGTGTAACGCAGGCCTGGACTGTGTTCGAGTACCAGTTGGGCCTCTGAACGAAGGCCTCAATGTAATCTGGGTTCTCGAGACCCAGATATCAATAGCAATCTGCTGAGTATAAATTCATAAGTCCAGGCCCAATGATAACAGTAACAATAATAAGGCCTGGACTCATTTCTGGAAATGTAAGATAATTAAACTGATTAAGGAAAAAACAATGATAGAAAAATATAGTCACACATTAAGTATGGACTTTAAAAAATTCATGGGACGAGCCTCACATAATAACAAAACAGCGGGGCCCCCTTTTGATTAATTGATAAAGTATATAATAAATTTGGAAAGGTTGATAGCAAATTCCACAACCTTTCCCATAGATTTAAAGCCTTTCGACGCTTATTAGGTACGATTTAATAAATATACCTTTCCTAATACGAGTGTGCACTTGGTGCGACTCAAATCATAAATCCCGGCGAAGCCAAAATGTATTAAAAGTCACAGGAATACTAGTTGCGGTGTGACCCGGAATACGTTTTCGTGACGTCGCAATTCGTAAAAATATTAAAGTTGGGAACATGTACATATTGTTAAAAAGCATATAATAAGTCATATAAAGATCGAGAACAACAATTCGAGTGACTGTGCTAAAACCATGGAATCCGGGAGTGCCTAACACCTTCTCCCGGGTTAACAGAATTCCTTATCCAGGTTTCTAGTTTTACGGACTGTAATACAGAGTCAACTTCCTCGGATTTGGGATTAATCGGTGACTTAGGACACCATTATCTTCTCAAGTGGCGACTCTGAAAAATTAAATAAAATCCCGGACCGATTGTCCTTTATTTGGAAAAACTCCTTCCTCTTTGTTATTATATCCTTCTCGGGTATTTGAAAATTGAGGTATACCCTACGTTTCTTTTTAAAAGGTCGAGGGGTAGTAAAAAGGGAGGTGTGACAGCTCTGTCGACTCTGCTGGGGATAAGCAACCCAGAACTACGGTTTCAGGGTTTAAGAATTCGAGCTCATTAGAATCGCCGTCCTCGATATTGTTATATGCTTCGAACAACATGCTATGTGTTTTATCGCTTTGATATTATATGGATTGTATACATAAACTGTGCCGAAAACCCTTCTCTTCTTCACCTCCGGGGATGTGCTTACTGGTTGAGACTGCCCTTTCTGTTAAGTCATACCCAAAGTAAGAAATAGAGGCCGGATAAGTTACAAAGCCGATTGACTCCGCGGGTCACCGGTACATAGCCCCCTCCTCGATCCGAGTTGTCCGCTCGGGTACATGGACTAGCACTCTATGAAACCATAAGATATTGAACATATGTCTAGGATGATTGTCTGCATCATAACTGACTTAGGGGACTCAACACAGGGGTTGGGTCCGTCTAGGACAGGTGACCCGGTGATTAAAGACCGAGCATACTATGTGTTGCATTTTTAATTGTCTTTGATCATTATGCCGACTGGAAAAATTCCCGAGAGTGAATATTCGGAAATGAAAAGAAAATAAAAGAGAGAGAACTATTGATAAAAGAGTCGTTAGAAAGTTGAAAATCTGAAAACAATTTATAAAATAGCTTTGTTGTTAAAATAATTGGTCGATTAATCTGACCGAATTACGCAGGTTTCATTCTCGGCATTAGGTGGGATACGTAGGCAACCCTTGAATGGGTCAAACCACCCTTTTATAAAAAGACCAAAAATATTTTTGTTTCAAATAATCGAGGTGATCGCTATTTTTTGGAAATAGCCGAATGTTCTGAAAGGACGCCGGAAGACTGTTTTGGCAAAACTGGCCACTTTGAAAGTCCCGTCTTTTCAAAATAAAACCCGAGAAGGTTATAAAATTAAAATTTGCTTTAAAAAAATATATTTTTCCTTTTTCTAAATAAAATCGCCTTTAATAAATGTGCAGGATGAGCACGACACAGAATGAACCCTTCACTTTAAAGAATAGAATCCCTTTGGAGCTAAGATTATGGTGGAATGACATGGGACAGGAAGGACATAATTGGGTCAAGTGTTATCTGAAAGATCTTACGGGATTAATGGACATAATTCCCCGAGGCGATATAATCTGAGCACTTGTTACATGCTGGGATCCTGCGCACAACGTTCTATATTTTTCGGACTTTGAACTCCCACTCTGGAGGAAGTTGCTTACTATATAGGGAAAAATGAGGTCCAATTAAAAGAGAAATACCCGGTGGCTCCAAGAGCGATAACGGTGCACCATTTCCTCGACTCTTTGAAGATTGCTCGAAACATCCACAACGAGGATTTGGTTAATGGGTTTTGCTCCCTAAACTTCATCTACAGTAGATATGGACATGTCGGGGGTTTCAATGACCCCACGAACAAACTTTGTAGCAAGTTCAACCGAGCCAAATGGGAAGAACATCGACGATTCGCTTTTCTGGTGGCATTTCTTAGAATAATCACATTTCCAAGAAAGGACGGGCATATTGAAACGAGAGTCGACGGGGTAGCCAGCACTTTGATTGTACAAGATAATTGTACTTTGGCTCCAATGATCATAGCTGATATCTACCGTGCCCTGACGACATGTAAAGCAGGGTGCAACTTCTTTGAGGGATGTAACTTGATTCTGCAAATCTGGTTGATAGAACATCTATGCCATCATCTTTCGTTCTCAAGCTATGGGCCGACTAAAAGAACGTGCCTCGAAGAATTCTATACGAGAACAAAGGAAGTTAAGCTGCCAGAAGGAGTTAAAGGTTGGATTTTATATCTACGATCATAGACCAATAGCTAAATCGATTGGGCATGCGGATGGTTGCCCCTCGATGAGGTGATTTACATGCCGACGGAAGGGTCACACTTCTTGATCATGGGTTTAAAAAGTATCCAGCCTTATGCCCCGTATAGGGTCCTACGACAGCTTGAAAGATGTCCAGTTATACCAAAGGATGGGGACCTCAGTTTGCAAGTAATAGAGATTAGTCCGGATGGGCAATTCCTGGAAGCAAAGGTCCGATACCAAAGGATGGGGACCTCAGTTTGCCGTACCATCTTCCTAACACCAAATGGTAAAGTTCGAATGGGAACAACAAGAAATTACAATGCATGGAGAGGAAAACGCTTGTAATACCATAATGCCTTTCGAGGAAGCTGATGGGGACAAGGGCCCATGGGTGTATCAAGTGTCAGACACTGTGGTAGTGAATAGGATAGCCGAAGGAGAAAGCTTGCCAATCCCTACAGTGGCATCTACCGCAGTAATGGTAGCCAAAGAGATGATCAAAAATGGGTTCACACCGAGAAAAGGTTTGGGAATAGCCTTACAAGGAATAACTCAACCCGTCCATCTACCGGTAAACAATGACACCTTTGTCTTGGGCTTTAAACCTACCTACACCGACATCCAGAAAGCCAAAAGAACCAAAAAGAAAAGTTGGACCCTCCCGAAGCCAGTCCCAAAATTATCCGACACCTTCACTAAGCCTGGTACACAATGACATTTGGTAACTGCTGCTTCAAGGTATGCTGAGTTAAGGCTAGATGCGAAACTCCTCGCGAGGTTTGAAGTGTTATTTGGGGACGTGAACATGGTGGAGATGGGCGAGGGGGCCAGTAAGATAGATATTCAGTCCGTGGGGCCCAATGTTGCACTCAATAATTGGGAAGCCACTTCTTTTCCAATCAGGAGGGAGTCTTGGCAGTTAGCTTTCAAAATATATCATACTTTCCCCAAAAGCAAATTTATTTTTGTAATCCCTATCCCCCATTGAAATCAAATGTATCCAGTCTTTGTCATCGTTTGAAAAAATATCAATAAAATGCAATTTCTTCTCCTTTCTTCATTTTTGCCTTATTTTTATTACTTTTTCTTTCTTCCTTCTGTACAGTTCAATATGCGCTGATTCTGATGACATGTCATGCATGAAGGATTCCCGGCACAGTTTTGACAATCAAATTATTATACAAGAAATTGAAAATGAGAGTGAAATAGAATATGAGGATGAGCAAATACTGGAGGAAATAAGTAAAGACTTGAATCAATATGAGGAAAAACCCAAACCGAACTTAAGTGAGACAGAATCTATTAATTTGTGGAATGAGGATAATGTTTGGGAGACAAAAATTAGTGTACACCTAGAAGCCTTCCTCAGGGAAGAGTTAATAAAGCTGTTGCACGAATACAAAGACATCTTTGCCTGGTCCTATGATGACATACCCGGACTTAGCACTGATTTGGTGGTGCACAAGTTGCCTATTCATCCTGAATGCCGGCCGGTAAAGCAAAAGTTGAGAAAGTTCAAAACGGACATCAGCGTGAAGATAAAAGAAGAGGTGAATAAGCAGTTTGAGGCAAAGGTCATACGAGTTACCAAATACCCCACCTGGTTAGCAAATATTGTGACAGTTCCTAAGAAAGACCGAAAAACCAGGGTGTGTGTTGATTACAGAGACCTCAACAAGGCCAGTCCAAAAGATGACTTCCCGTTGCCAAATATCCACATACTAATTGACAATTACGCCAAGCATGAAATTGACTCTTTTGCAGATTGCTATGCGGGTTATCACCAAATCCTAATGGACGAAGAAGATGCGGAGAAAATAGCTTTTATCACGCCTTGGGGAACATACTGCTATAGAGTGATGCCGTTTGGGTTAAAGAATGCTGGAGCTACTTATATGAGGGCAATGAGCATAATGTTCCATGATTTGATGCATCGAGAAATTGAAGTGTATGTGGACGACGTCATCATAAAGTCCAAGAAGCAACATGATCATGTCAAGGACTTGAGGAAGTTTTTCCAAAGACTCCGAAGGTATAATCTTAAACTCAATCCTGCGAAATGCGCTTTTGGAGTACCTTCAGGGAAGCTATTGGGATTTATAGTAAGTCGGCTAGGCATTGAGCTAGATCCGTCAAAGATAAAAACCATCCAAAGTTTGCCTCCGCCGAAGAATAACAAGGAAGTAATGAGCTTACTAGGCAGGCTGAATTATATTTGCCGGTTCATCGCTCAGTTGACATCAACATGTGAGCCTATTTTCAAGTTGTTAAAGAAGGATGCAGCAGTAAAATGGACCGATGAATGTCAGGAAACCTTCGATAAAATCAAGGAATATTTGGAAAATCCTCCAGTGTTAGTTCCGCCGGAGCCGGAAAGACCTTTGATCTTATATTTGACAGTGCTTGACAACTCCTTTGGCTGTGTACTGGGGCAGCACGATGAGACCGGCAAGAAAGAGCAAGCTATATATTACCTTAGTAAGATGTTCACATCTTACGAGGTAAAATATACTCAGTTAGAGAGAACATGCTGTGCATTAACCTGGGTGGCTCAGAAATTGAAGCAGTATTTGTCAGCATACACTACATATCTGATATCACGGTTAGATACTTTGAAGTATATATTCCAAAAGCCCATGCCTATAGGGATACTTGCTAAATGGCAGATTCTGCTCACAGAATCTGACATCGTTTATGTAACATGTACGGCAATAAAGGCGCAAGCAGTTACAGATCATTTGGCAGAAAATCCAGTGGATGATGAATATGAGCGGCTAAAGACATACTTTCCGGATGAGGAGACAATGAATGTCGGAGAAATGGAATGAGGCTATAAGCCAGGATGGAAGATGTACTTCAACGGAGCTGTCAATAGTAAAAGACCTGGGATTGGAGCAGTGCTTATTTCATAAACGGGTCAACACTATCCCATTACCGCTCAGCTTCGATTTTTCTGTACCAACAATATCGCCGAATATAAGGAGTGTATATTGGGATTGATGATGGCAATAGATATGGGTGTTCAAGAGATTTTGGTCATGGGTGACTCGGGTCTTTTGATACATCAAATTCAGGGAGAATGGGAGACAAGAGATTTGAAATTGACACCTTATCGGCATTGTCTACATGAATTATCCCAAAGATTCCAATCCGCAAAGTTCAATCACATCCCAAGAATGCACAATGAAATAGCGGATGCTCTGGCCACACTATCCTCTATGTTACATCATCCGAACAAAGCCTATATAGATCCACTCCAAATACAGGTGTATGATCAGAATGCTTACTATTTTGATGTGGAAGGATAGTTAGATGGGGAGCTGTGGTATCACGATATCAAGGAATACTTGAAGGCAGAAAACTACCCAGAACAAGCCACCTGAGTTCAGAAGAGAGCTGTAAGACGCTTAGCGAATGGATTTTTCCTCAGTGGAGGAATTATATATAAAAGAACACCAGACTTGGGCTTGCTGAGATGTGTGGATGCGCAACAAGCTGATATGATTATGACTGAGGTGCATGCTGGAGCTTGCGGACCTCATATGAGCGGATATATCTTAGCGAAGAAGATTTTGAGAGCAGGATATTATTGGCTCACCATGGAGAGGGACTGTATCAGGTATGTGAGGAAATGCCACCAATGCCAAGTACATGGAGATTTAATCCACTCCCCACCTTATGAATTGCATACAATGTCTGCACCCTGGCCATTTGTCGCCTGGGGCATGGATGTTATCGGACCGATAGAGCCTATAGCTTCTAATGGATATAGATTCATCTTGGTCGCGATTGACTTCTTTACTAAGTGAGTGGAGGCAAAGACATTCAAGGCGGTGAGCAAGAAAGCCGTGGTGGATTTTGTGCATGAAAATATTATATGCCGATTTGGAATTCCAAAAGTAATTATCACAGATAACGGGGCAAATCTAAATAGTCACCTCGTGGCGGAAGCATGTCAAAAATTTAAGATCCTGCATCGTAACTCTACACCCTACAGGCCAAAGGCAAATGGGGCAGTAGAAGCTGCAAATAAGAATATAAAAAAGATCCTTAGGAAAATGGTGGAAGAGTTTAGACAATGGCACGAGAAGCTGCCTTTCTCTCTTATGGGTTATCGCACAACAGTGCGCACTTCTATCGGCGCCACACCCTATTCATTGGTATATGGGAAAGAGGTTGTTATACCTGCGGAAATCGAGATACCGTCACTTCGAATCATAGCTGAAGCTGAGATCGATGATGAGGAATTGGTAAAAGCCCGACTGGAACAATTAAATCTGATTGATGAGAAGAGGTTGGCAGCGGTTTGCCATGGGCAATTATATCAACAAAGAATGGCCAGAGCATATAATAAAAAAGTGTATCCTCGGAAGTTTGAAGTCGGACAACTGGTATTGAGGCGTATCTTACCGCATTGGGCCGAAGCAAAAGGCAAATTCGCACCGAACTGGCAAAGGCCGTTCATGGTATCATGGGTGTTGTCTAATGGGGCATTATATCTGATAGACATTGAAGGGAAATTCGTAGACACTGCTATCAATTCAGATGCGGTCAAAAGATACTATGTATGATTCCTTTTCAATTGTATGATTGTATTTTGTTGTGATTTTAGAATTGAAATGATGATGGCATTTTATTCTCTATCCAAACACTTTATCCATTGACATCCCCTTTGAGCCGTGTTCGATTTATTCTTTCGTACCCCTCTCTCGGAATTACTTATGATACAAAAGAAAAGTAACAAATAAAAAAAAAGAGAAAAAAATAAGCAAAATGCATGTAAAAGAAAAAGACAAAGAAATCGGGAAAAAGTCAAAAGAAAATCATGAATTAATGATGTGGTTTGAACTACGTCTGACTTGATCCCGAAAGGGTACGTAGGCAGCCTCACTGAGGTTCAGTCACAATAAAGAAAAAATCAAAAATTCCCCACATATTGAAACTGGGGTAGAAGTTATGTTTGATAATTTCGAGAGTTGTAAATATTTTTAAACCCTCGTAAATTTTTTAGCCTTTATACCCTTCTTTCTTAACCCATCCAAAAGCCACGTTACAGTCTAAAGAAAGACCTTCTAATCAATTTCAAGAAAATAACAAAATATAATGAGAATAAAGGAAGAATGGGACATTGGACAACATCAGTGATTCAAAAAAAAAGACAAAAAGAAAATATATATAAAAGAAAAATGAGAGAGTCTTGTCTGTGAAAACCTTTACCGGCACTACAAGGCGATTGTGAGGCCGAGAGAAATAAAATGAGAGAGTCTTGTTAGTGAAAACCTTTACCGGCACTGCAAGGCGATTGTGAGATTGAGAGAATTCAATGAGAGAGTCTTGTTAGTGAAAACCTTTACCGGCACTGCAAGGCGATTGTGAGATTGAGAAAAATAAATGAGAGAATCTTATTGGTGAAACCTTTCATGGCATCATAAGGCATTTGCAAGGATTATTTTGGAAGAAAAAAGAGAAAAGCAACAAAAAATAGGATCGGTTTGGGTTGTAAGAATAATGGATTGAACGAACTGGGTCGGAGTTTCAATACATGGCATGGTCAACGGAATTAGCCAACATACCCAAATAAGTTCTATCACCTCTCCAAAACACCCTTACCCTTTTTTTATTTGTTCTGCATTTCATTGTTTGCCCTTTGAAAGCTAACTACCAGCTCCTAATGATAAAGAGCTGAAATAACACTGGATCAGAAAAGAAAGAAAAGAAAGGAGTTGAAAAGAAATAAAGAAGGTTGGCAATCAGAGCCAAACGAAAAGAAAACAAAAAGGTGAAAAATAAGAAAATACAAAAAGAGTTCACAGAAGATAGTCAACTGAAAGACCGCACATCAGAAGAAAAGCAAAAGAGGAAGGCAATAAATGGCAGGAGGGGCAGATGCCAGTTGCCAGCAGTTTATAACTAATAAGATTTTGTTTTGTGATTGATACAGGAACAAATCGTCACTAATCACTTTAAAGTGAATGTGACCAATGTGGAAAGATAGAAAACATTAAAAAGAAAAGTTCAGCAATAAATGGAGGAATCCATGGATGAAAATCACTCAATCAAGAAAATACCAAAAAACAACAGGGAGGTATCATCTTTTAAATTCACACCCCAGTTATCAAACTGGGGGAATACTTTTCAGCATTCGCATTTCATGCATCAAGCGCCCACCTGGATAACAAGGGAATATTTTTTTGCATTCGCAATTCATGCATCAGGCGCCCACCTGGATAACAAGAGAATACTTTTTTCTGCATTCGCATTTCATGCATCAGGCGCCCACATGGATAACAAGGGAATATTTTTCCGCATTCGCATTTCATGCATCAGGCGCCCACCTGAATAACAAGGGAATACATTTTCTGCATTCGCATTTCGTTCATCAGGCGCCCACCTGGACAACAAGGAAATATTTTTCTACATTCGCATTTCATGCATTAGGCGTCCACCTGGATAAGATTAAATGTCTTAGTCTGATGAATTTTTCACCTAAGATAATCTTTAGTCACAAGGTAACACAAAATTAATTTCTGTTCAGGCGACCACCAGGAAAATAAGGGAATACTTTTCTGTAATTTTTAATTTCTTATTCAGGCGCCTACGTGGAAAATAAGGGAATACATTTACGCAATTTTTAATTTCTGTTCAGGCGCCCACCTGTATAACAAGGGAATACTTTTCAGCATTTTTAATTTCTGTTCAGGCGCCCACCTGTATAACAAGGGAATACATTTCTGTAATTTTAATTTTTGCAATTTTGGTTTGTGTTAGCTAACATGAGTAACACCGTAACATGAAAAGCCCAAACTGGGGCAGAAGAAAAGTTTGTTGTTTTTGTTTTGTTTTGAGCATGTATCAGTTTGAAGGCGAGAATTACCATCAATAATCAAATAAAAAGAGAAAGAAAGGAAAAGAAAATCAACAAAAAAAAAAAAGACAGCCGCACAGAAAAGACAAAGAAGAATAAAGAGACAAGAAGTTAGACAGGAACAATTGTAATTCGTAGAATTATAAGTTTAGAATAACTTCTTCATTTTACATTTTACCCCCTGGTGTAATAAGGAGTAGGTCAGCAAGTCATAACAGTGTCAATGCAACAGTAAATCTGGTAGTTTTTAACTGCCAGACCTTCCCGAACTACACTGACCTGATTCCTGTTTAGCCCAGGATATGTAGGCAACCTCTGAGGCAGGGTCCGGTCAAAAGGTTTTCAAAAATGCTTCTCACGGAATATGCCAGTGGGCAAAAATCTCTCATTACTGCTCACTTGTCTTTGCATTGAAACTCTTCGTGTTCCCGAGCAAAGAGGGGCAACTGTGAGCACGTGATTTTTGCACTAAGCAATAAATTCCCAAATTAAAATAAATAATATTTTTGGGTGCAATTACATGCCTTGATTGAAATTAGAAGTATTTGTGTGATTGAATAATTATAGATTAAAACTAGAAAATTTTAAAAAATAGGTTAGATACATGCATTCTTGAATTAAGTAATTAAAAGAAAATCAACAAAAAAGAGCATTAATAGTGGAAATTAAGGGAAAGTTAGTAGAAAATTGCCAAAAAATATCAGAAAATTAGTGGAAATAGAAAATTGAATTAATTAAATAATACAAAAATGAAAAAATGAAATACAAAGAAAATTACCATAAAAAATAATTAAAATACCAAGAAAAGTACAAAAATACAATAGTTTGGGCTAAGAGTCTGAAAGTGTTAGCCCAAACACATAATGGCCCAAAAAAATCCGATCCAATTGATTCAAATCAAAACAATCTCAGTCGTTCATCCATTCAAATCCAACGGATGCGACATTTAACATGATTTAGTTAATTAATTAAATTCAAGATCGAATCTGAACCGTCCAAACCTATGGATCTAACGGACGGGGATTTGTCTCTCATTTAAGGAGACGACATCGTTTTGGAGCATGTAATCCTGACCGTTGATCTTGATTGATCCAACGGCCAAGGAACAGTCAAACTCAATGGGTATATAAGCCCCGTCTCTAAGAGAGACCGGCCATTTTCACCAAAACCTAACCCTAGCCGCCCCTTTTCCTATCTTCTTCTCCCTTCATCTCCTTCTTCAGACCTTGTCGGCCATGGAGACTATCCACCTCCACGGCAGTCTCCGGCAAAATCTCAACCCCTCTCTTCTACTTCCCTGTTTCTCTACCACAAACCACCCTAAAAACTCCCAACAAACCATGAAGACTCCAGTTTCTTGAAACTCCGGTCATCAGAGTTCATCTCCGGTGACCAAATCTATGAGAAAAGCCTCCAAATTAACACCAAAGAAGCCCCGTCCCTTGATCTATCACCCTATATAAACCATATCCCTCGAATCTTACCCCTTCTTCTCGAATATTCGAAAGAAGGTCGCCGGAACCCTAACTCCGGCGACTCAAAACAAACCACTGCCAAAAATCCAACATTTTCTACCTTCTAACACTCATCCCTTAACCAAAAGACTTCAAAGCTGAAGTCTTGAGTCTGAAACAAGAAAACCAGAAAAAAAAGAAGAAAAGAAAAGAAAACTGGAAAAAAGGAAAAAAGAAGAAAAGAAAAGAAATAAGGAAAGCTCAGGGGGGTGAAATCCTGCGAGCTAAGTCTCCCCCTCGCTTTCTTGTTTGTTTTCATTGATTTTTGTTGTCTCTGTTTATTTCTGTGTTTCTAGTATGTCTTTAGTATGTTAGCCGTATAAACAACTACATGATAGATTAGGGTTTTTATCTTTTGAGAAATCTTTGTTCGATCTGTTTCTCTGCTTAAGATTTGTTCTTTCTTTGATTAGCCTTTCTTCATGTCTACTGTCATATCTTTTATTTAAATTTTTGCATGTTTAGATCATGTTATTATCTTCTTTCATTCTGTTTGATCCATGCTTTCTTCTGAAAACTTCTTTTATGAGTTTTTTTACCCGTTTGTGCTTGGTCAAGAACATGTTAAGCATGACTAGGGTTTTCAGTAGCCTTTTTAAACGTAAGGAAATGCTGACTATGCTTGCTTCATGATGAATTGATACACTGTGATATGGAATCTGAATTACAAGTCTTTGATTGAAATTCAACAATATTCAATCTCTTCTATGAGTTTTGGTTAAAAGATGAGTAACTTTGGTTTCATGGCTATGTGTGCAATTTTGTGTGAAAATGGCTATGTTTGCAACAGCCTTGTGTTAAGCTGATTACTGTTAATAATTATAATGCCTAGGTGGAATTGGTTATAGCTGCAGTAGTGTATAAACTTGTTAAGTTGGTTAAACTTGAAAACATGTCAAGTAGTTTAAAATAGGTTAAAATTGAAAACCACAAAAAGAGGTTATAAGTAAAATAAATAACAAAAAGTGATCAGTTTTGCAACTGACCAACTCTGATAAACTTGACACACCGGCTAAGAGTTAAATAGGCCAGATGTGTAATAAAAGTGGCTTAAGTCTAATAGGTTAGACTTACAAAGTCCTAAATTGACCCATGATCACTAGTGGCTAGACTTGCAAAGTCTTAGCCACGCTTGTGTTCATTAATGGGCCCCAATTTCAAGGATTAGTCCAATCTTTGGACTGGCTAAGTCTTAAATAGGTTAATTCTGAATATTTAAGCAGGCTAGTCCTGCAAATTAGATGTAGTCAAAGAAAATGAAACAAAAGTTGTTAAAATTGAAATAAAATTGAAGTCTAGTCTGGCCAGGTCTTAAATATTAGTACAAACACTGGCCAGTAGCTAAATAAGAGCTAAATTTAGGGAAAACCTGACCTGGACAGGTCGGGTAATTAGCAAATGCCCTTAAGGGCATGCAAGGAATAGAAAATGGCAAAGTTGTGGATTTAATAGAGCCTATAGGGATGTATAAGACATTTAGGCTCCTGATTTATGCAATTTTTCACAAAATTAAGGGCACATTGGTCCTAAGGAAAAGGTAACTAGGTAAAAAATACTAATAAGTAGGGGCACACTAGTAAAAGCCCCAAAAAGGAATCAAATAGAACCTTCCAGCACATGCTGGAAGGCATCTCATAACAGAAAATGGGACTGAAGTGAGATTTGGTAAAAAGGAAAGGGAGGGAACTAGAATTACTTTCTATCTTTTCCCCCCAAAAATTTCACTACTTCCCACCAATAAATACCCCCATTTAGAACCTGTTTAAGGGCTGGATTTTGGAAATCAAAATTTTCAGAAAAACTCTACACTGAATCGTAGATAGTTGCCTAGGTTTTCTAGTTGAAATTCATATTTGAGTTGTTTGGGATTTCTGCTTGTTCGCTGGGTTTCTATTGCTGTTGCTGTGTTATTTCATTTGCTCGTTTGGGGTTTCATCCTAGCCTGTTGCATTGCCTATGTGATTCTAATTGCTGTACCTATTCCATCCTTTAGAACTCATTGAACTTCTTTCCTGAATCAGGTACATCTCTTTATTCAGGCTATGTAATTTGAAGCTATGATGAAAATGAAGTTGCAGTTCAAAGCCTTTACTATTTTACATTTCTATTTTCTATAGCTGTTAAGATAGTTAAATTTGTAATTCATTAGGATATCGTATGTATATGTAGAAGCTCGAACAAAATAATGTAATAAGTAGTAAGTAGTGGTATTGTAGTTATAGTAGTTAAAGTCACTTAGTTAAAATAGGATGAAACCATAAAATCAGATCGATTAATTTCGAAATAAGTCAAATAGTTCTAAACACGTTAGTAATGATTTTAATAAACCAATGAAAATAGTTTAATCTGGTAACTGACAGTAGGATTTAAACAAGTTTAAATAATAGTGATAAAATGAATCAATAGTTTAACTAAGACGGATATCAAATAAAACTCAGTGAAGAAGTACAACTATGCATCTGTGAATGAGTTGCCTTAGTTTATGAATACTGTGTATAAGTAAATGAATCATTTAGTTTAGTTGTGTTTTACATAGTTAAATAATCTCTTATCACTTAGATAATAGATAACTCAGATCATAGTACGAATTCGTTATTAGAAAACTGTCACGTCCCTAGTTCACCAATCGTGAACATGTTGTGATGGCGCCCAGTCTCCACGACTAGGTAAGCCTAACACGTTGCGGAATATACAAGCTTATGCACATTTAATAAGAATTAGCGGGAAATGAGATAAAAGGAATGTAATCTGTGCCACTTGGCACATACACCCGTCAAATACATTGTATAAAACACTACCAAGACCCGGAATCCCACGGGTAACACAGACTAAAAGAGAACATACAACTGTAGCTCTATGTATAAAGAGTATCTAATAACGGAATGAAGGAAAAAAAAACATCTACTAGCATTAGAATAGAAGGAAGGCCTCCGGATCCCGCGGACGTAGCAGATCATACCTCGAGGTCTCCCAAAACGCTGCTGAATCACCCGGTGTGAGCCTGTCCTGATGTACCTGGATCTGTACAACAAAAGTGTGCAGAAGAGTAGCATGAGTACACCACGGCGGTACTCAGTAAGTGCCAAGCCTAACCTCGATGGAGTAGTGACGAGGAAGGTCAGGGCCCTACTGAGAGAAAACCATTACAAGATGATAATAATAATAATAATAAGCAGTTTAGATAATAATTCCGAAATAACAACAATAAAACGATTACTACAGCCGTCTACAATTAAGCTAACAACAAGTAACAAAACTCAATTAACAAGTCCAGCACCTGTGGGAATTGAACCCACAGTCCCACTCTATAATCAACAGTCCAGGAGCTACGAGAATTTAACCCGCAGTCCCAATAACAGTATCTCTGGGTCTCCGGGAATCGAACACGCAGCCCATGTCTCAGTACCTCAGGATGTGTCTCAACAAATCTCGGGATCTCCGGGAATCGAACCCGCAATCCATATCTCAATAATATATCAATAAACTCCGGGTCTCCGGGAATCGAACCCGTAGCCCTTGGATCTCCGGGAATTGAACCCGCAGTCCACAAACAATAGCAAATCCGGGTCTCTGGGAATCGAACCCACAGCCCTGGGATCTCCGGGAATTGAACCCGCAGTCCCCCAACACAACAAATAAAGAAAACGCACACAGAAAACATAATATGCTTAACTACAACTTCACCGAGGACTAGTGCCAACAATTATCAAGAAGTTCAAGTAGGACAATTAGGCAATTAGACAGATAAATCCTACCTAATCATGCTTCCCTAACGAATACCAGGTAAATGTCACAACTTAATAATCTAAGAACATAAATATCACGGATTGGACAATTTAAGTAAAGTGAGTTACAACAACTAGCGCATGTACACGCCCGTCACCTCGCATACAAGGCATTTAAACTATCACATAATATCCTAGGGGTAAAGGTTCCCCCACACGAGGTTAGACAAGCCACTTACCTCGATTCCGGTACAAAACCGCTAAGAGACAACCCTCTTGCCGCAAATATCCGACTCCGAGTGGCCCAAATCTAGTCAAACCAATTACACAGTATAAATAACATCGCAAGTAACTAACTACAATGATAAAATTACAACTACGTCGCGAAAGTGGGTGAAATGACCAAAATACCCCTGAATCCATCGGCTTGGAATTGAAATATTTTTACGTTTTCAGAACCCTCGTACTCTCACGAGTCTAACCATATAAAAATCTCCCAAATCGGACCACAAATGGCCCTTCAAATCCCAAATTTAAAGTTTTTGCTCCAAGCCCTAATTTCTTACAATTTTGCTATGTTTTCATAAATTTCAAGGATGATTCTTCAATGAAATCATGTATTTAGTTCATAGGACTTATCTATAATCACTTCTTGTCAAAACCCCTTCAATTCCCGTCCAAAAGCTCTCAAGAATGACCAAAAATGGTGGAAAAATGGGTTTGGTTCGCGGATGAAATGTTTTAAAACATTCTGTCTAGGTATTTTATTCACTGCGATCTCGGGAAATGCTTCGCGATCGCGGAGAACAAATTTTTGGCCCAAAAATTACCCTTCGCGATCGCGGGAAATGCCTCGCGGTCGCGGTGAACAACTTCCAGTTCCTCCGGACAGGCTTCAGTAAAATGGTCATAACTTTTTACACACAACTCCAAATGCCGAATTGTTTGACATTATGGAAGCTAGACAGATAGAGCTATAACGTTCATTTGTTTATCAGTTCCTGAATCCTTATACATTTCTAGATATAGTCTTCCAAATCCATTTATGTGTTTTAGATATCCTTCTCGGATAGCATAGAGTGTAACGTACATAACTTTTGCTACAAATTTCCAAATGAGGATTTCTTTAGCTTTCGGAAAACTAGACACGATGATCTACAATGTTTCTTTTTGAATTACCTCAAAATACCTTTTAGATAAAAAGATATGCTCTTCCAAAGTAGGGCCTGCGCGGCAGAAATTTCTTCTTCGCGATCGCGAAGCAATCTACGCGATCGCGATTCATTAGTTTTTTTCTCAGATTTTACTCACCGCGATCGCGACCAATACCCCGCGATCGCGTAGAGCACTGCTGTAGCCAAAAACCAGCAGTGAAAAATGGCCTAGAAATGGTCCGAAACCACCCCGAAACTCACCCGAGACCCCCGGGACCTCAACCAAAAACACCAACACTTCCTATAACCTTATTCAAACTTGTTCCAATCATCCAAACACGTCCATAAACACAAAAATTATCAATTTACAACGGATTCGAGCCTAAATTTCTTAAAACTTTCCGAATTTCACATTCGATCTAAAACCCGACCAAACGATGTCCGAATGACCTGAAAATTTGCGGACATATCCAAAATCACATAACGAAGCTACAGAAATTGTCGGAATTCCATTCCGACCCCGGATCAAAATCTCACCTATCGTTCGGATTCGCCAAAATTTCAAACTTCGGCATTTCAAGCCTAATTCAGCTACGAACCTCCAAAATACTTTCCGAACGCGCTCCCAACCCCAAAATCACCTAACAGAGCTAATGGAACCATCAGATTTCCGTTCCGAGGTCGTCTTAACACTGTTTCGGCTACGGGCCATTTTCTAACTTTAAAGCTCTCATTTAGGGACTAAGTGTCCCAAAATACTCCAAATTTCAGAACCGACTCTCCCGGCAAACCACAATAGCAGAAATGAACTTAGGGGAACAGTTAAATTGGGGATTGTGGCATAATTTTCTAACGAGCATAGAAAACATACCTGGATTAGTGAAAAGATGAGGGTACCTGGCTGCGCATATCCTGCTCGGTCTCCCAAGTCGCCTCCTCGACCGGCTGGCCCCGCCACCGAACCTTTACCGAAGCGATGTTCTTTGACCTTAGCTTTCTGACCTGCCTGTCTAGAATGGCTACTGGCTCCTCAACATAAGACAGATCCTTGTCTAGCTGAACAGAAGTGAAATCCAACACATGCGATGGGTCACCATGGTATATCCGGAGCATGGAGACATGAAATACGGGGTGAACTCCTGCTAGACTGGGAGGTAAGGCCAACTCATAAGCAACCTCCCCAACACGCCTCAAAATCTCAAAAGGGCCAATAAACCTAGGACTCGGCTTTCCTTTCTTCCCAAACCTCATAACGCCCTTCATGGGCGAGACTCGAAGTAGAACCCGTTCGCCAACCATAAAAGCCACATCGCGAACCTTCTTGTCCGTATAACTCTTCTGTCTAGACTGGGCTGCACGAAGTCTGTCCTGGATCACCTTGACCTTGTCCATAGCATCCTGAACCATATCAGTACCTAGCAACCTGGCCTCGCCCGACTCGAACCAACCCATGGGAGACCTGCACCTCCTACCATATAGGGCCTTATACGGTGCCATCTGAATACTAGATTGGTAGCTGTTGTTATAAGCAAACTCCGCCAGTGGCAAGAAGTGATCCCATGAACCTCCAAACTCAATCACGCACGCACGGAGCATATCCTCCAAAATCCGAATAGTGCGCTCGGACTGCCCATCAGTCTGGGGGTGAAATGCTGTGCTCAGCTCCACCCGAGTACCTAACTCCTGCTGTACAGCTCTCCAGAACCGTGAAGTGAACTGGGTGCCTCAATCAGAAATGATGGAAACTGGAATACCATGCAGCCGAACTATCTCCTTGATATAGATCTCCGCCAGTCGCTCCGATGAATAAGTAGTGCTCACCGGTATAAAATGAGCGGACTTGGTCAGCCGATCCACAATAACCCAAATGGAATCAAACTTCCTAACAGTCCGTGGAAGCCCAGATACAAAGTCCATGGTGATGCGCTCCCATTTCCACTCTGGAATCTCAATCCGCTGCATCAATCCACCCGCACACTGATGTCACACCTCCTTTTTACCGCACCCGCGAGGGTGCAAGGAGTTTTTCCAATTAAAGGACAATCGAGACGGGATCCATTTTATTAAATTCAGAGTCGCCACTTGAGAAAGTAATGGTGTCCCAAGTCACCGGTTTGATCCCGAATCGAGGAAAAGAATGACTCTATTTAACAGTCCGCGAACCAGAAATCCGGATAAGGAATTCTGTTAATCCGGGAGAAGGTATTAGGCATTCCCGAATTCCGTGGTTCTAGCGCGGTCGCTCAATTGTCGTGTTCGGCTTATTTATCTGATTTTTTACAGTTATACACTTAGTGCCAATTAATGTCCCTTTACCGCTTTTATTATTATTATGATTTACGAAAAAAAAAGAAAGTTGCCTAAAAATATGTTTCGAATCACGTCACATGAAATGCACCCGGATCCTCGACACATTCTTATTCAACACTTTGGGATTTGGATTTGGGTCGCATGAAATGCACACCCGTATCTAAGAAGGTAGGATTAAAATACGCGCCTAGAGTGATTACTTATTTACACTTTTGAGGAGGCCATGATATTTAGCTAAGAAAACGACACATCTCGAAATCTAAGTATTTTATATGTACCTTTATGAGGGCCTTGCGATTTGTGTAACTATCGGGCGAGGCGCATCTCTAATTCAAATCTAAAGCGAACTACATCATGCTGTATTTATTTAGGAGTTGATTCCAAATTATTTAAAACTTGTTACCAGCCACACTACATGAAATGCGCCTGTGGTTCCTGACACGCTTTATTTAATCTTGTTCAAAATTGGGATCGGGTCGCATGAAATGCACCCCCGATTCCTTTAATCTAATTAGTCATCCAGTCGAGTAATAACTTGCTAATTCCTACAATGTGACAAAATCCTATTCAACTATAACCAATTCGAGCAAACATACGGTTAGTTAATTAAGTGAGGAGGTTTGAGTCTATGGTGGACAATTATATGGAAAGAACTTACTTCGAATTCAAATAATCCTCAAAGAGCCATTGTCGCATATTTTCGCAAGTTCAAGATATCATTATTCATGGGTGTTCAAATTACCTTAAATTTTCTACTTAAACAAATGGCTAATCTCACTTTTAACATATGGCCTAGTATTAACAGATTTGAGATTACGCATATGAATAGAGAATATTGAACAAAGATATAGCAGAATGATTCAGGTTTACATGTCTACCTAATGATAGTGTATCTTTGATCTAGATACATCTTTCATAACCAAAATCAGCAATACAAACTTGATTAAAGAATAACAGAATATAACAAGCATAAGAATTGTGGACATCTATATGCATTCAGCAGATTTAAGAGGGAGCTTCAAGCTTCATTCTTTTCGAACAAGACGCTACAATGACAGAGATGTGTACCTGGAATGCGGAAGAATAAAGAAGAGTGAGCAGTGGTAATGCAGCAACAGTAACAGTAACCCAGCAACAAACAGCATAGCAACACACCAAAGGTAATCAATCCCCACAACACTTAGTACCCAAACCAAAACCCAACAGTAGTAGCAAGACAACAATATCAACAGCATCACACAACAATCAACACAGCAGCACACAACAATCAAACCAGCAGCATACAACAATCAACACAGCAGCAGCACAATAGCAATAGCAGCATCAACTGCACCACACCCGACCACACAACCTCAGCAAGCAAAACAGCAGGAAACAAGTAGCCTTCTCTCACAAACAGCAATATCAACAGTAGCCAAAACCAATGGAACAGTAACACAGGACCTATATATCTGTGTGTATTTCTGCCTCCTTCTTCCTAATGTGTGTAACTCTTTTTTAAAGCCCAAAAAACCAGTCCCCTCCTACTCTATGCAGCTTCCTATATATAACCAAAACAGACCCCCCTCTAAGAGCTAAAGACCAGCAGAAAGCCACTCAACCCTGCCCATCCCTGCTCTGCCAACCCATGATATTCCCTGGCAGCCCCTGACACTGGTTTTGCCACCACATTGTGTCTGATCATGAGCTTTTAAAATTAATAACAGGAGACAGCTGGTGGTGAACTCTGCTGTACAGCAGGTTCCACCAGCAGTCTTAATGCATTACCCTTTTCAATTACACCATTCAATCCTATATTAACAAACAACTATATCCAAACATCATTGTTAGTTCAGAATCCAGAATCAATACCAATCAGCAAATTGCCAAGTCAAACAATTCAACACATGATGACCCACTGCCCCGGGCTTTCAAACAACAAAACTCGCGAATTAAAACGACGACATTTGTTATTCGACCATAATATATACGATTTATAACAAGTGATCGACTTACGAATTTAATCGATTAAAGCTTCAATGGACAGATTTGAGAAATCGCTTATCCGAATTAACTAATTGACGAACTTAAGTTGATTAATTGTACAAAGCCACTACAATTAACAAACAATCCATCGGACAGACAATAACAAGAAGGAATTGACCAAATAAAGGGTCATTGGAGAAGAAGCAAAAACAGAAAACTAAAGAAAAACAAAGGATAACAAATTCACCTCATTAACATACTAAAATATAAAGAAAGAAGAGAGAGATACCATGTGAGGAGAAAAATCGCATTCGAACGAGCCTCGGACCCATCTTGGACTCAACTCGGCTTGGACCTTTGTTCTTTGAGGCCAATGGACCTTAATTGAGATGTTTTCAATAGTGAAAACATCCCAATTAAGGTCTATTAGACCCTAATTAGGCAAGAACCGGGTTTAGGGTTCATAGCCGCGGTTTTGGGGCTCGACTAGTTCTAGCAAGATTCGAACAAAACTACAGCCTGTGGGGGTATGAGGGAGGTGAGGGGAGGCTATGGCGTGATTTTGGTGAGGTTTGGCATAGAACTTCAAATTCCGGCGAGCTTCGATCTAATATTCGAAGAGCTTGGGAATGATTCGAGACTAACGGTTAGGGGATTCGTGTAGAGGGAGGCGAGGGGAAGAGCTGGTGAAAATTTGGTGGTCATTGGCCTACCGGAACCGCCGTGAGGCGATTTCCGGCAGGCGGAGGGCGGTGGCTCACGGCGAGGTTAATTCGTCTGTGGGAGACGATGGGTGTGGGGGGGGGGGGTCTGGCTTGGGGGGGCGGGGTGTGAAGGTGAGATTATATATGACTCAGGAGGTTAAATCCTGATCGTTGGATCATTTACGATCAACGACCGGGATCTCCTCCCTTAAACCAAACGGTGTCGTTTGGTTAAGTTACTGTCTGAGTGTATTTGGGAATTTATTGATTAATCTGGGCCGTTGGATAATAAAATCCAACGGTCCAGATCAAACGTTACATTTAGCTGATTCTTGGGCGAGTATTTTGGGCTGGGTGTTGAATTAGTATGGGCCTGGTTTTATTAAATTGGAGATGGCCCAATTCCGATTCCCTCTTTATTTTGTCTCCTCTTTTGTCTAATTTAAACTAAACAAAATTCTAACTCACACTTCAAAAATCAAACTAACTTATAAGAGTGCTAATTAAGTTTTACTAATAATCAAGATACACAATTACATATCACTTAGATGTAAATCACATAATTTGCTTATTAAACACTAAAAAAAATGCAAAACATAATATATATTTTTGTATTTCACTAATTTAAATAAATAAGCATGCCCACACAAAAATGCAAATGTAAGATAAACATAACACCAAGATCACAAAAATTATGCTCAACATAAAACTATTTTATTTTTGAATTTTCTGGGAGTGATTCTCATGTAGGGCGAAAATCACGTGCTCACAGCTGCCCCTCTTTGCGCGGAAACATGAAGAGTTTTCGGGCAAACATAAGTGAGCGGATATAAGCGATTTTTGCCCATTCAAGCACTCCGTATGAAGCATTTTGGAAAAGTTTTGACCGAACCTTGCTTCCAAGGTCTCCTACATATCCCTGGCTAAAAGGGAATCAGGTCAATGTAGTTCGGAAAGTTTTGGTAGCTGGGACCACCACGACTGTTGCGATCTCGCTGTTACTGCTGTTACTGCTATTACTGCTGTTACCACTGCTTAGCTAACCTCCTTATTACATTGTACCAACGAAAAGTAAAAAGCTAGACTAAGTTACAGTACTACAAGTTCCTATCTATCCTTTTCAACTTGATCTTGTCATGCTCCTTGCCATCCCGTCTGACTTGATGTTCCTTCTGATGCTTCTTCTCTTCTGCCAATTGTTACTTCGGCCTATCTTGATTGCCGAACTCCGACCATTGGTTCCTTCTTTATGATCTTCGAGTTATTCTCCTTTGCAATCTGAATCTATCTTTTCTGATCCTTGTTGCCTCCCTCTGCTTACGAACTTGGATTCATGCCGGAGATTTCTGTTACATTCAACCGCTTTCCTCAACCAAATTAAAAATAGATCGCCACTCCATTCTCCAGGCGGGCTCCCTGACTTCAACCACTACTTCAAAATAAAATCGCCATTCCATTCTCCAGGCGGGCTCCCTGACTTCCACTACTACTTCAAAATAAAATCGCCACTCCATTCTCCAGGCGGGCTCCCTGACTTCAACTACTACTTCAAAATAAAATCGCCACTCCATTCTCCGGGCGGGCTCCCTGACTTCAACTACTACTTCAAAATAAAATCGCCACTCCATTCTCCGGGCGGGCTCCCTGACTTCAACTACTACTTCAAAATAAAATCGCCACTCCATTCTCCGGGCGGGCTCCCTGACTTCAACTAATACTTCAAAAATAAAATCGCCACTCCATTCTCCAGGCGGGCTCCCTGACTTCAACTAATACTTCAAAATAAAATCGCCACTCCATTCTCCAGGCAGGCTCCCCGACTTCAACTACTACTTCAAAACTAAAATCGCCACTCCATTCTCCAGGCGGGCTCCCTGACTTCAACTACTACTTCAAAATAAAATCGCCACTCCATTCTCCGGGCGGGCTCCCTGACTTCAACTACTACTTCAAAATAAATCGCCACTCCATTCTCCAGGCAGGCTCCCCGACTTCAACTACTACTTCAAAACTAAAATCGCCACTCCATTCTCCGGGCGGGCTCCCCGACTTCAACTACTACTTCAAAATAAAATCGCCACTCCATTCTCCAGGCGGGCTCCCCTGACTTCAACTACTACTTCAAAATAAAATCGCCACTCCATTCTCCAGGCGGGCTCCCTGACTTCAACTACTACTTTCAAATAAAATCGCCACTCCATTCTCCAGGCGGGCTCCCTGACTTCAACTACTACTTCAAAATAAAATCGCCACTCCATTCTCCAGGCGGGCTCCCTGACTTCAACTACTACTTCAAAATAAAATCGCCACTCCATTCTCCAGGCGGGCTCCCTGACTTCAACTACTACTCACTGATTTCATCCTATCTTGATTACCTTCCTTTGCCTTTTGTACCATTTTCTTCTTCCTGCATTGCCTCTCGGGCCACCTTCTCTTCTGAATTATCCTGTCCTGGAATTGCCTTCCCCTGGGTCGTATTACTTTTTCTTCTGGCTGCTGGGGATATTTTTGGAACTGTTTACTCGCCTGCCGGGGATGATGCTGCTGAGGAAGTATTCTTTGTTTCCTTCACCCCTCACTCTCTTCCTTCTTCCCATACCTCCTCTGGGACTCACGCTTTTGCTTCCTCGAGCAAATTATGGGATGTAATACTGCTGGGGGAATCTCGAAGCCATTGTTTCCTTTTTCCAACAATTGTTGGGGATGATACCAGGCTCAAAGATCACCCCATCTTGTGTTGCTTTCTACCCTTATCCACTGGGTCTTTGCTTTCAAGAAAATTTTCGCAACAGGAGAAAATTTTCTGCCCCAGTTTGATAAACTTCTGGAGGGTATGCTTTTCCGCCAACGAACCCTCTTTTCCTGCTTTACATCAAAGAAAAATTGTTAGTTTCAAAACGCGGTGAGTGGTCGTGCCACTCTTGTTGGGGCCATTTTCTTTTCTCTTTCAGCTGCTTGGCCTCTCTCGAACTTTGAGGGCGACGTTGACGCTTGCTGGGGACGATGCTCATTCCACGAACGACCTCTCATCTTTCCTTTTATTCCAATCTTTGGTTTGATCCGACTCGTTTTAGCCGGTGATCTGTTGCGTGAAATCATCTTTCGGACGTGCCACATGTGTCCATCATACTCCATAATTCTTGCGAACCTTCCAATCAGCCTGTCGTCCCAATCTTACTATCGTAACGACTTCTGCCTTATTGCCTCGTTCCACGCCTATTCATTTTCATTATACTACTTTGGGAGACTTGGTAATAAGCTTTGAAAAATCAATTTTCGAAAATGAAAGAAAAGAAAAGAATACTGACCGCAAATGACAAAAGAAGAGAAAAACTTTTCTGAACTCAAAAATAGGAAAACTTATCTGAATGTGTGACTGATCCAATGGTTATGCCGCGCCTTTGAGATTAAACTACCCAGTCTATTCATGTCAATCACTTTCTGATGCCGCGTTCTGCTAGAGGTAAACGGATGTCCAAACCTTGTCTCATGCAGACATCTTGTAACCATCTCGCCCTGTCACCTCACAGTGCCCTTCAAAGGGTTTTCACTAATGAGATTCTCTCATTTCTCTCTATCTCCCGTCGCCTTAAGGTGCCCGTAAAGGTTTTCACCGTAAGACTCTCTCATTTTATTTCTCTCAACTTTCTTCGCCTTAAGGTGCCCGCGAGGGTTTTCACCGTTAAGACTCTCTCATTTACGCTTTCTTTTCCTGTGGTGGGGTATCACCCATGAGATTTCCTCTAGAGCGTTATCCCCTTTCGGCTTGTGCATCCTGGATTCGATCGAGGGTCGGGATGTTACTTTTGGCTTCCATTCACATGACTTGGCACTTCTCAAATACTGATCGAGAGGTCTTTCTGGTTCTTAATGTGGTTTCTGCGCGTGAGGCTGAAGAAAGGGGTTTAACCTCAACGGTTAGCTTATTACAACTTTCGGAATCCACACTATCTTTCAAACGAAACAATGACTTCTGCCCCAGTTTTGTTGCTTGGGGAACTTTTGAGTTTTCATTTTTATTATGACCGAGCCGTGTGGCGCCTACGTATCCTTCTTGAGGAATCAGGTCGAACGTAGTTCACTTTTTCTTGTGTTTTTCCTTTGTTTCTTTTCCTATTTTGTTACACATCTTCTTTGATGATTCCGAAAGAGGGTATATGAAAGAATAATTAAGGCTCAAAAGGGAAAACAAGGGTTAAAGTGTTTGGGTAGTAGAAAAATCGCCTCTGTCATTTCATTCTCCGAAAAAAATGCCAAATCCACACAGACGAAACCAAACGTTGACAAATGCATTAAAGAATTACACATAATATCTCTTGACTGCATCAGAATTGATAGCCATATCGGTGCATCTTCCCTCAACATCAGTTAGACATAGAGCACCGTTGGATAATACTCTAGTCACCACAAATGGTCCCTGCCAATTTGGAGCAAACTTGCCTTTCGCTTCGGCCTGGTGTGGTAGAACTCTCCTCAGCACATGCTGTCCCACTTCAAATTTCCTGGGACGTACCTTCTTGTTATATGCTCTCGCCATTCTCTTTTGATATAATTGGCCGTGACATACTGCTATCAATCTCTTTTCGTCGATCAAGCTTAATTGCTCTAATCGGGTTTTGACCCATTCATCATCGTCAATCTCAGCTTCAGCGACAATTCGGAGGGATGGGATCTCAACTTCTGCGGGTATTACTGCTTCGGTCCCGTATACCAACAAGTAAGGAGTTGCACCTACCGAAGTCCGGACGGTAGTGCGATAACCCAACAGCGCAAACGGTAACTTTTCATGCCACTGCCTAGACCCTTCTACCATCTTCCTCAATATCTTCTTTATATTCTTGTTTGCTGCCTCAACCGCACCATTTGCTTTGGGACGATACGGTATGGAATTTCGGTGTGTGATCTTGAACTGTTGGCAGACCTCCTTCATCAATCCGCTGTTAAGATTGGCACCGTTATCCGTGATGATTATCTTTGGAATTCCAAACCTGCAGATGATGTGGGAATGTACGAAATCCACCACCGCCTTCTTGGTCACCGATTTGAAGGTTTTGGCCTCCACCCACTTGGTAAAATAATCGATCGTTACCAGAATGAACCTATGACCATTGGAAGCCGCAGGCTCAATAGGTCCAATAACATCCATACCCCATGCAACAAACGGCCATGGTGCCGACATTGTATGCAATTCAGTTGGTGGAGAATGAATCAAATCTCCGTGTATCTGACACTGATGGCATCTTCGCACGAAACTTATACAATCACGCTCCATCGTGAGCCAGTAATATCTTGCTCGAAGAATCTTCTTTGCCAATACGTATCCGCTCATGTGTGGTCCACAAACTCCCGAGTGTATATCTGTCATCACTGTTGTGGCTTGACTTGCATCTATACATCTCAACAATCCCAAATCCGGGGTTCTTTTGTACAGCACCCCTCCACTAAGGAAAAATCCGTTCGCCAACCGCCGAATAGCTCGCTTTTGATCTCCAGTTGCTTGCTCTGGGTATACTCCTAACCTGAGGTATTCCTTGACATCATGAAACCACGGCTCACCATCCACCTCTTCCTCTATCACATTACAATAAGCATGTTGATTCCGGACCTGGATATGTAACGGATCGACACGAACCTTGTCCGGGTGGTGTAGCATTGACGCTAAAGTAGCTAGAGCGTCGGCAACCTCATTATGCATCCTTGGGATGTGCCTGAATTCTACCGATCGAAAGCGTTTGGTCAAATCATGCAAACACTGACGATACGGGATAAGCTTTAAATCTCTGGTTTCCCATTCTCCCTGAATCTGATGTACCAGAAGGTCCGAGTCCCCCAAGACCAAGACGTTTTGTATATCCATGTCCACCGCTAACCGCAACCCCAAGATACATGCCTCGTACTCAGCCATATTATTGGTACAATGAAAACACAGTTGAGCAGTGACAGGATAATGATGTCCTGTTTCAGAGATAAGCACAGGCCCCTACTCCGACTCCTTTTGCGTTCGCCGCTCCATCGAAGAAAAGCTTCCAACCCGGCTCCTCGGTTAGTTCCAACCCATCAATCTGCAGTACTTCTTCGTCTGGGAAATACGTCCTCAAAGGTTCGTATTCGTCGTCAACAGGATTCTCGGCTAAGTGATCGGCTAGGGCTTGAGCTTTCATAGCCGTCCTTGTCACGTATATGATGTCGAACTCTGTAAGTAATATTTGCCATTTTGCTAACCTCCCTGTAGGCATAGGCTTCTGGAAAATATACTTCAACGGATCCAAACGCGAAATGAGATAAGTGGTGTAAGAAGACAAATAATGTTTCAACTTTTGGGCTACCCAAGTCAAAGTGCAACATGTCTTCTCTAGACGAGTGTACTTGACCTCGTGGACTGTGAATTTCTTACTGAGGTAGTAAATGGCCCGTTCCTTCCTGCCAGTAAGATCATGCTGCCCCAGTACGCAGCCGAACGAATTCTCCAAAACCGTCAGATAAAGAATCAATGGTCTACCCGGTTCGGGCGGGACTAGTACGGGTGGGTTGGACAGATACCCTTTGATTTGGTCAAATGCTTCTTGACATTCTGTCGTCCATTCTATCGCCGCGTCTTTATTCAACAGACAGAATATGGGTTCGCAGGTTGCTGTAAGCTGAGCAATAAACCTACTGATGTAATTTAGCCTTCCCAATAGACTCATTACCTCTGTTTTATTTCTTGGCGGGGGTAACTCCTGGATGGACTTGATTTTGGATGGGTCCAACTCGATGCCCCGTCGGCTGACGATGAATCCTAGCAACTTTCCTGATGGAACTCCGAATGCGCATTTGGCCGGATTAAGCTTGATATCATATCTTCGAAGTCTTTGGAAGAACTTCCTGAGGTCGGCAACGTGGTCTTCTCGACGTCTAGATTTTATGATCACATCATCCACGTACACCTCAATTTCCTTGTGTATCATGTCATGGAATACCGTAGTCATCGCCCTCATGTATGTTGCCCCTGCATTCTTCAAACCAAACGGCATCACCCGGTAACAATAAGTCCCCCACGGTGTGATAAAAGCCGTCTTTTCTGCGTCCTCTTCATCCATCAGGATCTGATGATATCCCGCATAACAGTCCACAAAGGATCCGATTTCACGTCCAGCGCAATTATCAATCAGGATATGGATATTGGGAAGCGGGAAATTATCCTTAGGACTTGCCTTGTTGAGATTGCGGTAGTCCACGCATACTATGATCTTTCCGTCTTTCTTCGGCACCGGTACTACGTTAGCCAACCATTCAGGGTATCGAGTGACATGAATGACTTTCGCCTGCAACTGCTTGGTTACTTCCTCTTTGATCTTTACACTCATCTCCGTCTTGAATTTTCGCAGTTTTTGCTTAACGGGAGGATATGCCGGATCAGTGGGTAATTTATGAACCACTAGATCAGTGCTGAGTCCTGGCATGTCGTCGTACGACCATGCGAAAATGTCTTTAAACTCCATGAGTGTTTTGATCAACTCTTCTCTCAGGTTGGGCTCAATATGGACACTTATTCGGGTTTCTTTGACGTCATCCGCATTCCCCAGATTAACGGCCTCAGTATCATTTAAATTTGGTTTGGGTTTTTCCTCGAAGTGACTTAATTCTTCACCGATTTCTTCTACGGCTTCATCATCGCGGTACTCTGACTCACTCTCGTCACTTCTTATTTCATGCGTTATTATTTCCAAACCCGATTGACTTTCTAAACTGGGTTGATTAATCTTTAAGCACGCCATATCATTAAGATCAGTTGAAAGAAGGCTGTTCAGAAAAGTAAAAAGAAGGAAAAATAAACAAAATTAGACACGAAGGGAACCAAATTTTCATTAATGAGAATAGTACAAGGAAAAACAAACTTGCAAACTTAAATCAAAATGAACTAAAACAACTGGATTTTACTCCGGGGACAACCCCCAACACAGAATTTCGAAAGAAAACAATCCAAAACAAACTACCAAGACTCCTTCCGGACAAGGAGAGGAGTAGCCTTCCAATTATTCAGTTTTGCTTTTGGTCCCACAAACTGTATCTCGGCATGGCTGGATCCTTCGCCATCCTCGAGCATGCATACATCTGCGAACAGGTCCTCGAACTTTCTTAAGAACTCTTCGTCTGGCCTAACCATAGGACTGGGAACCCTTGCCGTCGGATGTCCTCTTACTCCGAACCTGACAAAAGATTGGGGAAGGCGTGGAACCGGCTTCGGGAGCACCCATGTCTTCTGCTTATTCCTTTTGGCTCGCTGGATGTCCTCTGATGTTGGCTTGAATCCCAAGCCGAAGGTTCCCACGTTTTCGACCACAGATACCGGTTGTATGATTCCTTGCAGAGATGCACCTAGACCTTTGCCGGGTACGAAACCATGTCTCAACATTTCATGCGCCACCATGACGTCCGCAGTAATTATTCTGTCATTGGGAATGCATTCCCCTTCCGGAACTCGGTTGGCGGATACCACATCGCAGATCTGGTACACCCACGGCCCAACATCTTCTTCTGTCTCAACGAAGGGGACGATGGTGCCTGGTTGTAGATCATTCTCTCCATGGACGACGATCTCCTGTTGGTCCCACTCAAACTTGACGAGTTGGTGTAAGCTGGATGGAACTGCTCTTGCGGCATGGATCCATGGTCGCCCTATCAGGAGGTTATATGACACCACCATGTCCAGCACCTGGAATTCCATGGTGAACTCCACCGGCCCAATCGTCAAGATTAACACTATGTCCCCAACCGATGCCTTGCCTCCTCCATCAAACCCTCGAACACATATGTTGTTCTTGCGTATCCTGCCGATGTCTACTTTCAACTTGTCCAGTGTAGAGAGAGGACAAATGTTAGCACTGGACCCATTATCGACAAGGACTTTGGTAACCACCGACTCCTCACACTTTACCGTATGATATAAAGCCTTGTTGTGCTCGATGCCTTCCTCGGACAATTCATCATCGGTGAAGGTGATCCGATTCGCTTCGAAGATCCTATTGGTGATCTTCTCCAAATGACTCACCTGAGATTTTATCCGGTACATGTGCCTCATTCAGGACTTTCATCAAAGCTTGCCGATGTTCTTCAGAATGTATCGGCAAGGATAGCAATGATATTTGCGCCGGAGTCTTCTTCAACTGCTCTAAGACAGAATAGTCATGCAGCTTCATCTTTTTCGGGAATTCTTCTGCCTCTTCATCAGTTACCGGCTTTTTCAATGTTGCCGGAGTGATCTTCCTCAATTCCGCAGGGGCAAAACATCTCCCCGAGCGGGTCAAACCTTGCGCTTCGCAAACTTCCTCTTTCACTTCCTTTCCTTTGTAGGTTGTTGTAATCCGGGCATAATTCCACGGAATAGCCCGGCTATCAGTTATTGGCAACTGTATGGCTGGCTTGATGATGAAAGGATCCATTCGAATGCCTGCTACCGTCAAGACGGGCTTGGTTGCTATCCCTGGTACAACTATTTTTGCTTCCCCCGGCCTCACCGGTGCTTCGTTCACACTTCCCTTTTCCGCTTCCGACCCTCCTGGTACGTCCTTCTTGCAAATGGATGGCTCATCAAAGCTCGGCCCCTTTCTCATTCCTACCCCGCCAGATTTGATCATCATTACCATCTGAGAGGCTTTCTCCTTTCCTTCTTCCACCCGTACCAACTCGATCATGTTGGTCTCATGATGAGTTGGAAATGGGTTCTGGTTGATGTTGGGCTCTGTTGGAGTCTGGACCTCAATCCTGCGAGTGTCGATGAGCTCCTGGATGGCCGTTTTCAACCTCCAACATTTTTCCGTGTCGTGTCCCGGACATCCTGAGCAGTATGCACAATTTACTGAATGGTCTAGGTTCTTTGGAAGAGGGTTTGGTAGCTTAGCTTCAACCGTATTTAGCAACCCTACTTGCTTCAACCGGTGGAACAGACTGGTGTAAGACTCTCCCAAGGGAGTGAAAGTCTTTGGCCTTGGCGCCCTGTCGCCCCCGAATGCCTGGTTCGGACGAAAACTTGCGCCCGAGGGGTTTCTGTAATCTCTTGGGGGTGGATAATTGTTCTGCGGGTTTGGTGCACGCCACGGTGCATGGACGGGAGGTGCAGGATAGGACTGTGCGTGGTGGACAGTAAAATGGGGATCGGGTGCGGGATAGTAATGTTGCGGGTGGTTGTATGGATTGTGGGAGTAATTTTGGTGGTGAGGCTGGGGCGGGCTATATTGGGGTGCAGGGCCTCTATTTCTGAACCATGCCCCGGACTCGACTGCCGCGACTTCCTCTTTCCTCTTTTTCCCCAGTACTCCTCCAGTACCACTTTGGATAGCCTGAGTGGTGGCCTTTCAAAGTTGAATAGCTCATGATTTTGTTGGCTTTCAAGCCTTCCTCGATCATAGCCCCCATTTTTATCACCTCGGTGAATGATTTGCCTACGGACGTCACCAGATGTCCGAAATAGGTTGGCTCTAGTGTCTGCAAGAAGTAATCCACCATCTCGCTCTCTCTCATCGGTGGATCTACCCTGGCTGCCTGTTCCCTCCAGCGGAAACCAAACTCCCTGAAACTTTCGGCGGGCTTCTTCTCTAATTTTAGCAATGATAAGCGGTCAGGGATTATTTCGAGATTGTACTGGAACTGCCCGATAAAAGCTTGAGCCAAGTCATCCTACATAAACCATCTGCTGGGGTCCTGTCTAGTGTACCACTCCAACGTAGATCCTCCCAGACTCTGACCGAAGTAAGCTATCAGAATCTCATCCCGTCCTCCGGCTCCTCGCATTTTACTACAAAACCCTCGGAGGTGGGCTACAGGATCACCGTGCCCCTCGTATAAGTCAAACTTGGGCATTTTGAACCCGGTCGGTAATTGGACGTCGGGGAACGGGCACAGATCTTTGTAAGCGACACTGACCTGATTACCCAAACCGTGCATGTTCCTGAAGGACTGCTCCAGGCTTTTAACTTTTCTGATAACTTCCTCATGTTCCGAACTTTGGAAGTACTTTTCCGGTTCTGCCGGATTATCCCAGTGAGGGGTATGTGATTGCGGTTCAGGAGCCCTAAAAGTAGGCTCTGGAGGATAGTAAGAGTTGTCATGGATCTGAACATGCGGCTCGCCGGCCGGCCTTTGCAGAGGAGCAGGTGGAGGTGCCACAAAAACAGGGGTGGCTGGAGGAGGATTTGGTTTGGCTGGTGGAATGTGGGTGGCATATGGGTTTTCCCCCTGAAAGTATGGATAGCTTGGGGCGCTTGTTGAAGGATCGATGGGCGGATGTTCGGGAGCTGAGGCGAGAGTAGGGCGGTTTGGTGAAGACTGTTCCCTGGCCCAGGCCAGGTGCATCTCCTGTTATCTGCTGTTTCAACCGGTCTACCTCTTCTTTCATGATTTGTAACTCTGATTTTTCTTCCTCGAGGCTCTTACCAGAACTAGACATGCTTATTGTAATCGGTCCTTTGGATCTAGTACGGTAATGATGGTTGGCCAGTATATTCTGTCAAACCAACTGCTAAACTTTTCTGGAAATGCAACAAACTTGTTAGTTTACCGAGTTTGACAGATATGTTATAGCACGTTGGATGCAATGCACCTAACCAAATAACCCTTTCTACATGTACTCTTAACATGCGTCATTCCGGCCCTTTTTCTTTTTTTTTTTTTTTCTTTTCTTTTCTTTTATCCTTGAAAGCCTTATTGTTATTAACCTTTGCATTCTTTTCCTTTTAGTGGTGGTCGAATCTTATGTGGATTGCCTACGTATCACGACCCCGCGTGAATCAGACCGAGCGTAGTTCTGGTAACAAGATTGTGGCAAAATTCAGTAACTTTTATATCAAATAAAACCGTGCAGTTACAAAACACGTCTTACAACAATCAGCAAAACAAAAGAAATGCTTGACTTGGGAAAGTAAAGATAAAAATGCCAACTAGCTTGACCCAACATTTCAAAAATACATTTTTTAATCAAAAATCTAATGCTCTAAAATTCCTGGGGGCCCGCGAGGCATCATTCGGCCTTGTCGCGGGCCTTGGTGTGAGGTCCTTGTGCAGTCCCCTTAATTCTCTCATGATCTGATGCACATAGCCCATAATTGAAGCAAAAAGGTCGGTGCGGGGCATTTGTTCACAAGCTAAGCACTTCATGGTGACATAGTGCCCGATTTCTCCAATTCTGTCCTTGATCATGTCCCTTTCTATGAGTAGCCGCTCTATCTGCTGGTTTTTCGCCCCCAATCTTCGAGCATTGTTGGTGACTTGGTCTAGGAGCCTATCCACTTGTCCTTGCAGTCGGGCCATCAAATTGTGGCAACGGTCGAGGTCCGTTCTGGCATCTCGGGCTTGCTTGAAAACCCGCTCCCTGAGGACAACATTTGCTTCCCTTAGACTAGTGACGATCTCGGTGTAATCTTCTTCCACCCATTTTAGGTGAAGTGCATGTTGATGTGCCTCCTTTCTCCAGCTAGCATGGATCCTCGCTGTTTGGGCTTTCGACTCGTCCAATTCTCTTTGGATATCGGTGACTTGGCTTCTCAAACCCTTTATCAATTTTTCGTCTGCCCGACTCCTCAATTGTCTGTCAGTGTCCCTTTTCATTTGCTGGATTTGAGCTCTCAAGAAGTCATTTTCTTGTGCCAACTTCTTTTTGTCTCCTTCGTCGGTGGCGGCTTGCACGTTCTTCTCGAACTGAAGGTCCCGGACCTGCTGTTCTATCCTACCAATCTTCGTCCTATACCCTTCCTCCTTTGCTAGCCAATTCCATTGTTCCTGTGAATCTTCCGTGAACTGTTGGACATGGGCTCTTTTAGAACATTTCCGACGAATCCGAAATCTTTTCCCGAACCACACATTGTACTTTGGGTCCACCTCTCCCTTAGCTAGTTCCCGGACCATGGTTTTAGGCTCAAGGAACCTACATTCATGCCACAGCTTTCTAATCTTCTCCTCGGGGAATACGACTCCTGGGCTCAACTCAATGGCGTACTTCCTCAGGTCTTGATCGGTAGGAATAACCTAAAACCTTCCTAGTTGACGTAATACACGATGAGGAACATATGGTTGGACACTGCGGATCCCCATCAGAAGGATATAACACTCCTCGGCTGCCATATATATTACTTCAGTATCGGGTAACCACCCGAACGCCCATTCAATCCGATCGGCTTCTATTGAGCTCAGTCGTGCAAGCCATGCCTCGACGCCTTCAGGGAATACAGCACCCATCATCCGTTCTTCGAAACCCACGATACAGTTTTTTCCGGTCAACCCATGGTTCATGTATTGTGTTCGGTGATGGAGGTGTTCTTGCATCCATAATTGGAGTAACAGATTGCATCCTTGGAAGAAATTGCCCCCTTCACGGCATACGGTCAAGGCTCGATAGATTTCGGACAAAACCAAAGGGACCACCGTGCTGGTAGCCTTTTTGATTGCAACATCGGCTATTCCTACCAGACTTATCTCTATTTTCTTTTCTTCGCGTGGACAAATCACAATCCCCAAGAATGTCGTTATGAATGCTAGAATTCGTCTGGCCTCCCACTTGGTTCTATTCCCTGCGTGAGTTAGTCCAAGGTTTGACTCTTCAAAACCCCGAGGAGTGCCGTACCGTTGGTATAAGAATTGGAGATCACAATATCCTTTCAGCAGATCATCATTTTTCACCTTCCGACTAATGCTCAGCAAATCCAGAAACCCATGTGGAAATACCGGTCTTGGTGAGAGCAGGTATTGCCCTCTTAATTTCCCATTTAGTCCTGCATAGCTCGCAATTTCCTCTAACGTGGGCGTCAGTTCAAAGTCGACAAAACGGAACACATTGCGGGTCGGATCCCAGAAAGATACCAGTGCATTGATGATGTCTTTCCTTGGCTCGATATTCAACAGATCAACCAAACCTCCCAAAATTCTCCCCACTACCTTTTTGCTACTGTCTTCCAAATCGTTCCACCATATACGAAGCTGCTGAGGGACCTCGCTAAAGATTGAAAATGATTTATTCTGATTCGTGCTCATCCTGCACATTTATTAAGGTGATTGAAATAAGAAAAACAACTTTGTTTTGCTAAAAATAAAAAATCAGTTTTCAATCACGACCTTTCAACGTCTCGGGGACGAAGGCTTTTAAGGCTGTGGGGTAAATTGATCGAAATCAAAATTGACCCAAAGGTGGCCGTTTATACGAAATCAGCCTTCCGGCGTCCCTTTCGGGAACATTCGGCTATTTTTGAAAACAGCGTCACCGACTTATTTAGTACAAAAGTTAGTTTTGATATTTTGGCTATTTTTCAAAAGGTGAAGTTGGACCTGATGGAGGTTGCCTACGTATCTCACATCCAATGAGAATCAAACCCACGTAGTTCGGTTTTAACGAAACAAACGACATTATTTATTTATTCATAACAAGACGATGGCTATTTTTTTTTTTTTTTAATTTTCCTTATCTAAAGCCGGTCAGCATGCAAGTCTATAACCGATAAATGCGTAAGACAAACAGGATGCAGCAGGATAGTCTTTTCATTTCAGGTCACCTGTCCTAGACGGACCCAACCCCTGTGTTGAGTCCCCTAAGCCAAATGCAACATGATGCAAATAAACGTTCCTACTAGGGATCCGGCATGAAGCTTTGTTATTCTAGGTTCAAAAACATGGGTTTATCTGTTCTAGACTTGGTTTACCCGAGCGGACAACTCGAGCCGAGGAGGAGGCAGCAACCCGGGAATACCAGAAGCTTCACCGGTTTTGCAACTTATCCAAACCTCGTTCTAAAATGGGAATTAGACACTATACGGAAAAGAAGTCACACGAAGTGCACCCTTCTTCATGATTTAGAAGACTCAGAGAGGAGATTGGTTCCGGCACAATTTATATGTACAGTTCACAAAATATCAAAGCAGTAAAAACAATATTTAGCACATTAATACAAACATGCAATAAAATTAGATAATAAATAAGCCAAATATGATAATTATTCCGAGCTCGAATTCTGAAAGTTGTCCCCAGCAGAGTCGCCAGAGCTGTCACACCTCCTTTTTACCGCACCCGCGAGGGTGCAAGGAGTTTTTCCAATTAAAGGACAATCGAGACGGGATCCATTTTATTAAATTCAGAGTCGCCACTTGAGAAAGTGATGGTGTCCCAAGTCACCGGTTTGATCCCGAATCGAGGAAAAGAATGACTCTATTTAACAGTCCGCGAACCAGAAATCCGGATAAGGAATTCTGTTAATCCGGGAGAAGGTATTAGGCATTCCCGAATTCCGTGGTTCTAGCGCGGTCGCTCAATTGTCGTGTTCGGCTTATTTATCTGATTTTTTATAGTTATACACTTAGTGCCAATTAATGTCCCTTTACCGCTTTATTATTATTATGATTTACAAAAAAAAGAAAAGAAAGTTGCCTAAAAATATGTTTCGAATCACGTCACATGAAATGCACCCGGATCCTCGACACATTCTTATTCAGCATTTTGGAATTTGGATTTGGGTCGCATGAAATGCACACCCGTATCTAAGAAGGTAGGATTAAAATACGCGCCTAGAGTGATTACTTATTTATACTTTTGAGGAGGCCATGATATTTAGCTAAGAAAACGACACATCTCGAAATCTAAGTATTTTATATGTACCTTTATGAGGGCCTTGCGATTTGTGTAACTATCGGGCGAGGCGCATCTCTAATTCAAATCTAAAGCGAACTACATCCTGCTGTATTTATTTAGGAGTTGATTCCAAATTATTTAAAACTTGTTACGAGCCACACTACATGAAATGCGCCTGTGGTTCCTGACACGCTTTATTTAATCTTGTTCAAAATTGGGATCGGGTCGCATGAAATGCACCCCCGATTCCTTTAATCTAATTAGTCATCCAGTCGAGTAATAACTTGCTAATTCCTACAATGTGACAAAATCCTATTCAACTATAACCAATTCGAGCAAACATACGGTTAGTTAATTAAGTGAGGAGGTTTGAGTCTATGGTGGACAATTATATGGAAAGAACTTACTTCGAATTCAAATAATCCTCAAAGAGCCACTGTCGCATATTTTCGCAAGTTCAAGATATCATTATTCATGGGTGTTCAAATTACCTTAAATTTTCTACTTAAACAAATGGCTAATCTCACTTTTAACATATGGCCTAGTATTAACAGATTTGAGATTACGCATATGAATAGAGAATATTGAACAAAGATATAGCAGAATGATTCAGGTTTACATGTCTACCTAATGATAGTGTATCTTTGATCTAGATACATCTTTCATAACCAAAATCAGCAATACAAACTTGATTAAAGAATAACAGAATATAACAAGCATAAGAATTGTGGACATCTATATGCATTCAGCAGATTTAAGAGGGAGCTTCAAGCTTCATTCTTTTCGAACCAAGACGCTACAATGACAGAGATGTGTACCTGGAATGCGGAAGAATAAAGAAGAGTGAGCAGTGGTAATGCAGCAACAGTAACAGTAACCCAGCAACAAACAGCATAGCAACACACCAAAGGTAATCAATCCCCACAACACTTAGTACCCAAACCAAAACCCAACAGTAGTAGCAAGACAACAGTATCAACAGCAGCACACAACAATCAACACAGCAGCACACAACAATCAAACCAGCAGCATACAACAATCAACACAGCAGCAGCACAATAGCAATAGCAGCATCAACTGCACCACACCCGACCACACAACCTCAGCAAGCAAAACAGCAGGAAACAAGTAGCCTTCTCTCACAAACAGCAATATCAACAGTAGCCAAAACCAATGGAACAGTAACACAGGACCTATATATTTGTGTGTATTTCTGCCTCCTTCTTCCTAATGTGTGTAACTCTTTTTTAAAGCCCAAAAAACCAGTCCCCTCCTACTCTATGCAGCTTCCTATATATAACCAAAACAAACCCCCCTCTAAGAGCTAAAGACCAGCAGAAAGCCACTCAACCCTGCCCATCCCTGCTCTGCCAACCCATGATATTCTCTGGCAGCCCCTGACACTGGTTTTGCCACCACATTGTGTCTGATCATGGGCTTTTAAAATTAATAACAGGAGACAGCTGGTGGTGAACTCTGCTGTACAACAGGTTCCACCAGCAGTCTTAATGCATTACCCTTTTCAATTACACCATTCAATCCTATATTAACAAACAACTATATCCAAACATCATTGTTAGTTCAGAATCCAGAATCAATACCAATCAGCAAATTGCCAAGTCAAACAATTCAACACATGATGACCCACTGCCCCGGGCTTTCAAACAACAAAACTCGCGAATTAAAACGACGACATTTGTTATTCGACCATAATATATACGATTGATAACAAGTGATCGACTTACGAATTTAATCGATTAAAGCTTCAATGGACAGATTTGAGAAATCGCTTATCCGAATTAACTAATTGACGACCTTAAGTTCATTAATTGTACAAAGCCACTACAATTAACAAACAATCCATCGGACAGACAATAACAAGAAGGAATTGACCAAATAAAGGGTCATTGGAGAAGAAGCAAAAACAGAAAACTAAAGAAAAACAAAGGATAACAAATTCACCTCATTAACATACTAAAATATAAAGAAAGAAGAGAGAGATACCATGTGAGGAGAAAAATCGCATTCGAACGAGCCTCGGACCCATCTTGGACTCAACTCGGCTTGGACCTTTGTTCTTTGAGGCCAATGGACCTTAATTGAGATGTTTTCAATAGTGAAAACATCCCAATTAAGGTCTATTAGACCTCAATTAGGCAAGAACCGGGTTTAGGGTTCATAGACGCGGTTTTGGGGCTCGAATAGTTCTAGCAAGATTCGAACAAAACTACAGCCTGTGGGGGTATGAGGGAGGTGAGGGGAGGCTATGGCGTGATTTTGGTGAGGTTTGGCATAGAACTTCAAATTTCGGCAAGCTTCGATCTAATATTCGAAGAGCTCGGGAATGATTCGAGACTAACGGTTAGGGGATTCGTGTAGAGGGAGGCGAGGGGAAGAGCTGGTGAAAATTTGGTGGTCATTGGCCTACCGGAACCGCCGTGAGGCGATTTCCGGCAGGCGGAGGGCGGTGGCTCACGGCGAGGTTAATTCTCTAAGAGAGACGATAGGTGTGAGGGGGGGTCTGGCTTGGGGGGCGGGGTGTGAAGGTGAGTTATATACGACTCAGGAGATTAAATCCTGATCGTTGGATCATTTACGATCAACGACCAGGATCTCCTCCCTTAAACCAAACGGTGTCGTTTGGTTAAATTACGGCCTGAGTGTATTTGGGGATTTATCGATTAATCTGGGCCGTTGGATAATAAAATCCAACGGTCCAGATCAAACGTTACATTAGCTGATGCTTGGGCGAGTATTTTGGGTTGGGTGTTGAATTAGTATGGGCCTGGTTTTATTAAATTGGAGATGGCCCAATTCCGATTCCCTCTTTATTTTGTCTCCTCTTTTGTCTAATTTAAACTAAACAAAATTCTAACTCACACTACAAAAATCAAACTAACTTATAAGAGTGCTAATTAAGTTTTACTAATAATCAAGATACACAATTACATATCACTTAGATGTAAATCACATAATTTGCTTATTAAACACTAAAAAAAATGCAAAACATAATATATATTTTTGTATTTCACTAATTTAAATAAATAAGCATGCCCACACAAAAATGCAAATGTAAGATAAACATAACACCAAGATCACAAAAATCATGCTCAACATAAAACTATTTTATTTTTGAATTTTCTGGGAGTGATTCTCATGTAGGGCAAAAATCACGTGCTCACAACTGATGCTCATACTTCACCTGCTGGCAGTTGAGGCATCTGGAAACATAATCAACTATATCCCTCTTCATCCGCCTCCACCAGTAATGCTGTTTCAAGTCCTGATACATCTTCGCGGCACCCGGATGGATGGAATACCGCGAGCTATGGGCCTCTGCTAGAATCAGCTCTCGAAGATCATCTACATTGGGCACACAGATACGCCCCTGCATCCTCATAACTCCATCATCCCCAATGGTAACATCTCGAGCATCACCACGCCGAACTCTATCCCGAAGGACAAGCAAATGAGGGTCGTCGAACTGACGCTCCCTGATGCGGTCAAATAGAGAAGACCGAGAAACCACACATGCCAGAATCCGACTGGGCTCCGAAAGATCCAATCTAACAAACTGCCTGGCTAAAGCCTGAACATCCATCGCCATAGGCCTCTCTGAAGCTGGTAGATACGCCAAACTCCCCAAACTCTCTGCCCGACGACTCAAGGCATCGGCAACCACATTAGCCTTGCCCGGATGATAGAGAATAGTAATATCATAGTCCTTCGGTAGCTCCAACCATCTCCTCTGACGCATATTCAGGTCCTTCTGCTTAAGCAAGTGCTGCAAGCTCCGGTGATCAGTGTAGATCTCACAAGGAACCCCATATAAGTAATGACGCCAAATCTTCAAGGCGTGAACAATGGCGACTAGCTCCAGATCATGAACATGATATGTCTTCTCACGTACCTTCAGCTGTCTGGACGCGTAGGCAATCACCCTACCGTCCTGCATCAATACCGCACCGAGTCCAACTCGTGAGGCATCACAATATACAGTATAGGACCCCGAACCTATAGGCAACATCAATATAGGGGCCGAAGTCAAAGCCGTCTTGAGCTTCTGAAAGCTCGCCTCACACTCGTCTGTCCACTGGAAAGGGGCACCCTTTTGGGTCAATTCTGGTCATAGGTGCTGCAATCGAAGAGAACCCCTCTACGAAACGACGGTAATAGCTCGCCAAACCAAGGAAACTGCGAATCTCAGTAGCGGAGGAGGGTCTGGGCCAACTCTGCAAGGCCTCCACCTTCCTCGGATCTACTTGAATACCATCACTTGACACCACGTGGCCCAAAAATGCCACTGAACTCAACCAGAATTCACATTTAGAGAACTTGGCATAAAGCTGCTTCTCCCTCAGAATCTGAAGCACTATCCTTAAATGCTGCTCGTGCTCTTCCCGGCTCCGGGAATATACTAGAATATCATCAATGAAGACAATCACGAACGAGTCCAGATAAGGCCTGAACACACTGTGCATCAAATGCATAAAGGCTGCTGGGGCATTAGTCAGCCCAAAAGGCATCACGAGGAACTCATAGTGACCATACCGGGTCCTGAAGGCAGTCTTCGGGATATCTGGCTCCCGAATCTTTAGCTGGTGATACCCAGAGTGCAAATCAATCTTAGAAAACACATGTGCGCCCTGTAGCTGGTCAAATAAATCATCAATACGGGGCAAAGGATACCGGTTCTTCACCGTAACCTTGTTCAGCTGACGATAGTCAATACACATACGCATAGAACCGTCCTTTTTCTTCACAAACAACATAGGAGCACCCCAAGGCGAAACACTGGGTCGAATGAAACCCTTACCCAATAACTTATGTAACTGATCCTTCAACTTCTTCAACACAGGAGGAGCCATACGGTACGGTGGAATAGAAATGGGCTGAGTGCCCGGCAACAAATCATTGGCAAAATCAATATCTCTATCGGGCGGCATGCCCGTGAGATCAGCTGGAAATACATCAGCAAAGTCACGTACCACAGGAACAGAATCAATAGAGGGAGTGTCAATACTGACATCCCGCACATAGGCAAGATAAGCTGCACACCCCTTCTCAACCATACGTTGAGCTCTGAGAAAGGAAATAACACGGCTAGGGGTGTGATCTCGGGTACCACTCCACTCAATACGTGGAATGCCTAGTATAGCCAGCGTCACGGTCTTGGCGTGACAATCAAGAAAAGCATAATGGGGTGACAACCAGTCCATGACCAAAATAATATCAAAATCGACCATCCCGAGCAACAATAGATCCGCTCTGGTCTCAAAATCACAAATGGTAACCAAACACGACCGATATACACGGTCCACAGCCAAAGAATCACCCACCGGAGTGGAAACATAAATGGGGGCACTCAAAGAATCCCGAGGCACACCCAGGATGAGAAGCAAAGTAAGAAGACACATATGAAAAAGTGGAACTAGGGTCGAATAGAACCGATGCCTCCTTGTGACAAACCAGAATAATACCTGTAATAACAGAATCAGATGCAACAGCCGCAGCGCGATCAGGAATAGCATAGACTCTGGCCTGTCCCCCCCTCTCGAGGGCGGCCTCTAGAACCCTGACCCCCACCCCTGGCTGGCTGGGCAGGTGGAGTGGCAGCTGGAGCTGGAATGATAGCCTGTTGGCCCTGAGAACCACGCTGGGGCTGCGAAGACTGATGAGGTGCCCCCCCTCCTACGCCTGGGGCACTCCCTAACCAGATGGAGAGTATCCTCGCACTCAAAGCAAGCTCTGGGAGGACGCAGTGGTTGTGACTGACCGGCCTCACCCCTACTAGTCTGACCCCTGGAAGTACCCCGCGCAGGAGGTGCACTAGAAACTGGGGGAGCATAATAAGACTCCTGAGGTGATGGAAGACCTGGAGTACTACCGGCTGCGGGCAATGCTGAATGAACTGGACGATCGGAATAACCCATGCAAAAACGACCGGCTGCTGAAGTGCGGGCACCAGAGAAATGGCCCGACTCACGAGACCTCTTGGCCTCTCTCTCTCCCCGCTCTCTAGGGAGCATACTCTCGATCCTCCTGGCAATGCTAACTGCCTGCTGATAAGATATATCTATCTCTAGCTCTCTGGCCATGCTGGATCGGATAGGCGGAATCAGGCCCTCAATAAATCTCCGCACCCTCTCCCGGACTGTGGCTACCAAGGCTGGTGCATGCCTGGCAAGACGGGTGAAACTGATAGCATACTCCGATACTGACATGGAACCCTGTCGCAACCGCTCAACTCCGAGCGCCAAGAATCCCTAAGGCTCTAAGGAATAAACTCTCTCAAAAATAGATCTGAAAACTGCGCCCAGGTCAATGAAGTAGACTCCTCTAGACAATCCAACTTATACGTGCGCCACCAATCATAAGCGGTCCCACGAAGCTGAAAAGCAGTGAAGGAAACCCCGCTGGTCTCCACTATCCCCATGGTACGAAGAATATGGTGACACCCCTCCAGAAAACCCAATGCATTATCTATAGCCAGACAGTTGAACACTGGAGGATCATATTTCTTGAACCTCTCCAATCTACGCTGCTCGTCCTCCGAGGCAACTGGCCCACCTCCGGGCTGTGTTGGGGCGGCAGGAGGCATAACAATAATCTCTGGGACCTGTCCCACTGGCACTCGCTGCTCAGGTGTAGCGGCTTCGAGAGTCTGGGCCCCTCCCCCGGCCTGAGATGTAGCTGCAGTGAGAGGAAGCAACCCTGCCTGAGCCAGAGTGGTATACATACTCATGAACTGGGCCAGGGTCTCCTGTAGTGCTGGAGTAGTAGCAGTTGTAGTCGGTGTAGCAGGTGCCTGCGCTCCAACCTGGTCTACCTGTGGCACCTCAGCGGTAGCGCGCGCGGGTGCTGTGGCTGCACCTCGGGCGCATCCTCGTCCTCTACCTCGGCCACGGCCTCTGACGGTGGCAACAGGGGGCGCGGGTACCTGATCGTCGCGAGTAGCTCGTGTCCTCACCATCTGTGAGAGAATAGAAAGCAATAGTTTAGATTTTGATGCCAAAAATGTCGCACGACAAGGAATCCAAAAGAAATGAAGAGTTTCCTAAACAGTTACATAGCCCCTTGTAGATAAATACAGACGTCTCTGTATCGATCAGCGAGACTCTAAGTAACCGGTATGTTTCCCGTGACTCCTATGAACCTAGAGCTCTGATACCAACTTGTCACGACCCTAGTTCACCAATCGTGAACATGTCGTGATGGCACCCAGTCTACACAACTAGGTAAGCCTAACACGTTGCGGAATATACAAGCTTATGCACATTTAATAAGAATTAGCGGGAAATGAGATAAAAGGAATGTAATCTGTGCCACTTGGCACATACACCCATCAAATACATTGTATAAAACACTACCAAGACCCGAAATCCCACGGGTAACACAGACTAAAAGAGAACATACAACTGTAGCTCTATGTATAAAGAGTATCTAACAACGGAATGAAGGAAAAAGAAAAACATCTACTAGCACTAGAATAGAAGGAAGGCCTCCGGATCCGCGGACGTAGTAGATCATACCTCGAGGTCTCCCAAAGTGCTGCTAAATCACCTGGTGTGAGCCTGTCCTGATGTACCTGGATCTGCACAACAAAAGTGTGCAGAAGAGTAGCATGAGTACATCACGGCGGTACTCGGTAAGTGCCAAGCCTAACCTCGATGGAGTAGTGACGAGGAAGGTCAGGGCCCTACTGAGAAAACCATTACAAGATGATAATAATAATAATAAGCAGTTTAAATGATAATAATTTCGAAATAACAACAATAAAACAATTACTACATCCATCTACAATTAAGCTAACAACAAGTAACAAAACTCAATTAACAAGTCCAAGACCTGTGGGAATTGAACCCATAGTCCCATTCTCTAATCAACAATCCAGGAGTTACGGGAATTTAACCCGCAGTCCCGATAACAGTATCTCTGGGTCTCCGGGAATCGAACCCGCAGCCCATGTCTCAATACCTCAAGATGTGTCTCAATGATCTCAGGATCTCCGGGAATCGAACCCGCAATCCATATCTCAATAATATATCAATAACTCAAGATCTCCGGGAATCGAACCAGCAGTCCATATCTGTGGGAATTGAACCCACAGTCCCATTAACAGTACCCCTGGGTCTCCGGGAATCGAACCCACAGCCCTGGGATCTCCGGGAATTGAACCCGCAGTCCACCAACACAACAAATAAAGAAAACGCACACGGAAAATATAATATGCTTAACTACAACTTCACCGAGGACTAGTGCCAAATTATCAAGAAGTTCAAGTAGGACAATTAGGCAATTAGACAGATAAATCCTACCTAATCATGCTTCCCTCACGAATACCAGGTAAAGGTCACAATTTAATAATTAAGAACAGAAATATCGCGAATTGGACAATTTAAGTAAAGTGAGTTACAACAACTAGCGCATGTACACGCCCGTCACCTCGCGTACAAGGCATTTAAACTATCACATAATATCCTAGGGGTAAAGGTTCCCCCACACGAGGTTAGACAAGCCACTTACCTCGATTCCGGTACAAAACCGCTAAGAGACAACCCTCTTGCCGCGAATATCCGACTCCGAGTGGCCCGAATCTAGTCAAACCAATTACACAGTATAAATAACATCGCAAGTAACTAACTACAATGATAAAATTGCAGCTATGGCGAGAAAGTGGGTGAAATGACCAAAATACCATTGAATCCATCGGCTCGGAATTGAAATATTTTTACGTTTTCAGAACCCTCGTACTCTCACGAGTCTAACCATGTAAAAATCTCCCAAATCGGACCACAAATGGCCCTTCAAATCCCAAATTTAAAATTTTTGTTCCTAGCCCTAATTTCTTACAATTTTGCTATGTTTTCATAAATTTCAAGGATGATTCTTCAATTAAATCATGTATTTAGTTCATAGGACTTACCTCTAATCACTTCTTGTCAAAACCCCTTCAATTCTCGTCCAAAAGCTCTCAAGAACGACAAAAAATGGTGGAAAAATGGGTTTGGTTCGCGGATGAAATGTTTTAAAACATTCTGTCCAGGTATTTTTTTCACTGCGATCACGGGAAATGCTTCGCGATCGCGGAGAACAAATTTTTGGCCCAAAAATTACCCTTCGCGATCGCGGGAAATGCCTCGCGATCGCGGTGAACAACTTCCAGTTCCTCCGGACAGGCTTCCGTAAAACGGTTATAACTTTATACACAAAACTCCAACTGCCAAATGGTTTGATGTTATGGAAACTAGACACATTGGGCTATAACTTTCATTTGTTGATCATTTCCTGAATCCTTATACATTTCTAGATACAAGCTTCCAAATCCATTTATGTGTTTTAGATATCCTTCTCGGACAGCATAGAGTGTAACATACATAACTTTTGCTACAAATTTCCAAATGAGGATTGCTTTAGCTTTCAGAAAACTAGACACGATGATCTACAACTTTTCTTTTTGAATCACCTCAAAATACCTTTTAGATAAAAAGATATGATCTTCCAAAGTAGGGCCTGCACGACAGAAATTTCTTCTTCGCGATCGCGAAGCAATCTACGCGATCGCGATTCATTAGTTTTTTTCTCAGATTTTACTCACCGCGATCGCAACCAATACCCCGCGATCGCATAGAGCACTGCTGTAGCCAAAAACCTGCAGTGAAAAATTGCCTAGAAATGGTCCGAAACCACCCCGAAACTCAACTGAGGCCCCGGGACCTCAACCAAAAACACCAACACTTCCTATAACCTTATTCAAACTTGTTCCAATCATCCAAACACGTCCATAAACACAAAAATTATCAATTTACAACGGATTCGAGCCTAAATTTCTTAAAACTTTCCGAATTTCACATTCGATCTAAAACCCGACCAAACGACGTCCGAATGACCTGAAAATTTGCGGACATATCCAAAATCACATAACGAAGCTACAGAAATTGTCGGAATTCCATTCCGACCCCCGGATCAAAATCTCACCTATCGTTCGGATTCGCCAAAATTTCAAACTTTGGCATTTCAAGCCTAATTGAGCTACGAACCTCCAAAATACTTTCCGAACGTGCTCCCAACCCCAAAATCACCTAACGGAGCTAAAGGAACCATCGGATTTCCGTTCCGAGGTCGTCTTAACACTGTTCCGGCTACGGGCCATTTTCTAACTTTAAAGCTCTCATTTAGGGACTAAGTGTCCCAAAATACTCCAAATTTCAGAACCGACTCTCCCGGCAAACTACAATAGCAGAAATGAACTTAGGGGAACAGTTAAATTGGGGATTGTGGCATAATTTTCTAAAACGACCGGTCGGGTTGTTACAAAAACAAAAGTGAAAACAGCTTGTTAATTCAGTTTTATGTATATTAGACAATTATGATTTGAAGTTGATACTGTTAGTTTGTATAGCAATTTCCTCTAAATTAATAAAGTTTAATTTAAATTCGTCCCTATGCCTGTTCATATATGAGTTTTTGTTTTCTGCTTTCATTACTTCAATTTTGCTTTGGTCCAGGCCCAATGTGTAACGCAGGCCTGGACTGTGTTTGAGTACCAGTTGGGCCTCTGAACGAAGGCCTCAATGTAATCTGGGTTCTCGAGACCCAGATATCAATAGCAATCTGCTGAGTATAAATTCAGAAGTTCAGGCCCAGTGATAACAGAAACAATAATAAGGCCTGGACTCATTTCTGGAAATGTAAGATAATTAAACTGATTATGGAAAAAATAATGATAGAAAAATATAGTCACATATTAAGTATGGCCTTTAAAAAATGCATGGGACGAGCCTCACATAATAACAAAACAGCGGGGCCCCCTTTTGAATAATTGATAAAGTATATAATAGATTCGGAAAGGTTGATAGAAAATTCCACAACCTTTCGCATAGATTTAAAGTCGTTAGACGCTTATAGGCACGATTTAATAAATATACCTTTCCTAATACGAGTGTGCACTTGGTGCGACTCCAATCATAAATCCCGCGAAGCCGAAATGTACTAAAAGTCACAGGCGTACCGGTTGCGGTGTGGCCCGTCGCAATTCGTAAAAATATTAAAGTTGGGAACATGTACATATTGTTAAAAAGCATATAATAAGTAATATAAAGATCAAGAACGACAGTTCGATCAAGAACGACAGTTCGAGCGACAGTGCTAAAACCACGAAATCCGGGAGAGCCTAACACCTTCTCCCGCGTTAACAGAATTCCTTATCCAGGTTTCTAGTTTCGCGGATTGTAATACAGAGTCAACTTCCTCGGATTCGGGATTAACCAGTGACTTGGGACACCATTATCTTCTCAAGTGGCGACTCTAAAAATTAAATAAAATCCCGGACCGATTGTCCTTTATTTGGAAAAACTCCTTCCTCTTATTATATCCTTCTCGGGTATTTGAACATTGAGGTATACCCTACGTTTCTTTTTAAAAGGTCGAGGGGTAGTAAAAAGGGAGGTGTGACACCCGGCACCAAGTCAATGCCAAAATCAATATCCCTGTCCGGTGGCATACCCGGTAGGTCTGAGGGGAATACATCTGGAAAGTCCCTTACAACAGGTACAAAATCAATGCTAGGAGACTCAGCTCCCACATCCCTCACAAATGCTAAATACGACAAACACCCATTTTCAACCATTATCTGAGATTTTAAGAACGAAATGACACGGTTAGGGACGAAATCAGTCGAACCCCGCCACTCAATCTGAGGAATACCAACAATAGCCAACCTAACTATCTTAGCATGACAGTCCAATATAGCATGGCACAGAGACAACCAGTCCATGCCCAATATCACATCGAAGTCCACCATCCCTAACAATAACAGATCCACCTGGGTCTCCACACCACCAATAGAAATAACATAGGATCTATAAACATGATCCATAACAATCGTATCACCCACGGGGGTGGTTACATGAACAGGCAAATCAAGACTACCACGGGTCGCGCCCAAATGATGTGCAAAATAAGAAGACACATATGAATATATGGACCCAGGATCAAATAGAACAGAGGCATCTCTGTGAAAGACAGAAATGATACCTGTAATCACTGTATCGGAGGAAACTACATCACGCCTGTCAGGAAGTGCATAGAATCGGGCCTGACCCCTACTGGATCTCTCCTCACCTCTGCGGCGACTACGCGAAGACTGACCTGCACCTCTGCTAACCTGAGATTGTGCTGAAGAGGAGGGCTGATCCCTCTGCTGAGACCTGTCCCTACGAAGACGAGGGCACTGCTTCCTTATGTGGCAAAACTCACCACACTCAAAATAGCTACCTGGTGCTGAAGAAGGGGACTAAAGGGACCCCCTCGCCGCAGATGAACCCTAGGCTGAAGAAGTAGTACGTGCTGCACTCTGAGGTGGGAAGGCACTAAGTGAAGACTAGCCATGTTGGAATCCCTGGTGACCACGACCAGAAGAAGCTCTGCTCTGCTCAGGGCGGCCTGAATGAGAAGGTCTAGATGAGCGACCTCTGCCCTGCTTATAATGCCCTCTAGATGTAGCACCGTTGAAGCTACTAGAACCTCGAGGCCTCTTGGCCTCTCTCTCCTCCCGCTCCTAGTGACGATCCACCTCAATGGAGCATGCCATATCCACAACCTACTCAAAAACTAATGATAGTACTCTCTCCCTGGTCATTAGAATGCGAATGCAGTAGTTGAGGCCATCAATGAACCTCCTAATCCTCTCCCGATCAGTCAGGATCATCCATGTGGCATGCCTAGCCAACTGTGTATATCTCAGCTCATAATGTGACACTGACATGTCGCCATGTACCAACCACTCAAACTGGCGACGAAGCTCCTCACCATGGGACTGAGGTACATACTTCTCTTAGAAGAGAGTAGAAAATTGCTGCCAGGTAAGAGGTGCTGCTCCCGCAGGCCTACGCCTCTCAAACTCCTCCTACCAATCAAACGCTGGACCAGTAAACTGAAAAGTAGTGAATGAAACTGCGCTGGACTCAAGAATACCAGTTGTACGTAGCATCCTCTGGCACTTATCCAAGAGACCCTGGGCATCATCGCCCTCGGTACCACTGAAATGGGGTGGCTGGAGTCTATCAAATCTCTCTAGGCGACGCTGCTCGTCGTCGGACATAACCTGAACCACATGCACTAAAGCTGGTGCAACTGGAATAACTGGAGCAATTGCGTGAGCAGGGACTGCCTCCGGCGTCTGAAGCCTGTACCACCTGCTCAGGTGTGCGAGCTGCAGGGGTCTGTTGACCACCCCCTGTCTGGGATGTCGCTGTTGTAGCGGTAGTTGATACTACCTGAGCCAATCAGGAACACAATGATAATATACGGGCCAGAGTCTCCTGAAGACCAGGAATGTCAATAGACACCATCTGGGCCTGAGCTGAGGCTGTGGAGCATCAACCACTAGGGGCTGCCCCTGAATAGGTACAACGGGCGGGTCAGCTGGCACTGCCTCAGCTGCCCTACCTCTACCTCTACCACGGCCGCGCCCACGATCTCTAGCAGGTGGCAATGGTGGTCGTCCACCACGTCCTGAAGCTCGAGTTCTAGCCATCTGCGAGAGAACATAATACAGAAGTTCAGTTCTCAGAACAACAAGATCGCACGATAGAGTTCAAGAAATGTGAAGTGTTTCCTAAAGGTTCACAGCCTTCCGAGGATAAGTACAGGCGTCCTCGTACCGATCCACAAGACTCTACTAACCGGCTCAGAACTCATGAGGCCTAGTAACCTAGGCTGTGATACCAACTTGTCACAACCCCAAACCCGGTCGTGATGGCACCCAGCACACTGCTAGGCCAGCCCGACCAACTAACAAAATCACGGAGCTAGCAGCTCACATTTAACCACTTTTAGCCATAATCAAGTTAGAATAATCATAAATTAAATATCCAAGTACGGGGATCACATCCCAAACCAACAAAAACTCCCAATAGATAAAAAGTCACAAATCATGAGCCTCTAACAGAATATGTGAAGTATAATAGTGTATAAAACTGTGCTCAAGTGCGGAAATAGATAAAAATAGGAAATAAGATAAGCAGGAGATAGTCAGGTCCTGCGGACGCGGCAGCTACCTTGACTATCCAGAAAATAACTCCAAGCAGCTACAAAATCAAGTCTGTTGTGACGTACTTGGATCTACACACAAGGTGCAGGGAGCAAAGTGAGTACTTCCAGACTCAGTGGTAATAAGCAGGGGTAAGACAGCGAAGTTAAGAATACCCAATATAGCACTAAGTAAGGCTATACGCAAATACCCTACAACAATATCAAAATAAACAGTATCTGAACCAGCAATACCAGCTAGCAGCATAACAACTAACAACATATCACCTAACAAGTGTAGCTAAATGCAATGCAATGCATGAATATGACCGCTACGGCGTGGAGCCCGATCTATTTCGGTACCCGTACTCACTATGGGGGTTCAGACTCCGGAGGGGCTCCTACAGCCCAAGCACAATATCATGATACGCTGCGGCATGCAGCCCGATCCACTACCAGTCAGCTACTATGCAATGCAACCTCACAGGCTCAAAAGTAATATTTGAAAACTCTTTTTTTCATTTTTCAGTAGAAAATAGTATATCAGAGATTCCAGAGTTGGAACACCATTATGACAGTAATAATTTAGTACTGGTAGTAAAATAGCATGTCAATATCACATAAGCAATAATAACGATCCTCGCAAGACCCAATAACTGGCTCACCGCCCAATAATGTACACAACCATCCAAGTAGGAGGTTCACCGGCTCAACAGTAGCCAAAAACACAGTATAGTATCAACAAGTCAGACTAAGCCATAGTCCCCAATCACATTTGACCCCGCACTCACATGAGAGTACGTGTCTCACCTAAATACATCGTCACAAAGTGCTATACCGGGGTTTCGAACCCGCTGGTCATCACCCACACCCATTACTCACCTTGACTCGGCTCAACAACTAGTCCGCGATGACCTTGCCATGAGAATCGGCCTCCACATGTGTAGAATCTGATCAAATTCAATAGAAATACATCAAAATGGGCTAATGGAACATTAACCAGTCAAAACAATTCAAATTACACAAAAAACTATAAAGTTGCCAAAACCCGACATTCGGTACGCTTCTCAAAAATTACAAAAGTCACATATTCTGAATCCTTATCTCAACATGCATATAAAGTTTATCAAAATCGGACTCCATTTGCCCATTCAAATTATTTATTTTCCATAACCTAGACTTAGGGTGAAAACCTCCATTAATACACCCCTAATTCTTCCAATTTCAGGTATAAACACCATAATTTAGCAAGGAAATGACATAATTTAGGTCCATGAATGATTACCTGAAGAACCCCTTTGATTTCCTCTGAAAACTGCCCTTAATCGCTTCTTAGAAGATGCCTTAGCATGTTATAACCTTTCTGAAATTTTAACTTCTGATTTCTAATTTACTGGTACGATTTCCGCTTCTGCGGACATAGACTCGCACAAGCGAGTCCGCCCCTGTGACAAAATCGTCACTTCTACGGTCCAGCACTTAGCCGCTCCAATCCGCTCCTGCGGTCCAGGTCTCGCACCTGCAAGACCGCCTATGCGGAAACCACTCCGCTCCTGCGATTGCTCACCCTGCTGCCTACCTTAGCTTCTGCGGCCTCTGGTTCGCGGAAGCGAGCCCGCACCTGCGCTCTTCCATCCGCTTCTACAGAAATGCCCAGCCAGATCCATTCTCTCTCCTGCGAGATAAATTTCGCTCCTGCGGTTCTGCTTCTGCGGCTCCCTATCTGCAGAAGCGGAAACACTGCTGCAATTTATGACAGCAGATCCCATAACACAAAATCCTTCCGTTTAACCTCCCAAAATCATCCCGAGGCCCCCGGGACCTCAAACAAACATACAATTCTACTCTAAATCACCATACGAACTTGTCCCAATCATAAAAACACCCCCTCAAACACATGAATCATCAAAATAAGGCCGGTTAAAGCCTAGGATTCAACTCAAACTTTTGAAACATACATTCTATCGAAAACCCGACAAAACGACGTCCGAATGACCTGAAAACTTGAAGGCATATCCAAAATCACATAACGAAGTTACTGGAATTGTCGGAATTCCATTCCGACTCCGTGATCAAAATCTTACCTACCGTTCAGATTTCGCCAAAATTCAACCTTAGCCAATTCAAGCCTATTTCTACACCGGACCTCCAAATTCAATTCTGATTGCTTCCCTAAGTCACAAGTCATCTCCCGGAACTAACCAAATCATCAAAATTTGATTCCGAGCCCTCTAACTACATAGTCAACTCTAGGTTGACTTTTCTTAAACAAGCTTCCTTCCTAACGGCTATTTGCCTCGTTTTCAACCAGAATCACTCCTAACTCACCCGATAGACTCTAACACAGATATAGAAGCATGAAACATATAAATGAAAGGTAACAGGGTGGTAATTCCCATGACGACGGGCCGGGTCGTCACAAGTGTATAGGCTGTGGTGACGAGCGTGTATACACTGGCATCTAGCATGACTGTGAGTCGTTGGTTGACATATTTTGTGAAGTTGATTATTGTTTCCCTTGACGAGACTTTATTGTGAAGTTGATTATTATTTCCCTTACCGGGACTTTACTGTGATGATTATTGTTTCCCTTGCCGGGACGGGTCATATTATTTGTTTCATTCTTTTGCCCTTAACTGTGATTGTTATTTGGGCGAGGAAGAGTGATAATGCACGAAGGGTGATGCCGTGCCATTTTTACTTATGTTCGCACGAAGGATCATGCCATTCCTTGTTTTACTGATTATGCACGAAGGATCATGCCATGCCTTATTTTACTGATTATGCACGAAGGATCATGACGTGCCTTATTTTATTGATTATGCACGAAGGATCATGACGTGCCTTGTTTTTTACTAATTATGCACGAAGGAACATTCCGTGCCGTTGTTATTTGAACCATGCACGAAGGATCATGACGTTCCATGGATGTGAGGATGATAGTAAAAGCACGAAGGCTGATGCCGTGCACTTTTATTTGATTATTTGGTGAGGATGATAGTAAAGTATGAAGGGTGATGCCGTGCAACTATATAAATTTCTTGTTTTGGTGACAGCTGTTTTTACTACACTCTGATTCTCTTTACTGATTTATTATATGTTGCTGATTGTGTCCCCCAGCATGATACTCCTTTGTTAGTTGTGTTTTTTCACAGGTCCGGGTTTCGAGCAGGAGCAGCAACAACAGTAGAGTATTTGTTGGATTTATGTGCTTTCCGAGACCGAGGTAGCTTGCAGGCGTCCGCAGGCCCGACGTCTCTTCTATTTATTTTTGTTATTGATGTGGTCTCATTATTCCGAGACAGTCGGTTGTTCATTATTTTCTTTCAGACTATTATGTGTAGTTATTCCTTAGTAGTTCGTGAGTTGGTGACTCCACATCTTGGGTAGAGGATTTATGTCAGTTTCTTTACATTATTAATATTATTATTCATCTCTTATTCGAAAGACTTCCATATTTAACAATTTGAATAATTATTTCTTGCTATTAAATATGAGAACAAGTGATGGAATGAACAGGAAAATGTGAATGAGTTGGCTTGCCTAGTTACCACGAGTAGGTGCCATCACGATCCCGACGGTGGGGAAAATCCGGGTCATGACATGTTTGAATGCTTGTCAGTTATTAGATTTAGGTTTTCATGGTAGTAGATTTACTTGGACAAATAAACGTGCTCCTGGTTATACGATTTTGGAAGGACTAGATCGATGGTTAGCCAATTTTGAATCGGTTAGTTATACCCAGACTCTATGGAAAATCACTTACCCAGGACTTATTCGGACCATTGTCCTATGTTACTGACATTGGAACCTAATAATCTAATTCATACAAAAATATTTAGGTTTGAACCTATGTGGACAACCCACCCTCAATTTTATAATTTGGTTAGAAACATTTGGTCAGGAACTTATAGTCTGCATATTACAACAACTAGGTTGCAAGAAGCTATTAATTTTTGGAACAAAAATCAGTTTGGTAATATTTTTTTTTAAAAGGAATATTCTTGCTAGACTTGCAGGAATTCAAGGGTCTTATCATTATCCTACAAGTTTGTTCCTACAATATCTTGAAAAAAAACCTATTACTGGAATATAGTAAGATTTTATAGCTTGAAGAGCAATTTTGGAAACTAAAATCTCGTATCAATTGGTTAAATGATGGTGATGTCAACACTAAATTTTATCATCTAACTACAATTAATAGACGTAGAAGAAACAAAATTTTCACTCTTCGTGACTCAGTAGGTAATTGCATTTCTCAACATAATGAACTCCATAGTTATATTACAATGATTTATCATAATCTCTACACAACAGATCAATTCAGCTCTACAAAATGCTATTCCGATAATCCTCTTCATAATATTTCAAATACTGACATCATTTTGTTAAATCAACCTTTTACTCCTTTAGAAATTAAGAATGCTTTATTTAGCTTTAAACCTTTTAAATCACCTGGCCCTAATGGACTACATCCTTTTTTCTATCAAAAATACTAGGTGGAGGTTAGTCATAAGGTTATTCCTTTTTGTTTGGAAATCTTGACCAATCAAACTATGCCTCCTGATTTAAATAAAACTTTTATATGCCTAAATCCTAAGGTTAAACAACCTAAATCGATTTAGCGATATCGTCCCATTAGTTTATGTAATACTATCTATAAATTAATCACTAAGTTGATTGTTTTGAGATTAAAATTAGTTATTTCAAAAATTATAGGCCCTACTCAATCTACTTGTCTCCAAGGGAAACGTGCTTCTAATAACGCTATAATAATTCAAGAAATTTTAAATTACTTTACAACTACTAAAGGTAAAGCTTCTTACATGCTATTAAAGTTAGACTTAGAAAAAGCTTTTGATAGATTAGAGTGGGCTTTTATTCACAGAACCCTTACTTATTTTGAAATACCTGAGCCTATGATTAGGTTAATCGTGTCTTGCGTAACAACATCCTCATTTTCAATCCTAATTAATGGATCTAGAACTCAATTTTTCACTCCTACACGAGGTATTCGACAGGGGGACCCTTTGTCTCCTTATTTATTTATCATGTGTATGGAAATGCTTTCTCGTAGCATATCAATTTCAGTAGAACATCTTCAATGGCAACCTATTACACTTTCCACTAGGTGTCCTCCATTATCGCACCTTCTATTTGCAGATGATAATGTATTATTATCCAAAGTTACAACAAAGAGCTGTCATTCAATTATTGACACACTAGAATATTTTACAGCTTGTTCAGGCGAAAAAATAAATTTTGACAAATCAAGAATTTTCTTCTCAAAAACTACTAATTTAATTGATAAAAATTACATATTAGAATCCTTTTCTATTAAGGAAGGTATCACTTTTGGTAAATATTTAGGATTTCCTATGTTCACTTCTAGACCTAAGAAAGAATATTTTCAATTTCTTCTTGATAACTTTAAAAATAGGCTAGCAGGTTGGAAAACAAATTTTCTAACATTGACTGGTCGATCCACTTTAATAAAATCAACTTTAAATAATCTACCGAATCATATTATGCAATATACAAAAATTCCTAAATATATTATTAATAAAATGGAGCAATATCTAAGGAATTTTTTATGGGGAACTACGTCCACAAAGAAAAAAATGCACCTTCTTAATTGGGATATGGTCACCACTAACAAAGATCAAGGAGGACTAGGAATTCAAAAGCTTAGTACTAAGAATGATGCTTTGTTAGCAGGTTTTGCTTGGCGTTTCTTCCATTCACCCAATGCACTATGGACTAGAATTCTCTATAATAAAATCTTTCTAAGCATAATAGTTATAATTGTTCTAAAACATGGACAAATATCCTTAATGGATGGCATTCTTGCCAAAAGGGTTTGCAATGGAAAGTTGGCAATGGCAAATTTATTAACCTTTGACATGACCCTTGGATTAAACCAGGAATTTCCCTCCGATTTTAGTCCATGGTCCTCTAACGCAGGATCAATTACACCATACACTTTCTGACATCATAGACCCACCAGTTTGCAAAATAGAAAATATACCGTTTGAACTAGATCATACCACTAAGAATATGATTGATGCAACTTATATATCTAATCTAGCTATTAACAATGACCTTTTATACTGGGGAAATACTGCTGATGGTATTTTCTCAATTAAATCTATGTATAATTGTTTACTTATAGATAAACAGAATTTTACTAATCCTAGTCGTAGCTACAATTGGATTTAGAAAGTACCAATTCACCCAAAAATAAAGAGTTTTATTTGGCTTCTTTGTCATAATAGACTACCTACAAGAGTTTTCTTGCATCATATCAACATTTTGTCAACTGCCACTTGCCTTTTTTATGATAAGGAGGATAAAACTACACAACACATTTTTTTGGAGTGTATAAATGCTAAGACACTATGGAAATACTTAGGTTTCATGACTCACATTAATTCTCTCCTACATACACATAACACTCACCTATGGGTATATCAACTCATCATGATTAATTCGAACCTTTTTCCTTATAACATCAATCCATAAACTTATTTATCTTATTCGCTTTGGCATATTTGGCTCAATCATAATAATAATATTTTCAATCATAAAAAGGAAGACGTTTCTCATTTTAATATTACTTATCAATCGGCGGAATTTACTTACTTAACTTCATCCCATTTTAATCCATCTCATAAATCTTTGGTAAGTAATGATATTAAATGGAATCCACCTATCCCTCATCATTATAAACTTAACACTGACGGTGCTTTTTCTAAAAGAGGAGCTGGTAGTGGAGGAGTAATTAGAAATTCAGACGCTGATTGGATAATAGGGTTTACTGGTTCATCACCTTATGTCTCTTCTATTTATTCAGAATTATACGCTTTGTTACAAGGATTAAAATTAGCTTTTGATCGTAAATTAATACCACTTGAGGTGGAGGTGGATGCACTTGGACTTATAACTTTATTACAATCCACCAATATTACCTTTTCTAATTTGATTATGGATTGCAGGTTCTATCTGGACGAGCTAGGTAAACCACTTATTAAGTATGTGCGTAGAGGAAAAATGTCACGATCCCAAACCCGGTCGTGATGGCGCCCAGCACACTACTAGGCCAGCCCGACCAATCAACAGAAATCACGAAGCTATCAGCTCACATTTAACCCCTTTTAGGCATAAACAATGAAAGAACGATAATAATGAAAATATCTAAGTACGGGGATTACACATCCCAAACCAGTACAACTTCCCAATAGACCAGGAGTCACAAGTCATAAGCCTCTACCAGAATATATGAAGTGTGATAGTGTATACAACGGCGCTCAAGTGCGGAAATAGACAAAATAGAAATAAAGATAAGCTGGGGAGAGTCGGGTCCTGTGGTCGTGGGCAGCTCCAAGCAGTTACGGAATCAAGTCTGTTGCGATGTACCTGGATCTGCACACAAGGTGCAGGGAGTAAAGTGAATACTTCCAGACTCAGTGGTAATAAGAAGGGATAATACAGCGAAGGTAAGAATACCCAATATAACACTAAGTAAAGCTATACACAATACCCTGCAACAGTATCAACATGAACAATATCTGAACCAGCAATATCAGCTAACAGCATAATAGCTAACAGGTATAGCTAAATGCAATGCAATGCATGAATATGACCACTACAGCGCGTAGCCCGATCCATTTGGGTACCCGTGCTCACTGTGGGGGTTCAGACTCCGGAGGGGCTCCTACAGCCCAAGCACAATATCATGATGTGCTGCGGCCCACAGCCCGATCCACTACCAGTCAACTAATATGCAATGCAGCCTCACAGGCTCAAAAGTAGTATTTGAAAACTTTTTTTATTATTTTTCAGTAGAAAACAGTATACCAGAAATTCCAAAGTTTGGAAAACCATTATGACAGTAATAGCTTAGGACTGGTAGTAAAATAGCATGTCAATATCACAAAAACAATAATAATGATCCTCACAGGATCCCAATAACTGGCTCATAGCCGAAAATGTACACAACCATCCAAAGAGGAGGTTCACCGGCTCAATAGTATCCAACAGCACAATATAGTATCAACAGGTGAGACTAAGCCATAGTCCACAGTCACATTCGACCCCGCACTCACATGAGAGTATGTGTCTCGCCTCAATATAGCATCACAAAGTGGTATACCGAGGTTTTGAACCCGCTGGTCATCACCCACACCCATTACTCACCTCGACTCGGCTTTACGACTAGTCCGCGATGCCCTTGCCACGAGAATCGGCCTCCACAGGTGTAGAATCTGATCAAATTCAATAAAAATACATCAAAATAGTCCAATGGGACATTACCCAGTGAAAAAAACTCAAATTACACCAAAAAATACAAAGCTGCCAAAACCCGACATTCGGTACGCTCCTAAAAAAATTACAAAAGTCACATATTCGGAATCCTCGTCCAAACACGAGTCCATGCATATAAACTTTACCAAAATCGAACTCTGTTTGCCCATTTAAATCAATGATTTTCCATAACCCAGGCCTAGGGTGAATACCTCCATTAATACACCCCTAATTCCTCCAATTTCAAGTATAAACACCATAATATAGAAATTAAATAACAGAATTTTGGTCCATGAATGATTACCTGAAGAATCCCTTTGATTTCCTCAAAAAATCGCCCATAATCGCCTCTTAGAAGATGCCTTAGCGTGTTAAAACCTTTCTGAAATTTTAACCTTCTGATTTCTAATTACTGATACGATTTCCGCTTTTACGGACATAGACTCGCACCTGCGACAAAATTGTCGCATCTGCGGTCCAGCACTTAACTGCTCCAATCCGCTCCTGCGGTCCAGGTCTCGCACCTACGAAACCGCCTATATGGAAACATTCCACTCCGGCAATTACTCACCTAGCCACCTGCCTTCGCTTCTGCGGCCAATGGTTCGCAGAAGCGAGCCCGCTCCTGCGCTGATCCATCCGCTTCTGCGGAACTACCCAGTCAGGTCCTTTCTCGCTTCTGCGAGACAAAATCTGCTCCTGCGGTTCCCCATCTTCAGAAGCGAAAATACTGCTGCAATTTATGACTGCAGATCCCATAACATAAAATCATTCCGTTTAACCTCCCGAACTCATCCCGAGGCCCCCGGAACCTCAGCCAAAAATACAATTCTACTCTAAATCACCATACGCACTAGTTCCAATCATAAAAACACACCCTCAAACACAGGAATCATCAAATTAAGGCCGGTTCAAGCCTAGGATTCAACTCAAACTTCCGAAACTAACATTCAATCAAAACCCGACGAAACGACGTCCGAATGACCTGCAAATTTGCAGACATATCCAAAATCACCTAACGAAGCTATTGCAACTGTTAGAATTCCATTCTAAGTCCCGGATCAAAATCTCACCTACCGTTCGGATTTTGCCAAAATTCAACCTTAGCCAATTCAAGGCCTATTTCTACACCGGACCTCCAAATTCAATTATAATCACTCCACTAAGTCATAAATCACCTCCCAAAACTTACCAAATCATCAGAATTTGATTCCGAGCCCTCTAACTACATAGTCAACTCCAGGTTGACTTTTCATAACCAAGCTTCATTTCAAAAGGCTATTTGCCTCAATATCAACCAGAATCACTCCTAACTCACCCGATAGACTCTAACAACGATATAGAAACATGAAACATATAAATGAAAGGTAACGGGGTTGAAATTCCTGTGACGACGGGCCGGTTCGTCACATTCTCCCCCACTTAAGCAAACGCTCGTCCTCGAGCGGGTCAAGAAACATACCTGAAGACTCAAATAAGTGAGAATATTTGCTCCGCATCTCCCGCTCGATCTCCCAAGTGTCCTCCTCCACGGGTCGACCTCTCCACTGAACCTTAACTGATGCAATGTCCTTGGATCTCAATCTCCTCACCCGACGACCCAATATAGCTATAGGCTTCACATCATAGGTCAAGTCATCGTCAAACTGAATAGTGCTAAAGTCCAACATATGCGATGGGTCGCCAACATATTTTCGGAGCATAGATACGTGGAAAACTGGATGAACTCCTGATAGACTGGGTAGAAAAGAAAGCATATACGCCACCTCTCCAATCCTCCTGAATATCTCAAAATGGCTAATGAATCTCGGACTGAGCTTTCCTTTCTTCCCAAATCTCATGACGCGTTTCATAGGCGAAACCTTCAGTAAGACTTTCTCACCCACAGAATAAGACACATCCCGAACCTTCCGGTCCGCATAACTCTTCTGGCATAACTGAGCTGTGCGAAGTCTCTCCTGAATAACCTTCACCCTATCCAAAGCACCCTGGACTAATTCTGTCCCCAATAACGTAGCCTCACCGGGCTCAAACCAACCAACTGGAGATCCACATCGTCTCCCATATCAAGCCTAATACGACGCCATCTGAATACTGGATTGGTAGCTGTTGTTAGGCAAACTCTGCGAGAGGCAAATAATCAGCCCATGAACCACCGAAGTCAATAACACAAGCTCTCAACATATCCTCCAAGATCTGAATAGTACGCTCGAACTATCCGTCCGTCTGAGGATGGAATGCAGTACTCAACTCAACTTGCGAGCCCAACTCACGCTGAAATGTCCTCCAGAGCTGCGAAGTAAACTGAGTATCTCTGTCTGATATGATGGAAACTAGAACCCCATGCAATCTAATTATCTCCCGAATGAATATCTCAGCTAACCGCTGCGAGGAGTACGTAGTACACACAGGAATGAAGTAAGCTGACTTGGTCAGCCTATCCACAATCACCCAAACAGAATCAAACTTCATCGTTGTCTGAGGGAGTCCAGTAACAAAGTCCATAGTGATCCTTTCCTACTTCCACTCGGGAATATCAATTCGCTGAAACACGCCACCGGGCCTCTGATGCACACACTTAACCTGCTGACAGTTGAGGCACCGTGCTACATGTCTAACAATGTCCATCTTCATCTTTCTCCACCAATAATGCTGTTTCAAGTCTTAGTACATCTTTGCGGCTCCTGGATGAATAGAATACCGCGAGCTATGGGCCTCCTCCAGTATCAACTCACGAAGGCCATCAACATTAGGCACACATATCCGGCCCTGCATCCTCAATACACCGTCACTATCAATGGTGACATCTCTAGCACCATCATACTGAACTCTATCCTTAAGGACAAGCAAGTATAGATCATCATATTGGCGTTGACGAATATGATCATATAAAGAAGACCGAGATACAACACAAGCCAACACGCTGCTGGGCTTTGAAATGTCTAACCTCACTAGCCGACTAGCTACCGCCTGAACATCCTAAGCAAATGATCTCTCCTCAGCTGGAATATATGCCAAGCTCCCCATACTGACCGCCTTCCGGCTTAACGCATCGGCCACCACATTGGCCTTCCCTGGATGATATAGAATAGTAAAGTCATAATCTTTGAGAAACTCAAGCCATCTACGCTGTCTCAAATTAAGATCCCTCTGTTTGAACAAATGCTGGAGACTACGATGATTGGTATACACCTCACAGGACACGTCGTACAAATAGTGCCTCCAAATCTTCAAGGCATGAACTATGGCGGCTAAATCTAAATCATGAACATGGTAGTTCTTCTCATGAGGCTTCAACTGACGAGAAGCACAAGAAATAACTCTACTCCCCTGCATCAATACACAACGCATCCCCACTCTCGAGGCATCACAATATACGGTATATGAACCCGAAACTGATGGAAAGACCAATACTTGAGTTGTGGTCAAAGCTGTCTTTAGCTTTTGAAAGCTCTCCTCGCTCTCATCTGACCACACGAATGGTGCACCCTTCTGCGTCAACCTGGTCAAAGAAGAAGCAATGGATGAAAATCCCTGAACAAACATGCGATAACACCCCGCCAAACCAAGGAAACTCCCGATCTCCGTAGCTGAGGACGGCCTGGGCCAACTCTGCACCACCTCTATCTTCTTCGGGTCAACCTGAATACCATCACGTGACACCACATGACCCAGAAATGCTACTGACTCAAGCCAAAACTTGCACTTGGAGACTTTAGCATACAGCTTCTCCTCCCTCAATCTCTACAACACAATGCTCAAATGCTGAGCATGCTCCTCCTAACTACAGGAGTAGACTAGAATTTCATCAATGAACACAATCACAAATGAATCCAAATACGGCCTGAACACGATGTTCATTAGATGCATGAATGCTGCTGGGGCGTTGGTCAGCCCAAAAGACATCATAAGGAACTCATAGTGGCCATATCTAGTCCTGAATACAGTCTTCATAACATCAGAGTCCCTGATCTTCAGCTGATGATAGCCTGAACGAAGATCAATCTTAGAAAACACTCTCGCACACTATAACTGATCAAATAAATCATCAATGTGCGGTAAAGGGTACTTGTTCTTCACGGTTACCTTGTTCAATTTGCCTATAATCAATACACATCCGCATGGAACCGTCTTTCTTCTTAACAAATAACACTGATGCACCCCACGGGGACACACTAGGGTGAATGAATCCTTTATCTAACAGCTCCTGAAGCTGTTCTTTCAATTCCTTCAGCTTAGCTGGTGCCATCCGATAAGAAGGAAAAGAAATGGGCTGAGTGCCCGACACCAAGTCAATGCCAAAATCAATATCCCTGTCCGGTGGCATAATCGGTAGGTTTGAGGGGAAAACATCTGGAAATTCCCTCACAACAGGTAGCATAATCGATAGGTTTGAGGGGAAAACATCTGGAAATTCCCTCACAACAGGTACAGAATCAATGCTAGGAGACTCGGCTCCCACATCCCTCACAAATCCTAAATACGACAAACACCCATTTTCAACCATTCTCTAAGCCTTTAAGAATGAAATGACACGGCTAGGGACGAAATCAGTCAAACCACGCCACTCAATTAGAGGAATACCAGGAATAGCCAATGTAACTGTCTTAGCATGACAGTCCAATATAGCATGGCACAGAGACAACCAGTCCATGCCCAATATCACATAAAGGTCCACCATCCCTAACAATAACAGATACACCTGGGTCTCCAGACCCCCAATAGAAATAACACAGGATCTATTGACATGATCGACAACAATCGTATCACCCACGGGGGTGGATACATGAACAGGCAAATCAATACTACCACGGGTCGCACCCAAGTGATGTGCAAAATAAGAAGACACATACGAATATGTGGACCCGGGATCAAATAGAACAGAGGCATCTCTGTGACAGACAGAAATGATACATGTAATCACTACATCGGAGGCAACTGCATCACGCCTGTCAGGAAGTGCATAGAATCGGGCCTGGCCCCCACTGGATCGCTCCTCTCCTTTGGGGCGACTACGAGAAGACTAACCTCCACCTCTACTAGCCTGAGATGGTGCTGAAGAGGAGGGCCGATCCCTCTGCTGAGCCCTATCCCTACGAAGTTGAGGGCACTGCCTCCTTATATGGCCAAACTCGCCACACTCAAAACAGCTACCTGGTGCTGGAGAAGGGGACTGAAGGGAACCCCTCGCCGCAGATGAACCCTGGGCTGCAAAAGTAGTAGGTGCCGCACTCTGGGCTGGGACGGCACTAAGTGAAGACTGACCCTGCTAGAATCCCTGGCGACCACAACCAGAAGAAGATCCGCTCTACTCAGGGCGGCATGAATGAGAAGGTCAAGATAAGCGACCTCTGCCCTGCTGAAAATGCTCTCTAGATGGAGCACCGCTGAAGCTACTAGAACCACGAGGCCTCTTGGCCTCCCTCTCCTCCCACTCCCGGCGACGATCCGCCTCAATGGAGCATGCCATATCCACAACCTACTCAAAAGATGATGATAGGACTCTCTCTGGTCATCAGAATGTGAATGGAGTAGTTGAGGCCATCAATGAACCTCATAATCCTCTTCCGATAAGTCGGGATCATCCATGTGGCATGCCTAGCCAACTGTATATATCTCAGCTCATACTAGGTCACTGACATGTCGCCCTGTACCAACCACTCAAACTGGCGACGAAGCTCCTCACGAAGGGACTGAGGTACATACTTCTCCAAGAAGAGAGTAGAAAATTGTTGCCAGGTGAGAGGTGCTGCTCCCGCAGGCCTACGCCTCTCAAACTCCTCCCACCAATCGAACGCTGGACTAGTAAACTAAAAAGTAGTAAATGAAACCTCGCTGGACTCAACAATACCAGTTGTACGTAGCATCCTCTGGCACTTATCTAAGAAACCCTAGGCATCCTCGCCCTCAGTACCACTGAAATGAGGTGGCTGGAATCTACCAAATCTCTCTAGACGACGCTGCTTGTCATCTGGCATAACTTGTACCACATGACACCTGGAATAACTGGAGCACCTGGCTGAGCTGGGACTGCTTCCGACGTCTGAAGTCCATGTACCACCTGCTTAGGTGTGCAAGCTGCAGGGGTCTGCTGACCACCCCTGTCCTGGATGTCGCTACTGTAGCGGTAGCTGATACTACCTTAGCCAATCCAAAACATACTGATAATATATGGGCCAGAGCCTCCTAAAGACCAGGATTAGCAATAGACACCGTCTGGGCCTGAGCTGGGGCTGCTGGAGCATCAACCACTGGGGGCTGCCCCTGAATAGGTATAACGGGTGGGTAAGCTGGCACTACCTCAGCTACCCTACATCTACCTCTACCACGACCACGCCCACGGCCCCTAGCAGGTGGCAATGGTGGTCGTCCACCTTGTCCTGAAGCTCGAGTTTTCGCCATCTGCGAGAGAATAGAATACAGAAGTTCAGTTCTCGGAACAACAAGATCGCACGATAGAGTTCAAGAAATGTGAAGTGTTTCCTAAGGTTTGCAGCCAATAACAATAGTAGCTAAAAACACAGTATAGTATCCACAGGTCGGACTAAGCCAAGACTCGTGAGGCCTAGTAACCTACGCTCTGATACCAACTTGTCACAACCCCAAACCAGGTCATGATGGCACCCAGCACACTTCTAGGCCAGCCCTACCAATCAACAGAAACCACAGAGCTATCAGCTCACATTTAACCCCTTTTAGGCATAATAAAAATGAAAGAACGATAATAATGAAAATATCCAAGTACGAGGATTACACATCCCAAACCAGTACAACCTCCCAATAGACCATGAGTCACAAGTAATGAGCCTCTACCAGAATATATGAAGTGTGATAGTGTATACAACTCTGCTCAAGTGCGAAAATAGACAAAACATAAATGAAGATAAGCTGGAGAGAGTCAAGTCCTGCGGACGCGGGCAGCTACCTTGACTATCCAGAAGCAACTCCAAGCAGCAACAGAACCAAGTATGCTGCGATGTACCTGGATCGGAAAATCCGGGTCGTGACAGTAAAGTGAGTACTTCCAGACTCAGTGGTAATAAGCAGGGGTAAGACAGCGAATGTAAGAACACCCAATATAACACTAAGTAAAGCTATACACAATACCCTGCAACAATATCAACATGAACAATATCCGTACCAACAATATCAGCTAACAACATAACAACTAATAGCATAACAGCTAACAGGTATAGCTAAATATGACTGCTACGACGCGTAGCCCGATCCATTTGGGTACCCGTGCTCACTGTGGGGTTTCAGACTCCAGAGGGGCTCCTACAACCCAAGCACAATATCATGATATCCTGTGGCGCCCAGCCCGATCCACTACCAGTCAACTATAATGCAATACAAGCCTCACATGCACAGAAATGGTATTTGAAATCTCTTTTTATCATTTTTCAGTAGAAAATAGTATATCAGAAATTCCAGAGTTTGGAAAACCATTATGACAGTAATGCTCAGTATTGGTAGTAAAATAGCATGTCAATATCACAGAAACAATAATAACGATCCTCGCAGGATCCCAACAACTGGCTCACAGCCAAAAATGTACACAACCATCCAACTAGGACCTTCACCGGCTCAATAGTGGACAACAATACAGTATAGTATCAACAGGTCGGACTAAGCCATAGTCCCCAATCACATTCGACCCCGCACTCAAAGGAGATACGTGTCTCGCCTCAATACAGTGTCAGAAAGTGGTATACCGGGGTTTCGAACCCGCTGTTCATCACCCACACCCATTACTCACCTCGACTCGGCTCGACGACTAGTCTATGATGCCCTTGCTACGAGAATAGGCCTCCATAGGTATAGAATCTAATCAAATTCAATAGAAATACATCAAAATAGGCCAATGGGACATTGCCCAGTCAAAACAACTCAAATTACACCAAAAACTACAAAGTTGCCAAAACCCAACTTTTGGTACGCTCCTCGAAAAATTACAAAAGTCAGATATTCGGAATTCTCGTCTCAACACGAGTCCATGCATATAAAATTTACCAAAAGCGGACTCCGTTTGCCCATTTAAATCAATGATTTTCCATAACCCAGGCCTAGGGTGAAAACCTCCATTAATACACCCCTAATAGCTCCAATTTCAGGTATAAACACCATAATTTATCAAGGAAATGACATAATTTAGGTCCATGAATGATTACCTGAAGAATCCCTCTGATTTCCTCTGAAAATCGCCCTTAATCGCCTCCTAGAAGATGCCTTAGAGTGTTAAAACCTTTCTGAAATTTTAACCTTCTGATTTCTAATTACTGATATGCTTTCCGCTTCTGCGGACATAGACTCGCACCAGCGAGTCCGCTCCTGCGACAAAATCGTCGCTTCTGCGATCCAGCACTTAACCGCTCCAATCTGCTCCTGCGGTCCAGGTCTCGCACCTACGAGACCGCCTATGCGGAAACATTCCGCTCCTGCGATTACTCACCCAGCCGCCTGCCTTTGCTTTTGCGGCCACTGGTTCGCAGAAGCGAGCCCGCTCTTGCGCTCCATCCGCTTCTACGGAACTACCCAATCAGGTCCCTTCTCACTTCTGCGGGAAAAAATCGGCTCCTGCGGTTCCGCTTCTGCGGTTCCCCATCCGCTGAAGCGAAAACACTACTGCAATTTATGACAGCAGATCCCATAACACAAAATCCTTCCGTTTAACCTCTCGAACTCATCCCGAGACCACCGGGACCTCAACCAAAAATACAATTCTACTATAAATCACCATACAAACTAGTTCCAATCATAAAAACACACCCTCAAACACACGAATCATCAAATTAAGGCCGGTTCAAGCCTAAGATTCAACTCAAACTGCCGAAACTAACATTCAATCAAAACCCGGCCAAACAACGTCCGAATGACCTAAATATTTGCAGACATATCCAAAATCACCTACGAAGTTACTGCAACTATCAAAATTTTATTCGGACTCCCGGATCAAAATCTCACCTACCGTTCGGATTTTTCCAAAATTCAACCTTAGCCAATTCAAGCCTATTTCTACACTGACCTCCAAATTCAATTCTGATCGCTCCCCTAAGTCACAAATCACCTCCCGGAACTAACCAAATCATCAGAATTCGATCTGAGCCCTCTATCTACATAGTCAACTGCATGTTGACTTTTCATAACCAAGCTTCATTTCAAAAGGCTATTTGCCTCATTTTCAACCAGAATCACTCCTAACTCACCCGATAGACTCTAACAACGATATAGAAACATGAAACATATTAATAAAAGGTAACGGGGTGGAAATTCCCGTGACGACGGGCCGGGTCGTCACATAAAAATATGGTGGCTGATCAACTAGCTAAGAAGGGACATCTTTTTGCAGAAAATCATTGGCCTAAACTTTTGGAAACTATTCCTCATTTTGCTGCGCTATATTTTGAAGCTGATAGGCCAGCTAGTCGATATACACATAGTAATTACTTAAGTGTGGATGACTGTCATGACGACACTTCTACTAGGAAAGCCATGACAGATGTACGGTTTTACGGTTTGTACTAGGATGTCATATATGCATCACTCCTCTGTACACACAACTTAATTATTACTAGTATTATCTTTGTTTACCAAACAAAAAGAAACTAGTTAGAACAAGATTAAAGCTTGCATTGTAATATATTAAAAAAATTAATAAAATTATTTATTCAAAATTATTTGAAACTAAGTTCATCTTAAAATAATCCTAAATTAATTGTAGTTGTTTTTTTATTTAAAATTATTTTCTAAACAATAAAAGATAAAATTCTAATTGATTACATGCTCAAAGTGTGACATATTATTTAATATATAAGGCAAAAGTTTAATGAAAGTAAACATCGTTAAAATTGAAATTAAAATTAAAATACAAAATCAAAAAATATTATATACAAATCAAACCAATTATCCTACAACTAATTTAAACTCATATTACTATATGACTTGAACAATTAAAATTAACTATTTACAAATATTTAAAAGAGCAATAATTAACCTTAATTACTTATACTTATTTGAAGATTTGTTAAACTTGAAAACAATCTTGTATTATTTAAACTCAAATCGTACCTAAATGCCTAATTCACGCAAAATAATTAAATACACATTTTTACTAAGTTTAGCTACATATTTGCAATTTAGCCTATTAAACACAATATTAAAACATTTATAGCTAATGAACTAATCAGTTTTAATTAATCCAATTAATTAAAGAGTAACTTATTCTTATTTTGATTACTAAACAACTTGGACAGTAATAACATGTTTATACATATACTATTTAATAACCATATTGAAGTGAATTATTATTACTACAAAAAGCCTAATTATTCAAAGTGATATAAATTGGCAGAATATTAATACGAAAAATAATTTAATCATAATCAGTAAAAGAAAACAAGGAAAAAGCTAATTAAAATTTCAAAACTTTCATTCTTCACATGTATTCATTTTGTAAACTTAAACACAATCAGTCATGTACCTGATATTGGAAAAATAGAAGAATATAGGATTGATAGCAATAGAAACAACGCAGCAACAGCGGTGGAAGCAAAAACAACCGAGTATCAGAATTTTTTAAAGAAATCCCAGTAACTAAGATCTGAACTTGATAATATACTTTTGCTAATTGAAATCTAAGCACTCTTTTTTAGATTTTTTTTTTTAGTTTTTTTAACTCTTCACAATTCTTTTTAATCTTTCTCTTTTCTGATTCTTACTTCTCATATTTTACTCTCTAATCTATCTCAATATTTTTTCTTCTTCCTTCAAAATTTGATTCCCTTTCTCATATATAAGTAAGACATATTCCTCTTTTATTAAAAAAATAGACCACTATAAATTAAATAAGTAAATGAAAGACTCCACTTTCTTGAACCCCACAATTCACTATATTATTTTAATTATACTTTAAATCCTACTGCAAAATATTTTATTCCCAACTATACTATTTTACTATTACTTTAAATACCACTATATTATGTTTTGTCTTCCACTCTAATTTTAACCATATTTTAATAACTAATGGACAAAATACTTTAATTCAAATAATTGTCTACATTTTAATAACGAAAATACCCCTAAAATTATTGAAATTTACTATTCTACCTTTATCAGCTATAACCAATTCATCTAAATCAAACAACACAAATATAGCAATTTTAACCAATTCCTAACCAAATTTAAACAACATATTCAAACTAAATGAAAATGAATAACAACAAGATCAATCTGGAATTATTTTGAACATTCATAACAACTATTCTTCCAGATTCAATAACAACAAAAATCATAGCAAATAAATTTTAATTACTAAATTCATATTTCACTTAACAAGATCAACAAAAATTTCTAACTTAGATCTATATTTTAACACAACAATAAAATAAATTCAAATTACTAAAACTCAATAATTAATTGAACTTCATATTAAATCTAACAACATTATAATCAAGATAAAAGATTCAAGTGATTAATTAAAATATATCTATATTAAAACTAAACAAAAACACATGATTAAAGCAAAAAGATGAAGAAATAACCAAGAACATGATGAACAACAAGTAAGAAAAAAAAATCAAATATACATCATCTAAATTCGAAAATATACATACATACATACACACACACACATATATATATACACACACACACACACACACCATTGCCAAAAAAATGAAAGAAGAAGTGAAGCTGGTGAAGCATGGTGGCGGGCTGGACGTCGACCTATTGCTGTTGTTCGACGAGGAAGGGGTAAGGGGAAGTTTTTGGCTACGGCGATGTGGCTGGTTGGCGAGGTTGGGATGATAGTGTAGGGTTCGACCATGAAGGTGATGATGATGTTGTGGATTGTTTGCTGGCATTGGTGAAGCTGGACGGCAGCCATGGACGTCGGTGGGAGGGTGACCGGCAGTTAGAGTAAGGAGGAAGAAGAAGAACAGAGAATAGTTTAGGTGGAGGCTTGTGTGTTATGTTTTTTTTAGGTTTAGGGTTTGTTTGAATAGTGTATATAGTATATGTGACGACCCAATGGGGTCATCACTTGTTTTCCTCATTTGTTCTATACTTTCGAGGCCTTGAAAACCTCATTCTATGTTGGCTCGATTTACGTGCGCGATCCGGACATGTAGCTGGTGTGAGCACGTGATTTTTGCACTGGGCAAATAATTCCAAAATCAAAATAAATATGTTTTTGAGTGCAATTACTTGCTTTGTTTGAAATTCGCTATACTTTATGTGTTTGAATAAGTAGAAATTAGAAAAAATCAAAAACAATTAGGCTAGGCAATTATTTTATTTTAATTAATTATTTTAAAGAAGAAAATTAGCAAAAATAGTTCTCAATAGCGGAAATTAGAGAAAAATAGTAGAAAAAATTGCAGAAAATACTAATTAATTGGAGTAAGTAGGAAATTAGGTTTTTATAATTTTGCATAAAAGAAAAGAAAAAGAAATATAAAAGAAAATATATAAAAAATTAATTAAAATCAGAAAAATACAAAAATATGTAGGTTTAATAAGATTGGGCCATTTTGACTTAAATCAAATGGCCCAAACGCCTCAGCCCAAAGGAACGGATCCAGTTTGTTAAAGATTTGATCTCCGCCGTCCATCGTGTTTGATCCAACGGCCCTAATAATTAGTTGGTTTCTTTAATTAATTAAGATGTGACGATTAATCTTGGCCGTCCGTTTTATTTAATCTAAGGGTCGAAGGCCTGGGGCCTCATAAGCGACAGAACGACAGCGTTTTAGTAACGCTTGTTCCGAGCCGTTGATCTCCATCCAACGAACTGCCCAGATCTCCTTAGATCGTCCGAGTATAAAAGGCTCTTGTCTGAATGAGACGAGCCACTTCTCAAAAGCTCAACCCTAGCCGCCCTTGAGGTCTTCTTCTTCTCCCTCATCATCTCCTTCATCGCTTCTGAAACGCCGCCGGTCATGGAGGCCACCACCCTCCACGGTGGTCTCCGGCTACTTCTCTCACCCCTCTTCTTCTCTTCTTCACCGCCTTCAACTCAAATGACCAAAACCTTTAAAAAACAGACCCTTTCCTTAGAACTCCGGTCACCGGAACTTCGCCGGTGACCACCCAAACAACGAGAACCGTCCCTAAACCAATGCCATTCGAACCCCCTTCCCCTGATCTACTCAACCATACCACCCAAACCCTTCGAATATCTCTGAAACTCGTCGAATATCCCAAAAAGTGTCGCCGGAACCATAACTCCGGCGACTCGAAACTTCAACCCCAATCAAGACCACACCTTTTACCCTCCCCAAACACCCCTCTGCAAACCAAAAACCCAAAAGGCCTCATCCTGAAGCCAAACAATGGAATACAGAAAAGTAAGTCAGAAAAGAAAATGAAAAAAAGAGAATAAAAAAGAAAAGAGTTCGAGAGAGAGTGAGAAAAAAGAAAAGAAATAGGAAGCTTGGGGGACAGACCCCGCCAAGCTAAGTCCCTTTCCTTCTGTGCTTAATTTTTCTTTGCTTTTTCTTCATGTTTTCGTGTTTTTCCTGTTTCTTATGTCTTCTCTGATTGTGTGTCTCACATGTTAGTCATAGGATTTTTACTTGCTTCTCTTTTGTTTCTGTCTAACACTTTTGTCCATGATTTGGTTCTGTTTGGTTATGTTCTCTAGTTCATCTTTCCTGTGTCGCTTTTCTCTAGTGGTTGTTATCTCTTCTGTATTTCTTAGTTGTTTTGCATGTTAGTTTTAGGGTTCTCTATTTCTCTGCTTACCATTTGCTTTTTTCTTTTCATATTAATCTCTCCAGTTCCGTCGCATGGTCAGTTATAAGTTTCTTACCTGTTGTTTCTTATTTTTCACATCTTTTGCCTGTGTCTCTGATGCTTAAGTCATAAGGTTTCATAACATGTTTCTTTTGGGTCTGTTAAATTTCTTGTTTTGTTATGTGTTGACCTCATGGTTCTTTGCTTTAAGTTCAGAGATTTCATCTTTTCCTTATCATTTTAACTGTTGAGTTCTGATTCATGGCAAAAGCATGACCTTTGATCTTTGTCTTCTGTTTAAAATCAGGCTTAAGTTACTGTGACCACTCTTGTTGCCTTTGGCTTTAACGATCTATGATAGAACTGGGCCTCTTTTTAGCTTTCATGGTCTAGCTTTCTCCTATTGTCATGCATGCTTAGTTCTAATATCAGCTTAGCTTTATTCTCTTTTCATCTACACATTAATTTGCTTTTGAAGAATCCTGATTGAACTTTCTTGTTTTTCTTCACTGTTTCTCCAAATCCTTCTCTTCTTCATCTTCATGTTTATATTAAGACTAGGCTTAGTACTTGAAAATGGATTTTGATTACCATTCTTAGTCCATTGCTCTCCTGTTTAAAATAAGTCCTGTTTTTATTCCCTTGTTGACTGTTTTCTGAGAATTTAGTGTCTATGTGTCTATACCCATGAATGCTAAGTGTTTTGGGGTTCTTTCCAGTATGTCACCTGACATGAATTGATTGTGGCTAAGCCTATTTGATGTTAATTGACACTTTGCTATGTGAGATTGAGTTTGTGAGTCTGACTTATTAAAACTCAACATTATCCAACCTCTCTTCTGAATTTTTAATTAGTTGATAAATGTTGTTTGGTTTCATATGGTAATGTGTGCAATTATATGTTGAAATGGTTAAGCCTGCAACAGTTCTATGTTAGTGTGAACACTGTTAAGTGCCTATCATACTTTAGGGGAATTGGTTATAGCTGCTAGCATTAGGTCCATGAAAATGGCTAGTTGTTAAATAGGTTATTAACTGAAAATTACAAAAATAGGCTACAAGTTAAATAAGTGACCAAGAGGGGTCAATTTTGCAATTGATCCACTCTGTTAGGTCCCTCACACCGGCCAACACTTGAAGGTGGCTAGTTGTGTAATGACTGGCTAAGTCTGCAAATGCAGACTTGCCTAGGCTCTATTTGAGCCCTGAATCTTAGGTGGCTAGGTCTGCAAAGACCTTAGCCCAGCCTATGTTCAGCAATTGGGCTTCTGTTGCCCAGACTAAGTCTCAACTTGAGACTGCCCATTAGTTAAATAGCTCAAGTGCTTAATTAAGCAGGCTAGTCCTGCAATTTAGTTTAATTGACCTTAAATGAACAAAAATAGGTTATTAAGCAATAATTGGCCTAAGAGTGGTCAACTTTGCACAGGTTGACCAACTCTATAAGGCCCTAACACACAGTCCACCTTAAAAAGGGGCTGGTTGTGCAAAATGGCTAAGTCTGCAAATGCAGACTGGCCCAGGCTCTCTTTTGAGCCCTGAACATTAAAGTGGCCAAACCTGCAAAGGTTTTGGGCCCAACTGTTCAACAATTGGGTTTAATTACCCAAGCCAAGTCTCAACTTGAGACTGGCTAGTTTTTAAAGAGTTAATAAAGCAGGCTAGTCCTGCAATTAGTTTAAAATTGAGGTGATATGGTCTTAACTAACTGGAACTAAGCTAAAATAGGTTAAAGTTGGAATAGTTCTTAATAATAGATCTGGCCAGCCCTTAAATACCAATGCAAGGGCTGGTTATTAGTTAAATAAGTCCCAAAGAAGCTGAAACTTGACCTAGGCAGGTCTGGTAAATCAGCAAAGTCTTTGAGGGCATATAAGGAACTTGAAATAGTATTTTGGTAAATAATTTAGAACCTAAGAGGGTAAGGGAGTCATTTGTACCCCTGATTTCTGCAAATTTGTAGAGATTTAAGGGTATAATGGTCTCCCTAAAAAGGGAAATCAGTAAAAATCCCAAACCCTTAGGGCTACTTTGGTAAAAACCCATAAAAAGGAATCTTTAGAACCTTCCAGCACATGCTGGAAGGATTTCTGTTAACTGAAATGGGGCTAAAGTGTACATTGGGTAATTTTAAGAGGGGGAAAGTTGGGATTTTATCCCATACTTTTTCCCCAAGTTTCAGCCTTTCCCACACCTATAAATGCCCCCTAAAAAGGCTGATTAAGGGGCTTCAATTAATTTTTCTGGAATTCATTCTAGGCTGGCTTTTGGATATAAAAGTTTCAGAGTAAAAATAGCAAGATAACAGTGGTGTTTCTGTGATTTTTCGAGTGAAGATACATTGATTTCAATCTGGTTCATTGGTTTTCTTTGCTTGGTCATTTGCCTGGATTGCTACTTGTTTGCTGTTGCTGGGTTTTCTATTATTTTGCTGTGGTTTTGCTTTGTGGATCTTCAATCACTGTTGCATTGCTGTTTGGATCTACTGCTGTTACTTATCTACCTAGCCCCCTAGAACTCATTGGTTTCTATTGTTGATCCGGGTACATCTTTCTTTCAATGAAGCTGTAATGATGAACTGCTAAGTTATTGAAATAGAAATGAAGTTCCAGCTTTAGAATCATATGATATTACGCATTTTTCTATTCGTTAGCTTTAGAACTAGAGTAGATTTATAGTTTGGATTGTAGCATGTATTATGAGAGAATCCAAAACAAAAATGTTGTAATAGCTAGTATCATAACCATAACATAGTAGTAGTAGTAAGTAGAACCTCACTTAGTTAATTAGGTAAAATCTCTAAAACAAAGTTAATTGGCAATCACATGAGTCGATAACAGTCATGCTCACGTAACTAGTTTGTTTCGTCAATCAATATCGGAATCTGAGTAAGATAAAAGAGACAATGATTGGATGAAGGGTGAAACTGGCTTTGATAACATCAAATGAGCCTAACTTACATTAACATTAGCGTTTAGTCATATTGGTGAATTAGTATGTAGATACAAATAAGTCGAAAAAGAAAAGAGTAAGAAAAATTGATAAATCATTTGTAATTGGGTCTGTGACACAGTATGAACTAAGTCGAATTAGAATCAGTAGTTGTGTATACACCATCAGGTCACTTAGCCTTAGATAAGTTGGTTATCATTAACAAACAATTAGATTGTTTAAATACGGTCTCACAAAGTTGAATCGTTTCTTAGCTCATTAATTTCAATGCTGTTATAGGACATTAGCAGAAAAGAAAAGGATAGGAGTAGTTCATTCATATATACACTAATTAGTTGTAATTTAGAATTAATATTGATCTCTTTGTACAGTGATTTGTCTCTTCTAATGAATAAAAAGTAATTTGATTTTACTTCTTAATTCTGTATGATTGCATTATTTCCAGTTCTTTGTATTTACTTTCATAGTTATTTACTGCCAATTGGTTTAGGCCTAATACGCAATATGAGCCTGAACCATAATGTGAAGCTGACTGAGCCGTCGAGCAGAAGTTCAAAAACAGCCTGGGTCTCGAAGGCCTAGGCAGTTCGAATGTATGTCTCATAAAAGGAAGACCAGGCCCCAATAACAATAGAAATCAAATGGGCCTGGAATACTTAGTGTAAAAATACGATTAAGGGAAAAACACAATTAGAGAAATGTAGTATGCACTTCTTAGGATTAAACTTATAAAATTGAATTGGGATGAGTCTCGCCTAACGTTAAATAAGCGGGGCCCCCATTTAGTAATGGTATAACACAAGTAGACTCGGGAGAGCTAATAGCCAATTCTATAGCTTCTCCCAAAAGATTCAAAAGCCGATAGACGTTATTTTAGGGCACGATTTTAATGTACTTTCCATTGAACGAGTGTGCACTTGGTGCGACTCAAATCCAAATCTCGGCAAAGCTGAAATACACCGAAAGTCATAGGCGTACTGGTTGCGGTATGACTCGAGGCGTGTTTTCGCAATGCCGCAAATTCCATAAAAATAAATACCTAAGTAAAAGGAACTATGTGTTGTTAAAATCTATGATTGAGTCAAACGAGAGTTGGGAACGACAATTGAGCGACCGTGCTAAAACCACGGAACCCGGGAATGCCTAACACCTTCTTCCGGGTTAACAGAGTTCCTTATCCGGATCTTTGCTTCGCAGACATTTCTAAGAGTCAAATTCCTCGGATTCGGGATTAATCGGTGACTTGGGACAACATTATCTTCCCAAGTGGCGACTCTGATTAATCTCAACAAAATCCCGATCTGATTGTCCTTTAATTGGAAAAACTCCTTCCTCGGCGTTATCTTATCCGTTTCGGGTATCTGAGCGTCGAGGTATACCCTACGAGCATATTTATATGCTTATTCCCGAAGTGGGGTAGTAAAAAGGGAGGTGTGACAGCTCTGGCGACTCTGCTGGGGATCCCAACCCCGAACTTCGGTTTCAGGGTTTAAGAACTCGAGCTCTTTAGAATTGCCGTTCGCGATATTGTTTGACTTCATTATATGATTTGAACAACATGCTATATGCTTTATCGCTTTGATATTATGTGGATTGTATATAAAATTGTGCCGAAAACCTTTCTCTCTTCACCCCCGGGGATGTGCTTACTGGTTGACACTCCCCTTTCTGTTAAAGTCACCCTAAATTAAGAAAATAGAGGCCGGATAAGTTACAAAGCCGATTGACTCTGCGAGTCACCGGTAGGTAGCCCCCTCCTCGATTCGGGTTGTCCGCTCGGGTACACGGTCTAGCATCCTATGAAACTGTAAGATTTTGAACATAGGTCCAGGACGATTATTTGCATCATATCTGACTTAGGGGACTCAACACAGGGGTTGGGTCCGTCTAGGACAGGTGACCCGGTATTGGAAAAGACCGAGCATGTTATGTGTTGCATTTTTATTGTCTTTGATCGTTATGCGGACCGGCGGAAACCCCGAGGATAGAAAAATTGTTTGAAAAAAAAGAAAAAAAGAGAGAGGAAAATAAGAGTTATAGAAAATAGGTATCCGAAAAATTTGAAAATTTGAAAAAATAGGTGGAACAATTTTTGTTGAAATAATTGGTCAATTAATCTGACTGAACTACGCAGGGTTGATTCTCGCCATTAGGTAAGATACGTAGGCAACCCTTAAACGGGTCCAACCACGCTTTTAGAAAAAAGGACAAAAAGATTTTCCTTTTCAAATAATCGAGGTGATTGCTATTTTTGGAAACGGTCGAATGTTCCAAAAGAATGCCGGAAGGCCGTTTTGGCAAAAATGGCCACTTCGAAAACCATATTTCTTTCAAAAAAAATGAAAACTTGCATTGAAAAAGATTTTTCTTTTTTTCTTTTTTCTAAATAAAATCGCCTTAATAAATGTGCAGGACAAGCACAATGATGAATGAACATTTCTCCTTAAATATAATTCCTTTGGAGCTGAAACTGTGGTGGCAAGACATGGGATCAGATGGTCAGGACTGGGTCAAAGGTTACTTGAAAGATCTTACGGGGTTATTAGATATAATCCCCCGAGGCGACGTGATTAGAGCGTTGGTCACATTTAGGGATCCGGCGCACAATGTATTGCATTTCCCAGATTTTGAACTCACCCCTACTCTAGAGGAAATTGCTTTCTATATCGAGAAAACTGAGGTTCTGTTAAAAGGGAAATACCCGGTATCTCTAAGGACGGTAACGGTGCATCATTTTCTGGACTCTTTGAAAATTGCCAGGAATGTTCACAACGAAGATCTAGCCAACGGGTTTTGTTCCTTAAACTTCATATATAGCAGGTATGGACACATCGGGGGTTTTAACGACCCCACGAACAAGTTATGCAGCAAGTCCAACCGAGCAAAATGAGAGGAGCACCGGAGGTTTGCTTTCTTAGTGGCATTCCCCGGAATTGTCATATTTCCGAGAAAAGATAGATATATCAGCATAAAGGTTGCCGGGGTAGCTAGCACATTGACAATACAAGACAATTGTACTCTAGCCCCAATGATCGTAGCTGACATCTACCATGCTCTGACTGCGTGCAAAGCGGGAGCCAACTTCTTTGAAGGGTGTAATTTGATTTTGCAAATTTGGTTAATTGAGCATCTATGCCATCATCCTTCGTTCTCAAGTTATGGTTCAGCTGAACGAACATGTTTGGAAGAATTATGTACGAGAACAAAAGAAGTAAAATTGCCGGAGGGAGTCAAAGATTGGATTTTGTATCTTCTATCATTAACTGATGGCCAGATCGATTGGACGTATGATTGGCTACCTCTTGACGAGGTAATGTATATGCCAATGGAAGGATTGCCATTTTTGATCATGTGCTTGAAAATCATCCAACCTTATGCCCCATACAGGGCCCTGCGACAGTTGGGTAGATGTCAAGTTATTCCGAGAGACGGGGACCTCAGTCCGCAAGCTATAGAAATTGGTCCGGATGGGCAATTCCCGGAAGCAAAAATCCGGCAAATTTGGAATGAGTGCCAAAACTTGAAAATGGATACTTGTGTGCAGAATAGAGCTAGGGGAGAAATGTCGTCTGGATACTCCACATGGTATCGACGAGGTGTTGAGCACGAAGGTCTTTCGAAAAGACCTCACTTGCAAGATTTGATAGAGCAATCCAAGGAGAATCAGAACTGGGTGGCCAAAGAAAAAGAATACAAGGCCAAAATCAGCTTGTTGGAAGATAAATTGAGAAATCTCCACTTTGAAAGTGGTTTACAGGCAGCATCTGATGAAGGAGAGAAGAAACAGCTGAAGAAAGAAAACGAAATGTTGAAGGCTCAGATTGCTCAAATGAAAATTGCATCCGAGACCCCGGTCCGCTTAGCCCGGGATGAGAAATTAATTGAGATTATCCGGCGCAAAGTAAATGACTGCAGCTTTGACTTGGACAAGGCTGAAAAGGAATTAGTCAGGGCTCGGAAGCAAATAGCCAGAGATGCTGAGGAAAGAGCCAAGTTGGTTTGGTAGTTACAAGATAAGCACGAATTTGAGGTAGCTCGGCTTAGAAAGAAAATGATTTCAGCCACGGTTAAAAGTAACAAGATTATCAAGGATCTCGAAGAAGAGAGGGAGCATTGTTACACGACTATGGCTCGGCTAGAGTTGGAGCTACAACAAATACAGAAAAATAACCAACATACCTTGGATGCTCGCACTGAACAAATAAGCCGATTGTTGCAAGAAAAAGGGGTCATTCGAGAGAAGATTGTTCGCATTGCCCAATACATCACCCGAAAGAGTCAAATGTGTGAAGATATGTCTCGAGGAACCTTTGTATCAGCGATGAAGTTCTTCGTGCAACAAGTCATATCTGACCTAGATAGGCTCCAAAGGGGATTAGCATATAGGCCCGCGACAAGACTGAACGACATCTCGCGGGCACTAGGAGCATTAATGTATTCATAGGGCATGCATCATCTTTTATATTTTTTCTTTTACAACATCATCTTGTAATCAATGTTTTGAATTATCAATGAAAATCAAGTGTTGTTATCAATTCTTTTGCTTTATGTCATTTCTTCTAATTTTGATAGGCAAATAAATAGGAACGTAATTATGAAAATGACAAGAAAAAAAAAGAGAGACAAAGAAAAGAAAAGAAAAAAAAAAGAAGAAAAAAAAAAGAAAGAAAGAAGAAAAAAGAATTGATTGGTTCAAATGAGCAGCGGTCGGGATGATGCATGACGACTCGAGGGAAATGTGTTTGTTTTAAAGTCGTTGCATTTTATTTTTCTCATGCGCTAGCAACTAATGGGTGTTGATGCTTGTGAGTTCAGATTTTATTGGCAACTGGCATTCTGGCTACCCACCCTTACAACACGAGATACAAGAAAATGACGAAAGCTGTGTCCCAAGAAATTGAGGCAACTATCGTAGATCCTGCTCATGAAGAGGAGATTGTAGACGTAGCAGGGATGACGGAGGAAATGTACAAATTGAAGCAGCAGATGGCCGAAATGTACCAGGCTTATTCTAGAGGTCAACCCCTGTCAGCTTACCCTGCCAATCCCACATACATCCCTCCAGCCAACCCCAATCCTGAACCACCTACAATGAATTCATCCTCCACATACCCTGATTACCATCACTATTATGCCTCCACTTCCCAAGTACCACCACCTCCAGCAAAACAAGCACCACCTCACCTACCCCAAGTTGTTCTAGTGTATGTGGCACCTCCGCCCGCTGCTATGCACAAATCATTTAGTGAACCGATGTTCCACATACAGGATCCTTATTACTACCCGCCCGAACCAACTTTCCGACAGCACGAGTCTCATGCTCCGTTGATAGAGACGAGTGAAGAGAGAATTGCCAAGAATGCAGGGCAAGAAGAGATAGCCAGAAAGGTGAAAAGTCTGTAAAATGCCTTTCGCAATATGCAAGGATTGGAAGGGCAAGTGAGTGTGGCATACAAGGATTTATGTCTATTCCCTGAAGTGCAACTGCCCGTCGGATTTAAGTTGCCAAAATTCGATATGTATAGCGGACATGGAGATCTGGTGGCCCACCTCAGGGGATACTGTAGCAAAATGGGAGGTGCAGGAGGCAAGGATGAGCTATTGATGGCGTATTTCAGCCAGAGTCTAAGTGGTTTAGCTTTAGAATGGTATACCCGACAAGATCATACAAGGTGGTTCGTCTGGGATGATCTTGCGCAAGCCTTTGCAAATCACTTTCAATACAATCTAGAAATCATACCTCATAGACTATCCCTTACAAAGATAGAGAAAAAGCCAGGGGAAAGCTTCAGGGAGTTCGGTTTCGGATGGAGGGAACAGGCTGCAAGAGTAGATCCACCAATAAAGGAAGGAGAGATGGTGGATTGTTTCCTACAGGCTTTGGAGCCTACATATTACGGTCATTTAGTGTCAGCTATTGAAAAAAGTTTCAATGAAGTCGTGAAGATGGGAAGCTTTGTCGAGGAAGGTTTGAAAACAAATAAAATCATGAGTTTTTCGGCCATTAAGGCCACAAATCAAGCAATACAGACTGGAAACGGAGGAGCAATGGGAAAGAAGAAAAAGGAAGAGGTAGCAACTGTAGAGAGCAGGCCATGGAACCGTAACCCGCATCACCACCCACCAAGACCCTACCACCAATACCCATCAAACCCATTAACCCCGTATAACCCACCACCACCATCTTACCCGCCAACCCCATACAACACACCAACCCCATATAACCCACCGCCACCATCCTACCCACCAACAGTCCCACACTACCACCACCCATAATCCCAAACCTACTCACCACCACCACCACATGTGTGGAGAGCCCAAGCCCCACACAATGTTTACCACACCCAAAACACATACCCCACTTCTAAACCCTACAGAAACCCAAACAGACCCAGGCCTGACTCGGAATGGAGAAATAAGGCAAGGAAAACATTCACCCCGTTGGGGGAATCATATACCAGCCTTTATCACAGATTGAAAGAGTTGGGGATGTTGAGCCCGGTTGCACCTAAACTTCCGAACCCACCTCCGAAAAACCTTGATCAATCTGTCAGGTGTGAGTATTGTTCGGGAACACCAGGCCATGATAATGAAAAGTGTTGGCAACTGAAGAATGCCATCCAGGATCTTATTGATAATCGGAGAATTGAAGTTCAAGCTCCAGAAGCTCCAAACATCACCCAAAACCCACTGCCAACTCACCATGAAATGCACATGATAGAATTGGTGCATGGTGAGAGCAGTTGGAAGTCGTCTCAGTCTGTTATGATGATAAAGGCAAGTGGCAGAACAGAAAAGGAAGCCGAGAAAGAAAAAGTGATTGTTGAAGAACCAGCAAAAAAGCCGGTAGTGGTGGAGGGTTTGAAAGTTGTAGTACCGGGCGTGAAGCCGATATTGACTGTGAAAGGCGCGAGTGGGGAACCAGTAATCCTAAGACCGGTGGTGCAGATGCCGGTAGTGAGCACAAAAACTGTACCTTGGAATTACAACAAGGTAGCAGTGATTTATAAAGGAAAAGAGGTGTCTGGGGAAATTAATGAAACCCACGGTCTCACCCGGTCTGGAAGGTGCTTTGCTCCAGAAGAATTGAGAAAAATGAAAATAGTGAAAGAGAACCAGTTAAAGAAGCCAGTGTCAGAAGAAGAGGCGGAGGAATTCCTCAAAAAGATAAAGTCACAGGATTATTCTATAGTTGAGCAGCTGAGGAAGACCCCTGCGTATATCTCTTTGCTATCTTTGTTAATACACTCAGAAGAACACAGGAAGGCTCTGATGAAGATACTGAACGAGGCTCATGTTCCAGAAAAGATCTTAGTTTGCCACTTGGAAAAGATTACTAGCAAGATCTTCGAGTCTAATAGGATCACATTCTCATATAAGGAATTGCCTGCTGAGGGAACGAAGCACAATAAGGCGCTTTACCTTACGGTAAATAGCGAGGAGTCGGTGGTGACCAGAGTGTTGATAGACAACGGATCAAGTACTAACATTTGCCCGCTGTCGACTTTGGGGAAGCTGAACGTCAGTCCGGACAGAATCCGGAAGAACAGTATAAATGTGAGAGGATTTGATGGTGGAGGTAAAAACACATTGGGAGACATTATTCTGGAGGTGACCATTGGTCCTGTGGATTTTACTATGGAATTCCAGGTGCTCGACATTGTTGTGTCATATAATTTGTTGCTAGGCCGACCCTGGATCCACGCGGCCAAGGCAGTACCATCGTCTTTACACCGGATGGTCAAATTTGAGTGGGAGCAACAGGAAATTGTGGTACATGGGGAAGAAAATGCTTGCAATGTGGTAACGACGTTTGATGATGCTGACGGAGATAGGGGTCCTTGGGTCTATCAAGTGACAGATGCCATTGCGGTGAACAGAATTGCTGAAGGGGAGAAGTTGCAGATCCCTATGGTGGCACCAACTGCTGTGATGGTGGCCAAGGAAATGCTCAAGAACGGGTTTGCGCCAGGAAAGGGATTGGGCAAAGCATTGCAGGGAGTTATTCAACCGGTTCAGCTTCCAGAAAACAAAGGTACTTTCGGCTTAGGGTTCAAACCCATCTTTGCCGACATCCAGAGAGCCTCCAAAGCCAAAAAGAACTGGACCCTGCCTAAGCCTATACCCAAACTATCCGACACCTTCATCAAGCATGGTACAAAATATCGGACATCTGCTATGACAAAGTACATCAAGACCCGACCTGATGAAGAAATTCTGAGTTTTGAGAATATATTTGGGGACGTGAATATGGTTGAAGTAGGGGAAGGCACAAGAAAAATGGATGTGCAGTTTGTGGGACCTGGAATCATGTTGAACAATTGGGAAGCCACTCTTTTCCCTATTAGGAAGGAGTCTTGGTAGTTAGCTCCGAAAATTTCATCATTGCTTTCCCAAAAATAATTGTTACTTTTGTAGTTCTCCCATCCCCCTCATGAAAAGAAAATCAAAATGTATCCTGAACTTTGTTCATCTTTTTATCAATGAAATGCAGTTTTCCTTCTTCTTCACTTTTGCCTTATTTTTCTTTATTTTTTCTTTTGTACAGTTCTACATGTGTTGATTCTGATGCCATGTCATGCGTGAAGGATTCTAGACCCAGTTCTGATAATCACATTACCATACAAAAAATTGAGGAAGATAGTGAGATAGAATGTGAGGATGAGGAAGCCCTAGAGGAAATAAGTAAGGACATGAAACAATATGAGGAAAAACCCAAACCGAATCTGAGTGATACAGAATCTATAAATTTGGGGAGCAACGATAATGTCCGGGAAACAAAGATTAGTGTTCATTTGGAGGCACCCCTCAGGGATGAATTGATAAGGTTGTTGCATGAGTTTAAGGACATTTTTGCTTGGTCCTATGATGACATGCCCGGACTTAGCACCGATTTGGTGGTACACAAGTTGCCTATCTACTCTGAATGCCGACCGGTAAAGCAAAAGTTGCGGAAATTCAAAACGGATATTAGTGTAAAGATAAAAGAAGAGGTGAATAAGCAGTTTGAGGCAAAGGTCATACGAGTCACCAAATACCCCACCTGGTTGGCAAATGTTGTGCCGGTCCCAAAGAAAGATGGAAAAACTAGAGTGTGTGTAGATTATAGAAACCTCATCAAAGCCAGTCCGAAGGATGACTTCCCATTGCCAAACATTCACATATTGATCGAAAATTGCGCCAAGCATGAAATCGGTTCATTTGTGGATTGTTATGCCGGTTATCACCAGATCCTGATGGACGAAGAAGATGCTGAGAAAACTGCCTTCATTACACCTTGGGGAACGTATTGTTACAGAGTAATGCCGTTTGGATTGAAGAATGCCGGGGCAACTTATATGAGGGCGATGACCACGATGTTTCATGATATGATGCATCAAGAAATTGAAGTATATGTTGATGATGTCATCATAAAGTCCAAAAAGCAACCTGATCATGTGAGAGATTTGAGAAAGGTTTTCCAAAGACTCCGGAGGTACAATTTAAAACTCAATCCTGCGAAGTGCGCCTTTGGAGTACCTTCAGGGAAATTACTGGGGTTTATAGTGAGTCGGCGAGGTATTAAACTAGATCCATCAAAGATCAAGGCTATCCAAAGTCTACCTCCGCCGAAGAACAAGAAGGAGGTAATGAGTTTACTAGGAAGGTTGAATTACATTAGTCGATTCATTGCTCAATTGACATCAACGTGTGAGCCGATCTTCAAGTTGTTGAAGAAAGATGCAGCAGTGAAATGGACCGACGAGTGTCAGGAAGCCTTTGATAAGATCAAGGAATATTTGGCCAATCCTCTGGTATTAGTTCCTCCAGAACCAGGGCGACCTCTGATTTTGTATCTGACGGTGCTTGATAACTCCTTTGGTTGTGTATTGGGTCAACATGATGAGACAGGCAAGAAAGAACAAGCCATATATTACCTCAGTAAGAAATTTACATCCTACGAGGTGAAATATACTCAACTTGACAGAACTTGTTGTGCGTTGGTCTGGGTAGCTCAGAAATTAAAGCATTATTTGTCAGCATATACCACATACTTGATATCACGACTGGATCCTCTAAAGTACATATTTCAGAAGCCTATGCCTACAGGGAGACTTGCTAAGTGGCATATTCTGCTCACAGAATTTGACATTATCTATGTGACTCGTACGGCGATGAAGGTACAAGCTATTGCATACCACTTAGCTGAGAATCCGGTGGATGATGAGTATGAACCATTGAAGACATACATTCCGGATGAGGAGGCAATGATTGTCGAGGAAATGGAGCAAGATGAGAGGCCAGGATGGAAAATGTATTTCGGCGGAGCCGTCAACAGCAAGGGCATTGGTATCGGAGCGGTACTTATTTCAGGTACGGGTCAACACTATCCCGTCACAGCTCAGCTTCGATTTTTTTGTACCAACAACATGGCCGAATATGAGGCGTGCATCTTAGGATTAAGGATGGCGATTGATATGGGTATTCAATAGATTTTGGTCATGGGTGACTCGGATCTCTTGGTACACCAAATCCAGGGAGAATGGGAGACACGAGATTTGAAATTGATACCTTACCGGTATTATTTGCACGAGTTGTCCCAAAGATTCCAGCTTATAGAGTTCAAGCACATCCCAAGAATGCACAATGAGATCGCAGATGCTTTGGCCACACTGTCCTCCATGCTACACCATCCGGACAAGACATATATAGATCTACTCCATATCCAAGTCTGTGATCAAAATGCTTATTGCTTTGCTGTGGAAGAAGAATTGGATGGAGTACCGTGGTATCATGACATCAGGGAATACCTGAAAGCTGGCAAATATCCGGAGCAGGCCACTGGAGATCAAAAGAGAACCATCAGGCGTTTAGCTAACGGATTTTTCCTCAGTTGAGTAGTTATATACAAAAGAACACCAGATCTGGGGTTGTTGAGATATGTGGATGCACAACAAGCTGACGAAATCATGATCGAAGTACATGCTGGAGCTTGTGGACCCCACATGAGCGGATATATTTTAGCAAAGAAGATTTTGAGAGTTGGGTATTACTGGCTCACTATGGAGCGTGATTGTATCGGGTATGTAAAGAAATGCCACCAATGCCAGGTACATGGGGATCTGATCCACTCCCCGCCTTATGAGTTGCATACAATGTCCGCACCATGGCCTTTTGTCGCTTGGGGCATGGATGTTATCGGCCCGATAGATCCAGCCGCTTCCAATGGGCATAGGTTCATTCTGGTTGCAATTGATTATTTCACCAAGTGGGTTGAGGCAAAGACGTTCAAGGCCGTAACGAAGAAAGCGGTGGTGGATTTTGTGCATGAGAATATTATATGCCGATTTGGAATTCCCAAGGTGATCATCACGGATAATGGAGCCAATCTAAACAGTCATCTCATGGCGGAAGTTTGCGAGAGATTTAAGATCACACACCGCAATTCCACACCTTACAGGCCAAAGGCGAATGGGGCAGTAGAAGCGGCAAACAAGAATATCAAAAAGATTCTCCGGAAGATAGTGGAAGGATCCAGGCAATGGCATGAAAAGCTACCCTTTGCTATCATGGGTTACCGCACGACAGTGCGTACTTCTGTCGGAACCACACCTTACACACTGGTGTGTGGAACGGAGGTTGTTATACCCGCAGAAGTAGAAATACCGTCATTACGGATCATAGCTGAAGCTGGGATAGATGACGATGAATGGGTAAAAGCCCGGTTGGAACAATTGAGTTTGATTGATGAGAAGAGGTTGGCCGCAGTTTGTCATGGGCAATTGTATCAACGAAGAATGGCCAGAGCATACAATAAGAAGGTACGACCTCGAAAGTTTGAAGTCGGACAACTCGTATGAGGCGTATCTTACCGCATTGGGCCGAAGCAAAGGGCAAGTTTGCGCCAAATTGGCAGGGACCATTTGTGGTATCGCGGGTGTTGTCCAATGGAGCATTATATTTAACAGATGTTGAAGGAAAGTGCGTAGAGACTGCTATCAATTCAGATGCAGTCAAAAGATACTATATATGATTGCTTTTCAATTATGTGTTTTGTATTTTGTTGTAATTTTGGAATTGAAATGACGAAGGCGTTTTATTCTCTATCCAAACACTTTATCCATTGACAACCCCCTTTGAGCCTTAATGAATATATTCTTTCATATCCCTCTCTCGGAATCGCTTATAGCGCAATAAGATCGAAATTGACAAAATAAAAAAAAATGACGATGGAAATAATGATGAAAAAATAATGATGAAAAGAAAAAAAAAAAAAATGAATGAAAAAAAAATGAAGAAAAAGAGAAAAAGACAAAGAAATCGGGAAAAAGTCAAAAAGAAATCCATCTAACTAATGAAGTTGGATGAACTACGTCCGACTTGATCCCGAAAGGGTACGTAGGCAGCCTCTCTGAGGTTCAGTCACAATAAAGAAAAAATCCAAAAATTCCCCACATATTGAAACTGGGGCAGAAGTTATGTTTAATAATTCCGAGAGTTGTAAATATTTTGAACCCTCGTGAAATTTTGAGCCTTTATAACTTTCTTTCTTAACCCATCCAAAAGCCACGCTACAGTCCAATAGAAAAACCTTCTGATCAATTCCGAAATGATAACGAATGCAATGAAGGAAGAGCAAGACATCGGAAAACACCCGTGGTAAAAAAAAAAACAAAAGACAAAAGAAAAAAGATGAAAAAAGTAAAAAAATGAGAGAGTCTCATCGGTGAAAACCTTAACCAGCACTTTGAGACGATTGTGAGTTTGAGAGAAATAAAATGAGAGAATCTCATCAGTGAAAACCTTAACTAGCACTGTGAGGTGATTGTGAGGTTGAAAGAATAAATGAGAGAGTTCTATTGGTGAAAACCTTTTGAGGCACCGTAGGGCGATCGTGAGGACTACCAGAAAAGAGAAAAGGCAGCAAAAAACAGTATTGGTTTGGGTTGGAAACGATTCGGAGTCAGAATAATGATTGGAACGAACTAGGTCAGGGTTTAAATACACGGCATGGTCAGCGGAATCAGCCAGCGAATACCCAGATAAGTTCTATCATCTCTCCAAAACACCCTTACCCTCTTTCATTTTTTCTGCATTTCATTGTTTACCTCTTGAGAGCTAACTACCAGCTCCTGATAACGAAAGCTAAAACAACCCTGGGTCAGAAAGAAGGAAGAGTTGGGAAGGAAATAAAGAAGCTTGACAAACATGGCCAAAGGAAAAGAAAACAAAACAAAAATGGAAAAAGTGAGAAAACACAAAAAGAGTCTGCAAGGGATAAGCAGTTGAAAGTTACACAGCATGAGAAAAGCAAAAAAAGAAGAAAGCAATAAGAAGCAGGGACGGCAGATGCCATTTGCCAGTAGTTTATATCTAATAAATTTTGTTTCATGGAGGAACAAATTGTCACTCATCACTTTAAAGTGAATGTGACCAATGTGGAAAAATAGAAAACGCAAAAAGAGAAAGTTCGCCAATAAGTGGAGAAATTCACAAGCAAGAGATACTTGGTAAAAGAAAATACCAAAAAGAGGAAGGTAGCATCCTTTAAAATCCACTCCCCAGTCCTCAGGCTGCGGGAATACTTTTCTGCATCGCATTGCACGTTTAAATTCTGTTAGGCGCCCACCTTCGAATACGGGAATACTTTTCTGCATCGCATTGCACGTTTAATTTTTGTTAGGCGCCCACCTTCAAATACGGGAATACTTTTCTACATCGCTTTGCATGTTTAAATTCTGTTAGGCGCCCACCTTCAAATACGGGAATACTTTTTTGCATCGCATTGCACGTTTAATTTCTGTTAGGCGCCCACCTTCAAATACGGGAATACTTTTCTGTATCGCATTGCACGTTTAAATTCTGTTAGGCGCCCACCTTCAAATACGGGAATACTTTTCTGCATCGCATTGCACGTTTAATTTCTATTAGGCGCCCACCTTCAAATACGGGAATACTTTTCTGCATCGCGTTGCACGTTTAAATTCTGTTAGGCGCCCACCTTCAAATATGGGAATACTTTTCTGCATCGCATTGCACGTTTAAATTCTGTTAGGCGCCCACCTTCAAATACGGGAATATTTTCTGCATCGCATTGCACGTTTAAATTCTGTTAGGCGCCCACCTTCATATACGGGAATACTTTTCTACATCGCATCGCACGTTTAAATTCTGTTAGGCGCCCACCTTCGAATACGGGAATACTTTTCTGCATCGCATTGCACGTTTAAATTCTGTTAGGCGCCCACCTTCGAATACAGGAATACTTTTCTGCATCGTATTGCACGTTTAATTTCTGTTAGGCGCCCACCTTCGAATACGGGAATACTTTTCTGCATCAAATTGCACGTTTAAATTCTGTTAGGCGCCCACCTTCAAATACGAGAATACTTTTCTGCATCGCATTGCACATTTAATTTTTGTTAGGCGCCCACCTTCAAATACGGGAATACTTTTTTGCATCGCATAGCATGTTTAATTTCTGTTAGGCGCCCACCTTCAAATACGGGAATACTTTTCCGCATCGCATTGCACGTTTAAATTCTGTTAGGCTCCTACCTTCAAATACGGGAATACTTTTTTGCATCGCATTGCATATTTAATTTCTGTTAGGCGCCCACCTTCGAATACGGGAATACTTTTCTGCGTCGCATTGCATGTTTAATTTCTGTTAGGCGCCCACCTTCGAATACGGGAATACTTTTCTGCTTCGCATTGCACGTTTAAATTCTGTTAGGCACCCACCTTCGAATACGGGAATACTTTTCTGCATCGCATTGCACGTTTATATTTTGTTAGGCGCCCACCTTCAAATACGGGAATACCTTTTTGCATAGCATTGCACGTTTAATTTCAGTTAGGCGCCCACCTTCAAACACGGGAATACATTTCTGCAAGTTATGGTGTATGTCGCTAAAAGCCCACACTGGGGCAGAAAAAGAAAAAAAAAGGTTTGTTGTTTTGTTTTGAGCAGGTTTCAGCTCGAGGACAAGAAGTACCATTTAAAATCAAAAAAAAGAGGGGGAAGCAAGAAAAGAAAATCAACAAAAAAGAGAGTCGGCATCAAAGAAAATCAACAAAAAAGAGAGTCGGCATCACAGAAAATCAAGAAAAGAGAAAGAAGAGCAAAAGCTAGATTAGGAACAATTGTAATTGTAGGATCATAGCTTAGATAGCTTCTTCATTTTACATTTTTTCCCCGGTGTAATAAGGAGTAAGTCAGCAGGTCTCAACAGTGTCAATGCAACAGTGAGTCTGGTAGTTTTTAAACTGCCAGACCTTCCCGAACTACACTGACCTGATTCATGTTTAGCCCAGGATATGTAGGCAACCTCTAAAGCAAGGTGCGGTCAAAAGGTTTTCAAAAATGCTTTCACGGAATGTGCCAATGTGCAAAAATCTATCATGTCTGCTCACTTGTCTTTGCACTGAAACTCTTCGTGTTCCCGAGCAAAGAGGGGCAGCTGTGAGCACGTGATTTTTGCACCGGGCAAATAATTCCAAAATCAAAATAAATATGTTTTTGAGTGCAATTACTTGCTTTGTTTGAAATTAGCTATACTTTATGTGTTTGAATAAGTAGAAATTAGAAAAACTCAAAAAAAAATTAGGCTAGGCAATTATTTTGTTTTAATTAATTAGTTTAAAGAAGAAAATTAGCAAAAATAGTTCTCAATAGCGGAAATCAGAGAAAAATAGAAAAAAAAATTGCAAAAATACTAATTAGTTGGAGTAAGTAGGAAATTAGGTTTTTATAATTTTGCATAAAGAAAAGAAAAAGAAATATAAAAGAAAATACATAAAAAATTAATTAAAATCAGAAAAATACAAAAATAGGTAGGTTTAATAAGATTGGGCCATTTTGACTTAAATCAAATGGCACAAACGCCTCAGCCCAAAGGAACGGATCCAGTTTGTTAAAGATTTGATCTTCGCCGTCCATCGTGTTTGATCCAACGGCCCGAATAATTAGTTGGTTTCTTTAATTAATTAAGATGTGACGATTAATCTTGGCCGTCCGTTTTATTTAATCTAAGGGTCGAAGGCCTGGGGTCTCATAAGCGACGGAACGACAGCGTTTTAGTAACGCTTGTTCCGAGCCGTTGATCTCCATCCAACGAACGACCCAGATCTCCTTAGATCGTCCTAGTATAAAAGTCTCTTGTCTGAATGAGACGAGCCACTTCTCAAAAGCTCAACCCTAGCTGCCCTTGAGGTCTTCTTCTTCTCCCTCATCATCTCCTTCATCGCTTCTGAAACGCTGCCGGTCATGGAGGCCACCACCCTCTACGGTGGTCTCCGGCCACTTCTCTCACCCCTCTTCTTCTCTTCTTCACCGCCTTCAACTCAAATGACAAAAACCTTTAAAAAACAGACCCTTTCCTTAGAACTCCGGTCACCGAAACTTCGCCGGTGACCACCCAAACAACGAGAACCGTCCCCAAACCAATGCCATTCGAACCCCTTCCCCTGATCTACTCAACCATACCACCCACACCCTTCGAATATCTCTGGAACGCGTCGAATATCCCAAAAAGTGTCACCGGAACCCTAACTCCGGCGACTCGAAACTTCAACCCCAATCAAGACCACACCTTTTACCCTCCCCAAACACCCCTATGCAAACCAAAAACCCAAAAGGACTCATCTTGAAGCCAAACAATGGAATACAGAAAAGAAAGTCAGAAAAGAAAACGAAAAAAAGAGAATAAAGAAGAAAAGAGTTCGAGAGAGAGTGAGAAAAAAGAAAAGAAATAGGAAGCTTGGGGGACAGACCCCGCCAAGCTAAGTCCCTTTCCTTCTGTGCTTAATTTTTCTTTGCTTTTTCTTCATGTTTTCGTGTTTTGCCTGTTTCTTATGTCTTCTCTGATTGTGTGTCTCACATGTTAGTCATAGGATTTTTACTTGCTTCTCTTTTGTTTCTGTCTAATACTTTTGTCCATGATTTGGTTCTGTTTGGTTATGTTCTCTAGTTCGTCTTTCCTGTGTCGCTTTTCTCTAGTGGTTGTTATCTCTTCTGTATTTCTTAGTTGTTTTGCATGTTAGTTTTACGGTTCTCTATTTCTTTGCTTACCATTTGCTCTTTTCTTTTCATATTAATCTCTCCAGTTCCTTCGCATGGTTAGTTATAAGTTTCTTACCTGTTGTTTCTTATTTTTCACATATTTTGCCTGTGTCTCTGATGATTAAGTCATAATGTTTCATAACATGTTTGTTTTGGGTCTGTTAGAGTTCTTGTTTTGTTATGTGTTGACCTCATGGTTCTTTGCTTTAAGTTCAGAGATTTCATCTTTTCCTTATCATTTTAACTGTTGAGTTCTGATTCATGGCAAAAGCATGACCTTTGATCTTTGTCTTCTGTTTAAAATCAGGCTTAAGTTACTCTGACTACTCTTGTTGCCTTTGGCTTTAACGATCTATGATAGAACTGGGCCTCTTTTTAGCTTTCATGGTCTAGCTTTCTCCTATTGTCATGCATGCTTAGTTCTAATATCAGCTTAGCTTTATTCTCTTTTCATCTTCACATTAATTTGCTTTTGAAGCATCCTGATTGAACTTTCCTGTTTTTCTTCACTGTTTCTCCAAATCCTTCTCTTCTTCATCTTCATGTTTATATTAAGACTAGGCTTAGTACTTGAAAATGGATTTTGATTACCATTCTAAGTCCATTGCTCTCCTGTTTAAAATAAGTCATGTTTTTATTCCCTTGTTGACTGTTTTTTTAGAATTTAGTGTCTATGTGTCTATACCCATGAATGCTAAGTGTTTTGGGGTTCTTTCCAGTATGTCACCTGACATGAATTGATTGTGGCTAAGCCTATTTGATGTTAATTGACACTTTGCTATGTGAGATTGAGTTTGTGAGTCTGACTAATTAAAACTCAACATTATCCAACCTCTCTTCTGAATTTTTAATTAGTTGATAAACCTTGTTTGGTTTCATATGGTTATGTGTGCAATTATATGTTGAAATGGTTAAGCCTGCAATAGTTCTATGTTAGTGTGAACACTGTTAAGTGCCTATCATACTTTAGGGGAATTGGTTATAGCTGCTAGCATTAGGTCCATGAAAATGGCTAGTTGTTAAATAGGTTATTAACTGAAAATCACAAAAATAGGCTACAAGTTAAATAAGTGACCAAGAGGGGTCAATTTTGCAATTGATCCACTCTGTTAGGTCCCTTACACCGGCCAACACTTGAAGGTGGCTAGTTGTGTAATGACTGGCTAAGTCTGCAAATGCAGACTTGCCTAGGCTCTATTTGAGCCCTGAATCTTAGGTGGCTAGGTCTGCAAAGACCTTAGCCCAGCCTATGTTCAGCAATTGGGCTTCTGTTGCCCAGGCTAAGTCTCAACTTGAGACTGGCCATTAGTTAAATAGCTAAAGTGCTTAATTAAGCAGGCTAGTCCTGCAATTTAGTTTAATTGACCTTAAATGAACAAAAATAGGTTATTAAGCAATAATTGGCCTAAGAGTGGTCAACTTTGCACAGGCTGACCAACTCTATAAGGCCCTAACACAAACAGTCCACCTTAAAAAGGGGCTGGTTGTGCAAAATGGCTAAGTCCGCAAATGCAGACTTGCCCAGGCTCTCTTTTGTGAGCCCTGAACATTAAAGTGGCCAAGCCTGCAAAGGTTTTGGGCCCAACTGTTCAGCAATTGGGTTTAATTACCCAAGCCAAGTCTCAACTTGAGACTGGTTAGTTTTTAAAGAGTTAATAAAGCAGGCTAGTCCTGCAATTAGTTTAAAATTGAAGTGATATGGTCTTAACTAACTGGAACTAAGCTAAAATAGGTTAAAGTTGGAATAGTTCTTAATAGTAGATCTGGCCAGCCCTTAAATACCAATGCAAGGGCTGGCTATTAGTTAAATAAGTCCCAAAGAAGCTGAAACTTGACCTAGGCAGGTTTGGTAAATCAGCAAAGTCTTTGAGGGCATATAAGGAACTTGAAATAGTATTTTGGTAAATAATTTAGAACCTAAGAGGGTAAGGGAGTCATTTGTACCTCCTGATTTCTGCAATTTTGCAGAGATTTAAGGGTATAATGGTCTCCCTAAAAAGGGAAATCAGTAAAAATCCCAAACCCTTAGGGCTACATTGGTAAAAACCCATAAAAAGGAATCTTTAGAACCTTCGAGCACATGCTGGAAGGATTTGTGTTAACTGAAATGGGGCTAAAGTGTACATTGGGTAATTTTAAGAGGGGGAAAGTTGGGATTTTATCCCATACGTTTTCCCCAAGTTTCAACCTTTCCCACACCTATAAATGCCCCCTAAAAAGGCTGATTAAGGGGCTTCAATCAATTTTTCTAGAATTCATTCTAGGCTGGCTTTTGGATATAAAAGTTTCAGAGTAAAAATAGCAAGATAACAGTGGTGTTTCTGGGATTTTTCGAATGAAGATACATTGATTTCAATCTGGTTCATTGGTTTTCTTTGCTTGGTCATTTCCCTGGATTGCTACTTGTTTGTTGTTGCTGGGTTTTCTATTATTTTGCTGTGGTTTTGCTTTGTGGATCTTCAATCACTGTTGCATTGCTCTTTGGATCTACTACTGTTACTTATCTGCCTAGCCCCCTAGAACTCATTGGTTTCTATTGTTGATCCAGGTACATCTTTCTTTCAATGAAGCTGTAATGATGAACTGCTGAGTTATTGAAATAGAAATGAAGTTCCAACTTTAGAATCATATGATATTACGCATTTTTCTCTTCATTAGCTTTAGAACTAGAGTAGATTTATAGTTTGGATTGTAGCATGTATTATGAGAGAATCCAAAACAAAAATGTTGTAATAGCTAGTATCATAACCATAACATAGTAGTAGTAGTAAGTAGCACCTCACTTAGTTAATTAGGTAAAATCTCTAAAACAAAGTTAATTGGCAATCACATGAGTCGATAACAGTCATGCTCACGTAACTAGTTTGTTTCGTCGATCAATATCGGAATCTGAGTAAGATAAAAGAGACAATGATTTGATGAAGGGTGAAACTGGCTTTGATAACATCAAATGAGCTTAACTTACATTAACATTAGCGTTTAGTCATATCGGTGAATTAGTATGTAGATACAAATAAGTCCAAAAGGAAAAGAGTAAGAAAAATTGATAAATCATTTGTAATTGGGTCTGTGACACAGTATGAACTAAGTCGAATTAGAATCAGTAGTTGTGTATACACCATCAGGTCTCTTAGCCTTAGATAAGTTGGTTATCATTAACAAACAATTAGATTGTTTAAATACGGTCTCACAAAGTTGAATCGTTTCTTAGCTCATTAATTTCAATGATGTTATAGGACATTAGCAGAAAACAAAAGGATAGGAGTAGTTCATTCATATATACAGTAATTAGTTGTAATTTAGAATTAATATTGATCTCTTTGTACAGTGATTTGTCTCTTTTAATGAATAAAAAGTAATTTGATTTCACTTCTTAATTCTGTATGATTGCATTATTTCCAGTTCTTCGTATTTACTTTCATAGTTATTTACTGCCAATTGGTTTAGGCCTAATACGCAATATGAGCCTGAACCATAATGTGAAGCTGACTGAGCCGTCGAGCAGAAGTTCAAAAACAGCATGGGTATCGAAGGCCTGGGCAGTTCGAATGTATGTCTCATAAAAGGAAGACCAGGCCCCAATAACAATAGAAATCAAACGGGCACTGGAATACTTAGTGTAAAAATACGATTAAGGGAAAAACACAATTAGAGAAATGTAGTATGCACTTCTTAGGATAAAACTTGTAAAATTGAATTGGGACGAGCCTCGCCTAACGTTAAACAAGCGGGGCCCCCATTTAGTAATGGTATAACACAAGTAGACTCGGGAGAGCTAATAGCCAATTCTATAGCTTCTCCCAAAAGATTCAAAAGCCGATAGACGTTATTTTATGGCACGACTTTAATGTACTTTCCATTGAACGAGTGTGCACTTGGTGCGACTCAAATCCAAATCTCGGCAAAGCTGAAATACACCGAAAGTCATAGGCGTACTGGTTGCAGTATGACTCGAGGCGTGTTTTCGCAATGCCGCAAATTCCATAAAAATAAATACTTAAGTAAAAGGCACTATGTGTTGTTAAAATCTATGATTGAGTCAAACAAGAGTTGGGAACGACAATTGAGCGGCCGTGCTAAAACCACGGAACCCGGGAATGCCTAACACCTTCTCCCGGGTTAACAGAGTTCCTTATCCGGATCTTTGCTTCGCAGACATTTTTAAGAGTCAAATTCCTCGGATTCGGGATTAATCGGTGACTTGGGATACAATTATCTTCCCAAGTGGCGACTCTGATTAATCTCAATAAAATCCTGATCTGATTGTCCTTTAATTGGAAGAACTCCTTCCTCTACGTTATCTTATTCGTTTCGGGTATCTGAGCATCGAGGTATCCCCTACGAGCATATTTATATGCTTATTCCCGAAGTGGGGTAGTAAAAAGGGAGGTGTGACAGCCGGAAAGATTTTGTGATAGAAAATATGAATTCTATGAAAACTTTGGAGAAAAATGATATTAATATTGATATAGTTGACTTCGGTCAATATTTTTGGTAAACGGGCCCGGACCCAAGATTGGACGGTCTCGAAAGGTCCGTAGGAAAATATGGGACTTGGACATGCGTCCGGAGTTGAATTCTGAGAACTAGAGCCCAAGTTATGAATTTTTCTGTGAAATTGTTTTTGTTGTAATTATTAAAGGAAAATGAATTAAATGACCATGGTATCGGGCTCGTATTTTGGTTCCGACGCCCGGTACAAGTCTTAAATATTATATATGTGCTTTCTGCAAAGTTTGGTGACATTCGGATGTCGTTTGATATGTTTTGGACCTTGAGTTCCAAGTTTGAAAAGTTTGAAAACCAAAAGTATGAAAATCATGAACTTGAGGCTTGATTTGATGAAAACGATGTTATATTGGCGATGTGATTGCACGAACAAGTTCGTAATGTGTTTTTGATGTTGTGTACATGTTTGGTAGGGAGCCCGGGGGGCTCGGGTAAAGATTCGATAGGCCGTTTGATCAATTTCCGAATTTTTGCACTGCTGGTTTTTTCACCCAGCTATTGGCTTCGCATTTGCGAACAAATCCTCGCAAATGCAAAGAAGACAGGTCAAGGCTGGGTTCGCAAATGCGAACCCATGATCGCAAATGCGATGTCTGCCAGAAACAAGCCAAGTTCGCAAATGCGAACAAAGTGTCGCAAATGCGAAAAGGCCTCAGATGGCCAGAGTTCGCAAATGCGAACAAAGGGTCGCAAATGCGATCCTGGGCAAGTAGGCTTCACCTTCGTAAATGCGAAGGAAATCTCGCAAATGCGAGACTAGCAGGCCTGGGCTAGAGTTCGAAAATGCGAACTTTCTCTCGCAAATGCGAGGACAGCAGTCCCTAGACCTGTAGCGTTCGCAATTGCGAACAAATGTTCGCAATTGCGATATCCGCAACTGTGTAATTCTATACTTAAACGAAATTTTCAGTTCATTCTTCACTTTTTCAAAAACCCTCACACCACACACAAGCTCTCAAGGCCAAATTCACTCCAAAGCAATTGTAAGTCACTTTTTACTTAATTCTTTCAATTCCTAACAACATTAATCATGTTTTTCAATAAGAATCAAAGGTTTTCATGGTAGAAATCCATGTTTTTGGGTAGAACCTAGGTTTTTCATGAATTGGGCAATTGGACCTCGAATTGAGGTCCGATTTTGAAACAAATCATATAATTGAACTCGTGGGGGAATGGGTAACCGGATTTTGGTCCGAACCCCGAGTTCCGACCACGTAGGGCTAGGGGCATTTTGGGAAAATTTGGGAAAACCATCTTTATGCATTCAAACCAAGTTAATTAGTGATTATTAATATAATGGAATCAATTGTGATTAGATTCGAGCTAGTTGAAAGCGGAATTTCAGGGAAAGAGATATAATTAAAGCATAATTTGGACTTCAAGGTTAGAGGTAAGTGTTTGTTCTATCCTAGCTTGAGGGAATAGGATTGTGCGCTATGTGCTATGTGATCGAGTGCGTTGTAAGGGCTGTGGTGATGAGCATCCATACACTGGCATCTAGCATGACCGTGAGTCGTTGTTGATACTTGTTGTGAGACATATTTGAAAATAAATTGTTGAACCCTTGCCGGGTTGTAGAATTGCTATTGTTCTCCCTTGCCGGGACTTGTTGTGAAATGAGATATTGATTGCTCTTGCCGGGACGGTTCATGATTGTTCATTATCTGCCCTTAACTGTGATTGTTATTTGGGTGAGGAAGAGTGATAATGCACGAAGGGTGATGTCGTGCCTTGATTTATTGTTTATGCACGAAGGTTAATGTCGTGCCTTGTTATTGATTATTCACGAAGGATCATGTCGTGCCTTGTTATTGAACCATGTACGAAGGATCATGCCGTACCATGGATGTGAGGATGAGAGTAAAAGCACGAAGGGTGATGCCGTGCACTTTATTTGCTATTTTGTGACGATGGGAGTAAAAGCACGAAGGGTGATGTCGTGCACTTTATTGGCTATTTCATTGACTTAACATTACTTGTTTCTCATTATACTTGTTTTCTTTGTTGATTTAATAACTGTTGATTAATTGTTGAGTTCTTCTGTGACATTCCTTGTTGCGTTGTTACCTGATTATTTCTCATTATCTTGTGGTATACATATATAGAACTGCACAGGTTTATGTGGGTGTCTGGTCCTAGGCTTGTCATTACTTCGCCGAGATAGGCCAGGCACTTACCAGCACATGGGGTCGGTTGTGCTGATACTGCACTTCTGTGCATTTTTGCACAGGTCCAGTTTTCGATCAGGAGCAGCAGCAGTAGATCTTTTGCGTGGGAGTTGATCATACTTGAGACCGAGGTACCTTGCAAGCGTCCGCAGGCCCGGCGTCTCTTCTTTTTATTTATGTCATTAGATGTAGTCTCCTTGTTCCGAGACAAATAGACTATGTTATATTTCTTTCAAACCTTTATGTGTAGTATTCATGTAGTAGTTCGTGAGTTGGTGACTCCACGTCTAGGGTAGGGGATTTCAGAACTGTTTTACTTTGAAACTGCTTATTACTATTTTTATAAAGTCTTCCTCACTTGTTTAATTAAGGTTATGTTTTGGTTGTTAAATTGAATATAAAATATTGTTAAAAACAGGATAGTGTGAATAAAGAGGCTTGCCTAGCTACCACGAGTAGGCGCCATCACGATCCCGATGTTGGGGAAAAATCCGGGTCGCGACAAGTTGGTATCATAGCTCTAGGTTACATAAGTCTCACCACTCACAAACAAGCTTAGTAGTGTTTGAGAGGTAGGTACGGAGACGTCTGTACTTGTCCTTCAGAGTCTATTGAGTTAGGAAAGAGTCTCTCATTTGTTCCTTCTTGACGTGCGATTTGTCCTTCAAAATACTGATTGAACTTCTACTCTGTCGTTTCGCAGATGTTGAGGACACGCGCTTCTCCGTTCGCTCACCAGCAGCCTGAGCCCCAGGCAGCTCCTATGAGGGGCAGGGGCCGAGGCCGTATCGGAGGTCGTGGTAGGGGTAGAGCTCAGCCCCCGGCAGCTATTCCAGAGGTGGAACCTCATATTGAGACTGGCGAGGAGGTTCCAGTCCCAGCAGCTCCAGTGGGCCCAGCTCAGGTCCCAGGAGAGGCCTTATTTACCCCGGATCTTCGGGAGACTTTGGTCAGGATAGCGGGTTTTATGGACAGTGTTGCTAGAGCAGGTTTATTACCAGTTGCACCAGCCATTTCTCGGGCTGGTGGAGGGGCCCAGACTCCTGTTTCTCGTACTCCGGAGCCAGTAGCTCCTCAGCCTCAGGCACCAATGGTTCAGCCAGCTATGGCCACTCAGTCAGGTACCACAGCTCAGGCCGGAGATGGAGCGGCCATGACTTCTAATTCTTTATGGAGACTTGATCGGTTCTCCAAGCTATTTACCACTACCTTCAGCGGTGCCACATCGGAGGATCCTCGGGATTTCTTATTCAGTTGCCATGAGATCCTCAAAACTATGGGGATAGTGGAGTCCAATGGAGTGGACTTCTATACATTCAGGCTTTCAGGATCCACCAAGACTTGGTGGAGGGATTATTGTTTGACTCGACCAGCAGGGTCCCCGGCTTTATCATGGGATCAGTTTGCAGAGTTATTTCTGGAGAAGTTTCTCCCTGTTACTCAGCGGGATGCACTTCGGAGGCAGTTTGAGCGCCTCCAGCAGGGCACTATGACTGTCACCTAGTATGAGATGAGATTTGTTGATTTGGCACGTCATGTAGTAATGATACTTCCCACAGAGCGGGAGAGAGTTCGCAGGTTCATAGATTGGCTTAATCAGCCAATTAGACTCGAGATGGCTGTGGGAGTGGGGAGTGATATATCATTTCAGGAGGCAGCTAATGCAGTACGTAGAGTTGAGATGGCTCTTGCTCGGGGATGTGGTTATTCTTCACACAAGAGGGCTCGTCATTCAGGCAGGTTTAGTGGTTCTTCTTCTGGTGGAAGGGGATCTTTTGATAGGGGCCAGTCTTCCAGGCCTTTCCATTCCGCCCTTCAGGCTTCACAGGGTGGACCAGGCGATCGTGGGTTTCGTGAGCAGTATTCAGATCAGTCTCCTATTAGTGCCCAGCCTCTTCAGAGTGTTCGTGGAGGCCATTTAGGTCGTCAGGGCCAGCGGCCCCATCAGCCTAAGAGTTGCTATAGTTGTGGTGACCCAGGTCATCTTGTCAGATTCTGCACTCAAGCAACGGGCAACACTCAGCAGCGGGCTCCTCGTCCCATAATTCAGGCCCGAGCTGACCCTCAGCCTGCCCAGCCAGCCAGAGGCGGGGGTAGAGATCATAGAGGTGGAGGTCGAGATCGTAGAGGTGGAGACCGTCCAGCCAGAGGCAGAGGTCAGCCAGTTGATGACCGTCCTAGGGATGTAGCTTAGAGGGGAGGTGCTGATCCCCGATTCTATGCTCTGCCAGCCAGGCCAGAGGCGGAGACATCAGATGCTGTGATCACAAGTATCATTGTTGTTTGTGGCAGAGGTGCTTTCGTATTATTTGACCCTAGGTCTACATATTCATATGTGTCTTCCTACTTTGCACCGTATTTGGTCATACCTAGTTGTGCTCTAGATATTCCAGTTTGTGTGTCTACACCAGTGGGCGACTCCATTGTAGTCGACCGGGTATATTGCTGGTGCGTAGTTATCTTTGGGGATCTTGAGACCCGTGTTGATTTGTTGTTTTTGGACATGGTGGATTTTGATGTCATATTGGGGATGGACTGGTTGTCCCCATACCATGCTATTCTAGATTGTCATGTTAAGACTGTGACCTTGGCCTTGCTAGAATCACCCCGACTAGAGTGGAAAGGTACCTCAAGCCACTCCGCTCGCACTGTTATTTCCTATGTTAAGGCTCGACGCATGGTCGAGAAGGGGTGTATAGCTTATCTGGCTTATGTTCGTGATTCCAGCGCAGAGGTTCCTTCTATTGAGTCAGTCCCCATTGTACGGGAGTTTCCTGAGGTTTTCCCTTCAGACCTACCCGGAATGCCACCCGACAGGGATATTGATTTATGCATTGATCTGGCACCGGGCACTCAGCCCATCTCTATTCCACCCTATCGTATGGCCCCGCCAGAGTTAAAAGAGTTGAAAGATCCGTTACAAGACCTTCTTGAGAAGGTCTTTATCAGGCCCAGTGTTTCCCCCTGGGGAGCACTTGTATTATTTGTGAAGAAGAAAGATGGCTCGATGCGAATGTGTATTGATTACCGGCAATTGAACAAAGTGACAATAAAGAATAAGTATCAACTGCCGAGGATTGATGATTTATTTGACCAGCTCCAGGGAGCGAGGGTGTTCTCAAAGATAGACTTGAGGTCAGGCTACCATCAGCTGAAGATCAGGGTGGCTGACATTCCTAAGACAGCCTTTCGCGCAAGATAAGGACATTATGAGTTCTTGGTCATGTCCGTCGGGTTGACCAATGCCCCGGCAGCATTCATGGAGTTGATGAATCGGGTGTTCAGGCCTTACTTAGATCTGTTCGTGATAGTCTTTATAGATGACATCCTGGTATACTCCCGCAGCCAAGAAGAGCACGAGCAGCACCTCAGAGTGGTTCTTCAAACTCTGAAGGATAATCAACTATATTCCAAATTTTTGAAATGTGAGTTCTGGTTGAGTTTGGTAGCATTTCTGGGTCACATTGTATTAGTGGAAGGTATTCAGGTGGACCCAAAGAAGATTGAGGCAGTCTAGAATTGGCCTCGACCGGCTTCAGTAACTGAGATCCGGAGTTTCGTGGGATTAGCAGGTTAATACCGTCAATTTGTAGAGGGATTCTCTTCTATTGCAGCCCCGATGACCAGGTTGACCCAGAAGGGTGCCCAGTTCCAGTGGTCAGAGGAGTGTGAGGCGAGCTTTCAGAAGCTCAAGACAGCCTTGACTACCGCACTAGTGTTGATACTACCTACGGGTGCAGGGCCTTATACAGTTTATTGTGACGCATCTCGTATAGGGCTTGGAGCGGTATTGATGCAGGATGGTATGGTTATCGCTTATGCTTCGAGGCAGTTAAAAATACATGAGAAGATTTATCCAGTCCATGATCTTGAGTTAGCAGCAGTGGTTCATGCCTTAAAGATCTTGAGGCATTATCTATATGGTGTGATGTGTGAGGTGTACACTGATCACAAGAGCCTACAGTACTTGTTCAAGCAAAAGGAGTTGAATCTACGACAACAGAGATGGTTAGAGTTGCTAAAAGACTATAATGTTACTATTCTATACCGCCCAAGTAAGGCCAATGTGGTGGCCGATGCATTGAGTAGAAAGTCTGCCAACATGGGTTGTCTTGCATTCATTCCGGTCAAGTCAGAGACCATTTGCTCTAGATGTCCAGGCCTTAGCCAACCGGTTCGTGATATTAGACATTTCTGAGCCTAGCAGGGTGTTAGCCTGCACGGTCGCTCGTTCTTCTCTATTAGAGCGTATCCGTGAGAGGCAATTTGATGATCCTCATTTGCGTGATTTGAGAGATACAGTACAGCGGGGAGGTGCCACAAAGGTAAATCTAGATGATGATGGGGTATTGAGATTGCAAGGTCGAGTTTGTGTGCCCAATGTCGAAGGGATTCGAGAGTTGATCTTAGCGGAGGCCCACAGTTTGCGGTATTCTATTCACCCGGGCACCGCGAAGATGTACCAGGACTTACGACAACACTATTGGTGGCGCAGAATGAAGAAAGACATCGTTGCGTATGTCGCTCGGTGTCCAACTTGTCAGCTGGTGAAATATGAGCACCAGAGGCCTGGTGGTGTATTCCAGAGGATTGAGATTCCCGAGTGGAAATGGGAGCGGATCACTATGGACTTCGTTACGGGACTTCCTTTGACTCGGAGGAAATTTGATGCTATTTGGGTCATTGTTGATAGGCTGACCAAGTCAGCACACTTCATTCCAGTATCTGTCTCCTACTCATCGGAGAGGTTAGCAGAGATTTACTTCAGAGAGATTGTTCGACTTCACGGGGTGCCGGTGTCTATTATCTCTGATCGGGGTACTCAGTTTATCTCGCGGTTCTAGAGAGCGTTCCAGCAGGAGTTAGGCACCCAGGTTCAGCTGAGTACAGCTTTCCATCTTCAGACAGATGGTCAGTCTGAGAGGACTATTCAGATTCTAGAGGACATGCTTCTAGCCTATGTCATTGATTTCGGAGGTTCGGGGGACCAGTTTCTACCATTAGCAGAGTTTGCCTACAATAACAGCTACCAGTCCAACATCTAGATGGCCCCGTATGAGGCGTTGTATGGTAGACGATGTCGATCTCCAGTCGGATGGTTTGAGCCGGGGGAGGCTCGGTTGTTGGGTACAGATTTAGTTCAGGAGGCCTTGGATAAGGTCAAGACTATCCAGGAGAGATTGCGTTCAGCTCAGTCCAGACAGAAGACTTATGCGGATCGTAAGGTTCGAGATGTAGATTTCATGGTCGGTGAGCAAGTATTGCTCCGTGTGCCGCCTATGAAGGGCGTGACGAGGTTCGGGAAGAAGGGCAAGCTCAGCCCTAGGTATATTGGCCCATTTGAGATTCTAGACCGAGTGGGAGGGGTGGCTTACAGACTAGCTCTTCCGCCTAGCTTATCAGCCGTGCATCCAGTTTTTCATGTATCTATGCTTCGGAGATACCACGGCGATCCCACACATGTGTTAGACTTCAGTACTGTCCAATTGGACAATGATCTATCCTACGAGGAGGAGCCGGTGGCTATTCTAGACCGGCAGTTTCGACAGCTGAGGTCGAAGAGTTATCCTTCTGTGCGTGTTCAGTGGAGAGGTCAGCCTCCTGAGGCATCGACCTGGGAGTCCAAGTCTGATATGCGGAGCCGCTACCCACATTTGTTCCCCGACTTAGGTAATTCCTTCTCTTGTCCGTTCGAGGACGAACGGTTGTTTTAGAGGTGGAGGATGTGACGACCCAATGGGGTCATCACTTGTTTTCCTCATTTGTTCTACACTTCCGAGGCCTTGAAAACCTCATTCTATGTTGCCTCGATTTACGTGCACGATCCGGGCATGTAGCCGGAAAGATTTTGTGATAGAAAATATGAATTCTATGAAATATTTGGAGAAAAATAATATTAATATTGATATAGTTGACTTCGGTCAACATTATTGGTAAACGGTCCCGGACGGTCCCGGAAGGTCCGTAGGAAAATATGGGACTTGGACATGTGTCCGGAGTCGAATTCTGTGGCCTAGAGCCAAAGTAATGAATTTTTCTGTGAAATAGTTTTTGCTGTAATTATTAAAGGAAAATGAATTAAATGACCATGGTATCGAGCTCGTATTTTGGTTCCGACGCCCCGTACAAGTCTTAAATATTATATATGTGCTTTCTACAAAGTTTGGTGACATTCGGATGTCGTTTGATATGTTTTGGACCTTGAGTTCCAAGTTTGAAAAGTTTGAAAACCAAAAGTATGAAAATCATGAACTTGAGGCTTGATTTGATGAAATGATGTTATATTGGCGATGTGATCACACGAACAAGTTCGTAATGTGTTTTTGATGTTGTGTACATGTTTGGTTGGGAGCCCGGGGTGCTCGGGTAAAGATTCGATGGGCCGTTTGATCAATTTCTGAAATTTTTGCACTGCTGGTCTTTTTCACCCAGCTGTTGGCTTCGCATTTGCGAACAAATCCTCGCAAATGCGAAGAAGACAGGTCAAGGCTGGGTTCGCAAATGTGAACCCATGATCGCAAATGCGATGTCTGCCAGAAACAAGCCAAGTTCGCAAATGCGATCAAAGTGTCGCAAATGCGAAAAGGCCTCAGATGTCCAGTGTTCGCAAATGCGAACAAAGGGTCGCAAATGCGATCCTGGGCAAGTAGGCTTCACCTTCGCAAATGGGAAGGAAATCTCGCAAATTCGAGACTAGCAGACCTGGGCTAGAGTTCGAAAATGCGAACTTTCTCTCGCAAATGCGAGGACAACAGGCCCCACACCTGTAGCGTTTGCAATTGCGAACAAATGTTCGCAATTGCGATATCCGCAGCTGTGTAATTCTATACTTAAATGAAATTTTCAGTTCATTCTTCACTTTTTCAAAACCCCTCACACCACACACGAGCTCTCAATGCCAAATTCACTCCAAAGCAATTGTAAGTCACTTTTTATTAATTCTTTCAATTCCTAACAACATTAGTCATGTTTTTTCAATAAGAATCAAAGGTTTTCATGGTAGAAATCCATGTTTTTTGGTAGAACCTAGGTTTTTCATGAATTGGGCAATTGCACCTCGAATTGAGGTCCGATTTTGAAACAAATCATATAATTGAACTCGTGGGGGAATGGGTAACCGGATTTTGGTCCGAACCCCGAGTTCCGACCACGTGGGGCCAGGGGCGTTTTGGGAAATTTTGGGGTAAACTTTGAGAAAACCATCTTTAAGCATTCAAACCAAGTTAATTAGTGATTATTAATATAATGGAATCAATTGTGATTAGATTCAAGCTAGTTGAAAGCGGAATTTCGGGGAAAGAGCTATAATTGAAGCATAATTTGGACTTCAAGGCTAGAGGTAAGTGTTTGTTCTATCCTAGCTTGAGGGAATAGGATTGTGTGCTATGTGCTATGTGATCGAGTGCGGTGTAGGGGCTGTGGTGACAAGCATCCCTACACTGGCGTCTAGCATGACCGTGAGTCATTGTTGATACTTGTTGTGAGACATATTTGAAGATAAATTGTTGAACCCTTGCCGGGTTGTAGAATTGCTATTGTTCTCCCTTGCCGGGACTTGTTCTGAAATGAGATATTGATTGCCCTTGCCGGGACTGTTCATTATTGTTGTTTTCATTCTCTGCCCTTAACTGTGATTGTTATTTGGGTGAGGAAGAGTGATAATACACGAAGGGTGATGTCGTGCCTTGATTTATTATTTATGCACGAAGGTTAATGTCGTGCCATATTATTGATTATGCACGAAGGATCATGCCGTGCCTTGTTATTGAACCATGTACGAAGGATCATGCCGTACCATGGTTGTGAGGATGAGAGTAAAAGCACGAAGGGTGATGTCGTGCACTTTATTTGCTATTTGGTGAGGATGAGAGTAAAAGCACGAAGGGTGATGTCGTGCACTTTATTGGCTATTTCATTGACTTAACATTACTTGTTTCTCATTATACTTGTTTTCTTTGTTGATTTAATAACTGTTGATTAACTGTTGAGTTCTTCTGTGACATTCCTTGATGCATTGTTACTTGATTATTTCTCGTTATCTTGTGGTATACATATATAGAACTGCACAGGTTTATGTGGGTTCCTGGTCCTAGGCTTGTCACTACTTCGCCGGGATAGGCCAGGCACTTACCAGCACATGGGGTCGGTTGTGCTGATACTACACTTCTGTGCGTTTTTGCACAGGTCCAGGTTACAATCAGGAGCAGCAGCAGTAAATCTTTTGCGTGGGAGTTGATCATATTTGAGACCGAGGTAGCTTGCGGACCGCAGGCCCGGCGTCTCTTCTTTTTATTTATGTCATTAGCTGTAGTCTCTTTGTTTCGAGACAAACAGATTATGTTATATTTCTTCAGACCCTTTATGTGTAGTCTTCATGTAGTAATTCATGAGTTGGTGACTCCACGTCTTGGGTAGGGGATTTCAGTACTATTTTACTTTGAAACTGCTTATTACTATTTTTATAAAGTCTTCCGCACTTGTTTAATTAAGGTTATGGTTTTGGTTGTCAAATTGAATATGAAATATTGTTAAAAACAGGATATTGTGAATAAAGAGGCTTGCCTAGCAACCACGAGCAGGCGCCATCACGATCCCGATGTTGGGGGAAAATCCGGGTCGTGACAGTATAGTGGATGGATTATAGGTAATGGGTCACGGGTTTGGGTTATGGGGTTTTTAGTTGGGTAGAATAGGTTTGGACTTAGATTTAAAATTTAAGAAGAGGCCCAATTCCGAATCTGTCTTCTCTAATTTTTTTTTTTAAAATTACTTATTATGAAATAAAAAAAATGTTAAGATTAAATTATAAAACCAAAATTATCTTAAAAATACTAATTAACTCATAATAATAATTATCACATAAAATTAAATGTCAATTAAAATAAAATCGCACAAATTGAACAATAAATACTAAAAATGCAAAAAAATACATATTTTGAAAATTTTATATTTTTTGTAAAATAAACTTAATTATTGCTAATTATAAACTTGAATTTTATATACAAATGCAACCTATTTTTTTATTTATTTAAACAAATAAATATGCACAGATAAATGCAAATAATATAAGAAAAATAATCACAAAATTCACAATAATTGCAAGCAAACTAAAATGGTTTTATTCTGAATCTTTGGGGAGTATTTCTCTTAAAGGGCAAAAATTACGTGCTCACAAATCCATATGAGTAATTTGTATTCAAGGTTATCTATATAATTAACATAGTAAATCAGACGATATAACTTTAGGGGTGGGGGGTGTCGCACGTCCTTTCGGCGCTAACCCGAGAGGGCGTGAAGGAGTTTTTCCAATTAAAGGACAGTCGAAACGGAATTTATTTATTTAATTCAGAGTCGCCACTTTGGGAGATTTATGGTGTCTCAAGTCACCGGTTGAATCTTGAATCGAGGAAAGAATGACTCTATTTAACAGTCTGCATACCAAAAATCTGGATAAGGAATTATGTTAACCCGGGAGAAGGTGTTAGGCATTCTCAAGTTCCGTGGTTCTAGCACGGTCTCTTTGATCATACTTGGCTTATTGAATTATTTAATTACTAATTTTAAACCTATGTGCATTTGTTTCTTTCACCGTATTTAATAAGAAAATTATCTTGAAACGGGTTACGCGTACGTATACCCGCTTGTTTAGCACGTAAAAAAATTATGTCACGCGAACGTGTTCACAATTAATAATGCTTCATTATTATTAAGAAAGGTTTGGGCCGAAGTTGCGCGAAAGCGTACTTCAGTTTTTAGAAGTGTAATTGTGCTACTGTCACGACCCCAATCCCGGTCGTGATGGAGCCCAACACAACTGCTAGGCAAGCCCGACCATTTACCCTCTCATCCCGAGCATGAAGCTCAAATCAATTACCTGGATATTATTATCAACAATAGAGCTAAACTAAATAACCACCCAAAGATCTAAGGTCACGAGTCTAGAGCCTCTAAACATGATCGGATAACAATATCTAAACCAAATACTCAAGTATAAATAATGTATATACAAAGGAAGAATGGAACAAGAAGAGAAGCCAGGTCCTGCGAACGCCAGCAGGTACCTCAGCAACTCGGATAAATACTGATAAAAGCTGGAGTGCTCGTCTATCTATCCTGTGTACCTAAATATGCACACAAAGGTGCAGGGAGTGGGGGTGAGTACAAAGTACTCAGTGAGTAATAAATATATACAAGTAGCTGAAAGTAAGAAATTCACAGAATATCACATAATGAAGCTAAACTACAGTCCGATTCCTCCTACGAACTAGCAACAACCACAGTACATTACCACCATCACAGATAATTCACAGACAAAGATGCAAAGCAAAGCACATAACCGCTACGGCGTGTAGCCCGATCCATTTAACGTCGACGACGCTTACTGGGGGTGTGTACAGACTCCGGAGGGGCTCCTACAGCCCAAGCGCAATACCGCTGCGGCGTGCAGGCCGATCCTCATATCAACCGCTGCGGCGTGCAGCCCGATCCATCCTCAGTCCACAACATTCATATGAATGATACACAGTTCAATTTATTTAATTCTAGGTTCCAGTTCATTTAATTATGAAAATACTTTAATTCTAATTTAATTTTTTTCAAAACAAGTGACTTAGCATTTCAATACGGTGATTTCAAACCAGGACTGAGATCCGTGATTAAGCATACAGAGCCATCACATATATAAATATCCCCTAGGGATACTACAGGTCGGCACAAGGCCCCAAACATGGCTTACATCCCACAAATATAACAAACACAATGTGTTTTCAATCACATATATCATGTTATTCTTATTCGTGATGGACGAAGTCTCAATCCCCAGTCAAAATCAATCCCCGCACCTGCCACGGACCCTACTAGCGTCACAATGTGCTAAGTCAGGGTTTCGAACACTCAGGCTAACATATACACAAACTACTCACCTCTAGCCGACCGTAGACTCGTCCGCGATGCCTTTTCCTTTTGAATTTGCCACCTCGTGTGTAGAATCTAGTCAAACCACAACAATTATATGAATTACGGGTCAAAGAAACATAACCCAGTTCAATTTACACGAAATACGCATAATTGCACTAAGTTGGTAAAACCCGACCCCGGCCCGCTGCTAAAAAAAATCCGAAATTAGAACCAACGCGATCCTCGTCTAGCCACGAGTCCGTGCATATAAAATTTATCGAAATAGGAGTTCGAATGGCCTTTCAAAAGTCAAATATTTGTTTTCAATACCTAGGCCATAATTCTTCATAGTTTCTACCCAAATTCATGAAGATTGATGTTACTTCTACAATAAAATAGCGTTTTCGAGTTAAGAAACTTACATCCGATGAATACCCGATGAATTCCCAGAGTTTTCTCGTGAGTTTCTCTCTATAGGGCTCAAAATTTGTGTTTTTTGGTGAATGAACCTGCGACTGATCTGTTCTGAAATTTTATTCACTGCCAGGCGATTTTACTCTACGCGTTCGCGATAGAGTTCACGCGTCCGCGATGCCCAACTCCAATTTACTCTTCGCGAACGCGACGCCTCCCACGCGTTCGCGAAGAACAAATTCCCAGCCGCCTAGATTCCTTCTACGCGAACGCGTCTCCCCTTCACGCGAATGCGATGGCCAGCATTTTCCTCCTACGCGAACGCGACCTCCAGGGACGCGAATGCAAAGCTTCGTCCAACTTTGCCTACGCGAACGCGAGAACCCGATCGCGAACGCGTTGCCTTAGCCAGCCCTGCCTTCCCGAACGTGACCTGGGCCACGCGAACGCGAAGCCTGAATGCCTGCTGCACCAACCTGCAATTTTCTGTAGTTTTCTCCAAGTTCCAAATGCCCGGATGATGGTCTGAATTCATCCCGAGGCCCCCGGGACCCCAACGAAAACCACCAACATACTCCAAATCACGATACGGACTTGTTCCAATCATAAAAACACCATCCTAAACATCGAAATCACCATTTTCACACGGATTCAAGCCTAAGTTTCTTAAAAACTTCCGAAACTTTCGAAACTAACATTCAATCCAAAACCTGACCAAATGATGTCCGAATGACCTGAAAATTTGCAGACACATCCAAAATCACATAACGAAGCTTCAGAAATTGTCGGAATTCCATTCCGACCGCCGGGTCAAAATCTCACCTACCGTTCGGATTTCGCCAAAACTGAACCTTAGCCAATTCAAGCCTATTTCTACACCGGACCTCCGAATTCGATTCCGATTGCTCTCCTAAGTCATAAATGATCCCCTGAAACTAGTCGAATCATCAAATTTCCATTCCGAGCTGTCTAAATCATCGGTGAACATTCAGTTAACGTTTTCCAACCTATTCTTCTCATAAAGGAATTTATGGCCTCATTTCTATTCAAATTCTCTCCAATTTGCTTCTAACTCTCCAAACACATTTAAATTAGCATATTGAGGTATTAAATGAAGAAATTTGGGCGATAACTCCCGTAACGACGGGTCGGGTTGTTACATTCTCCCCAACTTAAACAAATGCTCGTCCTCGAGCGTACCCAGAGTTGTACTAGAAGCAACCCAATAGCTGAATGACCTTACCAAGCATATATTCGGGGTGGTACCACGTCACCCTATCCATCATAAGTCCGATAACACAATATAGCTGAACCTCCATAGTCCATCTAAACCACATACCACATTGCACTTTCCGAAATCATACTCCAATTCCGAATCCCACGTCTATACTCAGAATACACCAAAACCAATTGTAATAGCCCATACTCGCCACTCCGGGTGAGATCTTATGGTGTACCAAACAACCGAATCACTCGAGATGATGTCCTCTAATCACAACAATTTTCCCGCGAGAACCAAATACTAACTGAAAAACCTTTTTCCATTAGCTAAAGTCTTATTCCAACACCTTCATATATTGCCCACGGCAACCGAACATGCGATACATCGAATCCGTCTCTCAGGTCATCCATTCATGGATCCATTTCCCTTTTAACTGATACCACAATAGATTTTGGAGCCAAACCTCGATAATTCCTTTCTAACCAGCTTAAACCACATATGTCCGCATTCATTAACGACTCCAACGATCATTTCAATTATAACACACCGCACTGGTGATATGAAACCTCCACACCGGCCTAACCCACGACGAGCACAACACAGGCTCAACTAGGAAACGACTGAACATACTCAACTCATGACAACTAACTCAAACATAAGAGCTGTAATTCAGTTCCTCCGTACCATCGTAACATAGGACTGAGTTCCAATCTCGCATTATAGAAATAGAGTACCTGAACTCTCCTCGAAAGGTCATAACCTCATATGGCCTTGCCACAACTTATGGTTCCATCCAAACACTATTACCCATGAAGCACCTCAAGTGATCTCATCATGCTCAAAACAGTCAGCCATGCACAGATCTAGGTCTGAACTCAAGCAATCAATCTCACCCATGGCGAAACAACTAATATACGCCATCAAATCTTGTACGGTCACAATTGATGCGCCATTCACCGAGCGACACCCAACACTGACTTTTCCTCAGAGACTAGGAAGTATAGTACACAAGGTAACCTATAGAAAGACTATGCTCCATATTGCACGATTGTGGCGTGAAACCTGCTCAAAATGACATACCCATGGAGGCATGCCACCCGATCCAGATACCATACCTGTGGCGGCGTGCCACCCGATCCAAATAACTCGTGGCGGCATGCCACCCGATCCACGCATAAGTCTTGTAAAAGGAAATGCACACCGAGTCAAATTGCTCAATACGATAACCATATATAGCCTAAAGCTCGCCACAAGAAACACATCCGACAAGGTTCCTCAATACCGGAACTGAATCAATGGTAGAGACCTCTGCACTGATATTCGCCATGAAGGCCCAACTGACAAAGCAATACCTACCAGCCGTCTGTTGATCCTGGTTACAACTACTCTGTTGGAGCATACTCTAATGCACTCTGCTACGCAATTTGCCTCTTCCAACATAGTCCATATCTCATTAGTCTAGATGACCTGACTTATGACAACCAGTCTGAAATAGAGTATCATAACCCCAAATTCATCAAATCAAACTAAGAGAGAGCCACTAGGGCTTCCAATTTCCAAAAATTGCTAAACGATGCCGATACACTCGATATACAACCACTGCATAGGTGGATTACGAGAACTTCTAGTCTCCATCACCTATATAACACGTGAATCACTATGCCTGATTTCCAAACTCCACACTGTACGATTACATAACACACATCAAGCATCCAATCATACCGCGAATGTCATTCAGAAATTTCCCTATGCCATCAACAACTCAATCTAAGCCAGGGTTTCGAACCCTCAGGCTATCATATACACAAACTACTCACCTCTAGCCGGCCGTAGACTCGTCTGCGATGCCTTTTCCTTTTGAATTTGCTGCCTCATGCGTAGAATCTAGTCAAAAAACAATAATTATATCAATTACGGGTCAAAGAAACATAACCCCGTTCAATTTACACGAAATACGCATAATTGCACTAAGTTGGTAAAACCCGACCCCGGTCCCGCTGCTCGAAAAATATCCAAATTAGAACCAACGCGATCCTCGTCGTGCCACGAGTCCGTGCATATAAAATTTATCGAAATCGGAGTTCGAATGGCCTTTCAAAAGTCAAATATTCGTTTTCAATACCTAGGCCATAATTGTTTATAGTTTCTACCCAAATTCATGAGGATTGATGTTAATTTTACCATAAAATTACGTTTTCGAGTCAAGAAACTTACCTCCGATGAATACCCGATGAATTCCTAGCGTTTTCCCGTGAGTTTCTCTCTCTAGGGCTCAAAATTTGTGTTTTTTGGTAAATGAACCCGCGACTGGTCAGTTCTGGAATTTAATTCACTGTCGGGCAATTTTACTCTACGCGTTCGCGATAGAGCTCACGCGTCCGCGATGCCCAACTCCAGTTTACTCTTCGGGAACGCGACGCCTCCCACGTGTTCGCGAAGAACAAATTCTCAACCGCCCAGATTTCTTCTACGCGAATGCGTCTCCCCTTCACGCGAACGCGGTGGCCATCATTTTCCTCCTACGCGAACGCGACCTCCAGGGACGCGAACGCGAAGCTTCATCCAACTTTGCATATGCGAACGCGACAGCCTGATCGCGAACGCGATGCCTTAGCCAGCCTTACCTTCGCGAACGCGACCTGGGCCACGCGAACGCGAAGGCTTAATGCCTGCTGCACCAACCTGCAATTTTCTGCAGTTTTCTCCAAGTTCCAAATGCCCGGATGATGGTCCGAATTCATCCCGAGGCTCCCGGGACCCCAACGAAAACCACAAACATACTCCAAAACACGATACGACTTGTTCCAATCATAAAAACACCATCCTAAACATCGAAATCACCATTTTCACACGGATTCAAGCTAAAGTTTCTTCAAAACTTCCGAAACTAACATTCAATCCAAAACCCGACCAAACGACGTCCGAATGACCTGAAAATTTGCAGACACATCCAAAATCACATAACGAAGCTAGAGAAATTGTCGGAATTCCATTCCTACCCCCGGGTCAAAATCTCACCTACCGTTCGGATTTCGCCAAAATTCAACCTTAGCCAATTCAAGCCTATTTCAACATCGGACCTCCGAATTCGATTCTGATTGCTCTCCTAAGTCATAAATGATCCCCCGAAACTAGTCGAATCATCAGATTTCCCGAGCTGTCTAACTCATCGGTCATCATTCGGTTGACTTTTCCAACCTATTCTTCTCATAAAGGAATTTATGGCCTCATTTTTATTCAAATTCTCTCCTATTTGCTTCTATCTCTCCAAAAATATTTAAATTAGCATATTGAGGTATTAAATGAAGAAAATGGGGCGATAACTCCCTTAACGACGGGTCGGGTCGTTACAGTTACGCGGACATATACGCAATCAAATTAGTATTTTAAACGGCCCTAAAGAATATGCTATGAAATTTAATCAATTTATATCTTAGCATTGAAATTTATATGGGGCCATATGAACTATGTGGATTGAAACTTGTAACTTATTTTATTAATAAGGAAGGTTGACCGAAGTTGCGCAAACACATACTCCAAATTAATTTAGAATTTTGATCATTCTACGCGAAGGTATACGCAACCACAATAATTCATTAAGCTACGAGTAAAAAAAAACTCATTCAAGATTACAGACCACGCTCCGACAATCTATAGTTCATAGCTCACGTTCACACACATTAATATAGTTAAGAATTTTCGTAATTGACATATCCTTCCCATAAACTGATCTGCCTCAAATATTTGTAATTCTACCAGTATTTGTTTAGTGATCAAAATTGGATCACTAAAGTTGGATAGCATCACTCAAAATGAAAATGAATCCATAAACCTGCAAGGAAAGATATCTCTTCCGAGAGAGTAAGATTTCTGTGCAAGCCAATAACATATAAAAGCAAAGTCTTTTTCAAGTTTAATAAAGTAGTCATTATCCACCAACAGTATTAATTACCCCAAAGGAATCAAGTCATCAACCATTTCTTTTACTACTCTGATGAACATCAAATATGTTACTATATATGATTGTGACCTAAATAAAAAAAAGTACAACAAATAAATTAAGCACTTCAGTTGTCAAGAAACCAAAAATATACAATTTTTGCCAATAAAGATGATAACAGAAATGAATGAAAAGGATTCATGGGTTAAGAACAGAATATCTTACACGAAAATAACTACAAGCCATCTCATATGAGCACATGCATTTTTGCTGAATTTGCTGGAATAAATATGGCACATAAGTGGTTGATTGTCACGACCCCAATCCCGGTCACGATGGCGCCCAACACAATTACTAGGCAAGCCAGACCATTTACACTCTCATCCCGAGCATGAAGCTCAAATCAATTACCTGAACATTTATATCAACAATAAAGCTAAATTGTATAACCACGCCAAAGATCTAGGGTCACGAGTCAAGAGCCTCTAAACATGATCGGATAACAATATCTAAACCAAATACTTAAGTATGAATAATGTATAGACAAAGAAAAACTGGAATAAGAAGAGAAGCCAAGTCCTACGAACGCCAGCAGCTACCTCACCAACTCGGATAAATACTGATAAAAGCTGGAGTGCTCGTCTATCCCTCCTGTGTACCTGAATCTGCACACAAAGGTGCAGGGAGTAGGGGTGAGTACTAAGTACTCAGTGAGTAATAAATATATACAAGTAGCTGAAAATAAGAAATCCACAGAATACCACATAATGAAGCTAAACTATAGTCTGATTCCTCCTACGAACTAGCAACACAACAATACCTTACCACTACCACAGATAATTCACAGACAAAGAATGCAATGCAAAGTATATAACCGCTACGGCGTGTAGCACGATCCATTTAACGTCGACGGTGCTCACTGGGGTGTGTACAGACTCCGGAGGGGCTCCTACAGCCCAAGCGCAATACCGCTGCGGCGTGTAGCCCGATCCTCATATCAACCGCTGCGGCGTGCAGCCCGATCCTCATATCAACCGCTGCGGCGTGCAGCCCGATCCATCCTCAGTCCACAACATGCATATGAGTCACACAACAGCTCAACTTATTTATTTCCAGGTTCCAATTCATTAAATCATGAAAATACTTTAATGCTTATTTAATTTTCCAAAACAGATGATTTAGTGAGATTAGTGATTAAGAAATTAGAGCTATCACATATATAACTATCCCCTAGGGATACTACAGGTCGGCACAAGGCCCCAAACATGGCTTACAGCCCGCAAAATATATCTAACACAATGTGCGTTTCAATCGCATATAGCATATTATTCACTTCCAGGATGGACTAAGTCTCAATCCCCAGTCACAATCAATCACGCACCAGCCACGGGGTGCGAGCCACGCCCTACTAGCGTCACAATGTGCTAAGTCGGGGTTTCGAACCCTCAGGCTACCATATACACTAACTACTCACCTCTAGCCGGTCGTGGACTCGTCCGCGATACCTTTTCCCTTCAAATTTGCTGCCTCGTGCATCAAATCTAGTAAAAAACAAAATAATAACATAAATGGGTCAAAAAACATAACCCAATCAAAATTACTCGAAAAACGCAATAATTCACGAAGTTGGTAAAACCCGAGCCCCGGGCCCACTTCTCAAAAAAAATCCTAAAATCATACCAATGGATTCTTCATCTCGCCACGAGTCCGTGCATATAAAATTTATCAAAATCGGAGTTCGAATGGCCTTTCAAAACCCAAAAATTTGTTTTCATGATTTAGGCCCTAGTTCTTCACAAATTCAACCAATTTCAAGAATTTTTGTGTTGATTCTAACATAAAATCATGTTTTTGAGTCAAGAAACTTACCTCCAGCGATTACCCATTGATTTTTCTCTTAATAATCGCCTCAGAAGATTCTTCCCGTTCCAAAATTGGAAGAAACTTGACCTGCTCATTATAGATATATTGTTCATGCGTTTTACTGCTCCCAATGGATTCCTTGTGAAATTCTAATGAATTTAGGCTTTTGAATCACTCAATGTGACCTTATAATGAAGGAGATATGTAGGTTTTAAGATTTAAAAATAGTGCAGGGTTTTAATACGCCGTCAGGGGCAGTTTCGTCATTAACCTGAAAATCTGGGCAACTTTAGTAAAATGGCCATAAACTCCTCATACGATGTCAAAATTCGATAATTCTTTTTGCTACGGATCCGTCATTACGATATGGATCTAATGCATCATTCAAAACAGTAATCGGAGCTCATGTGTTAAATATGATATCATTTATGCTTGAAGAAACGATGTCGAAGCATAAGAAAAACGAGCATAATACAACCCAAACCTATCCGAAAGTCACCCGAGCTCCTCGGAACTGCATACAAACATACTAACATGCCATATATGATCATGCGAACTTAGTTTCACTCTCAAAATACCAAAACTAACATCAAAACACCAAATTTTCATCGGATTCAAGCCTAAGTTTTTCTAAAACTTCTGAAACTTGCATTTGATCTAAAACGCGACCTAAACACCTCCGAATGACTTGAAACTTTGCACGCATATCCAAAATCACCTAATGGAGCTACTGCAACTCTCAAAATTCCATTCCGACTCTCGGATGAAAATCTCACCTACAATCCGTAATTCGCCAAAATTCAACCTTAGCCAATTCAAGCCTAAAACTACACCGGACCTCCGAATTCGATTCCAATTGCTCTCCTAAGTCATACATGATCCCGCGAAACTACTCGAATCATCACAATTCAGTTCCGAGCTGTCTAACTTATCGGTCAATATTCGGTTAACTTTTCCAACCTATTCTTCTCATAAAGAGGTTTATGGCCTCATTTTTATCTAAATTTCTTCCGATTTGCTTCTAACTTTCCGAACACATATAAATTAGCATATTGAAGTGTTAAATGAAGAAAACGGGGCGATAACTCCCGTAACGACGGGTCGGGTCGTTACATTCTCCCCAACTTAAACAAACGCTCGTCGTCGAGCGTACCCAGAGTTGTACTAGAAGCAACCCAATAGCTGAATGACCTTGCCAAACATATATTTGGGGTGGTGCCACGTTACCCTATCTATCATAAATCCGATAACACAATATAGCTGAACTTCCACAGTCCATCTGAACCATAGACCACATTGCACTTTCCTGAAATCATATACCAAATCCGACTCCCACGTCTATACTCAGAATACACCCGAACCAACTATAATAGCCCATACTCGCCACTCCGGGTGAGATCTTATGGTGTACCAAACAACCCAATCACTCGAGACGATGGCCTCTAATCATAACAATTTCCCACGATAACCAAATATTACTGAAAAACCTTTCTCATTAGCGAAAGTCTTGTTCCAATATCTTCATATACTGCCCACGGCAGATGAAACACGTGATATATCGAATCCATTTCTCAGGTCATCCATGCATGATTCCATTTCCCTTTTAACTGATACCATAATAGATTTCGGAGCCAAACCTCGATATTACATTTCTAACCAACTGAAATCACATATGCCCGCACTCATTAATGGCTCCAACGATCATTTCGATTATAACACACCGCACTGGTGATATGACACCAACACTGGCCTAAGCCACGGTGAGCACAACACAGGCTCCAATAAGAAACGTCCGAACATACTCAAATCATGACAACTAACTCAAACACAAAAGTTGTAATTCAATTCCTCCGTACCATCGTAACATAGGACTGAGATCCAGTCTCGCATTATAAAAATAGAGTACTTGAATTCTCCTCGAAAGGTCATAACATCATATGGCCTTGCCACAACTTATGATTCCATCCAAACACTATTACCCATGAAGCACCTCAAGTCATCTCATCATGCTCAAAACAGTCAGTCACGCACAGATCTAGGTCTGAACTCAAGCAATCAATCTCACCCACAGTGAAACAATTAATATACACCATCAAATCTTGTAAGGACACAACCGATGTGCCAGTCGCCGAGCGACACCCGACACTGACTTTCCTCAGAGACTAGGAAGTATAGTACGCAAGGTAACCTATAGAAAATAAAACTATGCTCCATATTACACGGTTGTGGCGTGCAACCTGCTCAAAATGATATACCCGTGGCGGCGTGCCACCCGATCCAGATACCATACCTGTGGCGGCGTGCCACCCGTTCCAAATAACCCGTGGCGGCGTGCCACCCGATCCACACAAAACTCTTACAAAAAGAAATGCACACCGAGTCAAATTGCTCATTACAATAAATATATATATATATAAACATATATATATAGCCTCAAGCTCGGCCACAAGAAACGCATTCGACAAGGTTCCCCAATACCGAAACTAAATCAATAGTAGAAACCTCTGTACTGATATCCGCCACGAAGGTCCAACTGACAAAACCATACCTAGCAGCCGCCCGCTGGTCCTGGGTACAACTACCCTGCTGGAGCATACTCTGATGCACTCTGCTAAACAATTTGTGCCATTCCCGACATAGTCCATATCACATTAGTCTAGGCAACCTGACGTATGACAACCAGTCCGCACTCAAGTCTCATAACCCAAATTCATCATATCAAGCCTGAGGGAGAGCCACTCGGGCTTCTAATTTCCGATAATCGCTAAACGATGCCGATACCCCGATATACAACCACTGCATCGGCGGATTACGAGAACTTCTAGTCTCCATTACCTATATAACACATGACTCACTATGCCTGATCCCACATTCCACTGTACGAATACTAAACAAACATCAATCATCCTTTCATACCACGAAAGTCATTCAGAAATCTTCGTATGCCATAAACAACTCAATCATCTCAATCGATCCAACGAGAGAATACCACCATACCACTAAATATTATCAATTCATAGTACCTTGTCCCTTTTTTACCATATACCCTCCCAATCACTAGAATGGCAGTATCATTTTTTTAATCACCAGAAAGATCGATTCTTAGATCACCTGCAGCTGCCTGCGCAGCTCAATAATTTTTTTTTTTGACTTCCCATATATTATGAACCGATCTCAAAACCTTGAACATGCCATTATCAACTTTCCATAACACATCGTATATACCATACCACACTAAGATAACATGGAACTTCTATCCCTTTCCTACGCCGCAAACATCGACGCACTTAACTAGTCAAGGACCTTCATGATCCCATATAGAAGAAAACTCATTACACATTCCCAGCTTCGCATACCAACAGGAATATACTCACTTTCAAACCACGGTAGAACACATCACAAACTCTTTCTCCCAATTCATTGCGTAAGTTTAACTGCCAGGACTGAGTCTTTTACCCACATCGAGCTACGCAACTGCCAGCACTCAAGAGCTTGGTTGTACTATAGCTGCAAGACTCATCACTTCGAACACATACCAGGAACTAACCGTATCCCTATCATACCATTTCAGTTTATTAACCAGTTGCTCCATTTACTCAATTTCTTTTCTGAACCATCTTTAACTTAGTATTAGCCTTTACTGTAGCACTACCATAACTCAACTCATGTTACCATACGAGACTCGTACATAAGACCACACGGTCTAAAACCCATAGGCCACTGAATACTTTCTCAATGTTTCCGAGAAGTACCACATTCTACAATACTTCATTTTGAAGAACTTCCTGCAATTTTGAATTTGTTATCATTACTCTCCAATATAAATACATAGAATCTTATCATTCACATATCATTAAACAAGTCTAGATCCCTTATAACGAAAACACCGTCTTTAGCCATATACACAATCTTAATACACCTGACTGTTACAAGCAAAATCTTGAACATCGCAGGACTATTCTCGGGCGTCATTCACCTTATTCAATTATAATTCAACTGTCTTATTAAAAAGAACCACTCGTGCCTTGTTAGAACTCTGGCACCGCAGAACATGATTACATACAGATGCATTTAGCTATCTTTCTTTCCTATACACCGAACATTCTTTACCAACAGTAGTTCAAACCATCCTATTATTTTTTTCATATCTACGAAGCACCATAACCTTTATCAGAATTTCCCAACATACTTAGAGATATAATCAACATAGCACACAATAGTGCAATCAGTTAATCAATAACAACCTTCCCAACTTGGCTCGGAGCCATACATCAAAGCACTTTTAGCCGCTCATAGCATTCTTTACTCAAATGATGCCACAATGTTATGGTGAGATTAAACTCAAGTCATTTACAAGCTTGACAAAGACTTGAATCATCAGAGACCTTAACCCTTCTACAATTCTTGCATATATACACACACCACAGTTAAGCCCACTCTCTTTAGGTGACAGAAATCTTTTCTAAGTCCCAAATTTTTCAACAATTTCGAAAGAGTTTCCTTTGTAAATTGGCCTATCCACCTTCCAGAGAATCACCAAACCATTCTAACAATACATCCACAACTCAACAAGACATCACAATGCATCTCAACAACATTAAATCTCAATACTATAAGAATCATATTATCACAATTTATACCTGAACCTGCGCTACACCTGCTCGCAACATAACATATATCAAATACCCTTCAATTACACATCCGAATCCACCCACCTACTTTGCATCAATCTAGTATTTCAGTACAACACTTTCCACTAGGATATACATAGCATAATCACTTTAGTCTTCCTGCGTCTAAACTCATTTTACTACACGTAAGGCACTTTACCTTCCAACTAAGAGATATGATAAATATTCACCACGCCCATAGCTCGGGGCTACTCAACAGATCACAATAAGGATCTAACACCTGATAGCTCGTACATTATTAAGCTGTCATTTCCACAGTTAGGGACAATACCGGTCATATAAGTTTCATAATACAAGCTCACAAAATCCGCACCTTGGTGCTCATGTCATAGACAAAGATCTGGCCTCAAGTACTTCCGACTGGACCAACATGAACTCACGAAGATTATATCTCGTCCTCGATCAGGAAATCACAAGCCATCAAGGCAATCATATTACTAAGCGTTTGATGCATACACAAGCGTGTGGAAGGAATTTCAAAGATTATATCTCAAGCTGAATCAAGTACGCACGATAAGAATTCCAAGAAATGTGAAGTTTTTCCTAAAGGTTTGCAGCCTCCCGAGGATAAGTACAGGCGTCCCCGTACCGATCCACAAGACTCTACCAACCGGCTCAAGACTTATGGGGCCTAGTAACCTAGGCTTTGATACCAACTTGTCACGACCCCAATCCCGGTCGTGATGGCGCCCAACACAACAACTAGGCAAGCCCGACCATTTACACTCTCATACCGAGTATGAAGCTCAAATCAATTACCTGAACATTTATATCAACAATAAAACTAAACTGTATAACCACCCCAAAGATCTAGGGTCACGAGTCTAGAGCCTCTAAACATGATTGGATAACAATATCTAAACCAAATACTTAAGTATGAATAATGTATATACAAAGAAAAACTGGAATAAGAAAATAAGCCAGGTCCTGCGAACACCAGCAGCTACCTCAGCAACTCGGATAAATACCGATAAAAGCTGGAGTGCTCGTCTATCCCTCCTGTGTACCTGAATCTGCACACAAAGGTGGAGGGAGTAGGGGTGAGTACTAAGTACTTAGTGAGTAATAAATATATACAAGTAGCTGAAAGTAAGAAATCCACAGAATACCACATAATAAAGCAAAACTATAGTCTGATTCCTCCTACGAACTAGCAACACAACAATACCTTACCACTACCATAGATAATTCACAGACAAAGAATGCAATGCAAAGCATATAACCGCTACGGCGTGTAGCCCGATCCATTTAATGTCGATGGCGCTCACTGGGGTGTGTAAAGACTTCGGAGGGATTCCTACAGCCCAAGCGCAATACCGCTGCGGCGTGCAGCCCGATCCTCATATCAACCGCTGCGGCATGCAGCCCGATCAACATATCAACCGCCGCGGCGTGAAGCCTGATCCTCATATCAACCATTGCGGCGTGCAACCCGATCCATCCTTAGTCCACAACATGCATATGAGTCACACAACAGCTCAACTTATTTATTTCCAGGTTCCAATTCATTTAATTATGAAAATACTTTAATGCTTATTTAATTTTCCAAAACAGATGACTTAGCATTTCAATACGGTCCTTTCAAACCAGGACTGAGATCAGTGATTCAGAAATTAGAGCTATCACATATATAACTATCCCCTAGGGATACTACAGGTCGGCATAAGGCCCCAAACATAGCTTACAGCCCACAAAATATATCTAACACAATGTGCGTTTCAACCGCATATAGCATATTATTCACATCCAGGATGGACTAAGTCTCAATCCTCAGTCAATCAATGACGCACCTGCCACGGGGTGCGAGCCACGCCCTACTAGCATCACAATGTGCTAAGCCGGGGTTTTGAATCCTCAAGCTACCATATACACTAACTACTCACCTCTAGCCGGTCGTGGACTCGTCCGCGATACTTTTTCCCTTCAAATTTGCTGCCTTGTGCGTCAAATCTAAGCAAAACCACAATAATAACATAAATATGGGTCAAAAAACATAACCCAATCAAAATTACTCGAAAAATGCAATAATTCACGAAGTTGGTAAAACCCGAGCCCCGGGCCCACTTCTCAAAAAATTCCTAAAATCATACCAACGGATTTTTCATCTCGCCACGAGTCCGTGCATATAAAATTTATCGAAATCGGAGGTTGAATGGACTTTCAAATCCCAAAAATTTGTTTTCATGATTTAGGCCCTAGTTCTTCACAAATTCTACCAATTTCAAGAATATTGGTGTTGATTCTAATATAAAATCGTGTTTTTGAGTCAAGAAACTTACCTCCAGCGATTACCCATAGATTTTTCTCTTAATAATCGCTTCAGAAGCTTCTTCCCGTTCCAAAATAGGAAGAAAACTTGACCTGCTCATTATAGGTATATTTTTCACGCGTTTTACTACTCCCAATGGATGCCTTGTGCAATTCTAATGAATTTAGGCTTTTGACTCACTCAATTTGACCTTATAATGAAGGAGATATGTAGGTTTTAAGATTTGCAAATAGTGCAGGTTTTTAATACGTCGTCAGGGGCAATTTTGTCATTAACCTGAAAATCTGGGCAACTTTAGTAAAATGACCATAAATTCTCATACAATGTCAAAATTTGATGATTCTTTTTGCTACAGATCCGTAATTACGATACGGATCTAATGCATCATTCAAAACAGTAATCGGAGCTCATGTGTTAAATATCATATCATTTATGCTTGAAGAAACGATGTCGAAGCATAAGAAAAACGAGCATAACACAATCCAAGCCTATGTGAAACTCACCCGAGCTCCTCAGGACTGCATACAAACATACTAACATGCCACATATGATCATGCGAACTTAGTTTCACTCTCAAAACAGCAAAACTAACATCAAAATACCAAATTTACATCGGATTCAAGCCTAAGTTTTTCTAAAACTTCCGAAACTTGCATTTGATGTAAAACCCGACCTAAACACCTCTGAATGACTTGAAACTTTGTACGCATATCCAAAATCACCTAATGGAGCTACTGCAACTCTCAAAATTCTATTCCGACCCTCGGATGAAAGTCTCACCTACCATCCGAAATTTGCCAAAATTCAATCTTAGCCAAATTCAAGCCTAAAACTACACCGGACTTCCGAATTCGATTCCGATTGATCTCCTAAGTCATACATGATCCCCCGAAACTACTCGAATCATCAGAATTCAATTCCGAGTTGTCTAACTTATCGGTCAATATTCGGTTGACTTTTCCAACCTATTCTTCTCTTAAAGAGGTTTATGGCCTCATTTTTATCTTAATTTCTTCCGATTTGCTTCTAACTTTCCGAACACATATAAATTAGCATATTGAAGTGTTAAATGAAGAAAACGGGGCGATAACTTTTGTAACGACGGATCGGGTCGTTACATTGATTAACTACAAACTAGGCGCTAAATGATATCTTTAGTCTTCAAGTTTAGAGTTTCATCACCAACAATAAACAATAAACAAAAATATCCACATACAAATCATTTCCTTAGAGCAGAGAACTACGCTTAACACAAATCTTTGCTATCATTAGCGTGTTCAATGTGTATTCTTAAACTCTATTCCATAGTAATTCTGAGTATAAGAATATAGATATTTTGTATCCAAAATACATTTTGCTATAAATGAATAAATGCTAATCGGAAGTACACAAAGAAATACACAATGGTTGCACCACCATGAATATCTCAAATTTGTAAGCATAGAAGACTTTACAAGATAAGCAAAAGATTTCCAAATACCTAAAATTGTGCCCACACTTTCTGCTCTAATTAACATTTTCGGACACGCACATATGCATTAAGAGTTAGAACATGTATACATATAACAAAAAAAATAATTCAAACATATGAAACAAACAAACAAGTACAAAATAAATAAAGAAAGAAAAGAAAGAAATCAATACCTCAACGGTGAGAAAAATCAGAATCAAAACTGGACCAACTGGACTTGAATTTGGATTTTTGGAGTTGAAGGAGCCTTAATCGAAATGTCTTCAAATGAAAACATCTCGATTAAGGTCTATTAGACCCCAATTTCCTTTAATTCGAACGAAAAATCCCTATTTTTAATTCTAAGGTTCTTGGTTCGGATTTGGGGCTTGATGACTTTGGCTGGATTCGAACCAAACAAAGGTTTGTTTGGGTGTGAGGGAGGCCTGGTGATGGTATGGTGTGAGTTTGGGAGTGATTGGTGTAGTCGGAGTTTTGGCTCGAGTCTTCAATCGAAGATTCGAACAACATGGCTGGGATTCGAGGGAAGATGATTGGGAGTTTGGAAAGAGGAGGTTATGGGGAAGGTACGGTGTAAAAATGGGAGTGTTTGGATGAATGCCGCCGGCGGATGTGATTTCCGGCCGGCGGAGTGCGGTGGCGGAGTAACGGGGCTGTCTCTAGGGTTCCTGGGGTGTTTGGTTCAGTGAGGGAGAAGGGGGAAGAAGGGTTTGGGAAATGAAACGAGTCTTGGGTATTTTGGGGGTTTTGGTATAATAAAATTTGTGATTAATCGTAGACCGTTGGATGGAGTAACACCAACGGTCCAGATTAATTAATGGGGGAAAAACGGGGTTGGACCGGGTTTGGGCAGATACTAGTTTGGACGGGTTTCACCGGGTTTTGGGTTGGACTGGGGTAAAATTGGTTTGGGGCTTGGAATTTTATTTTAAAACTGGTCCAACTCCAATTTCTTTTCTCTTTTTATTAATTTTCTTTTATTTTCTTCCTAGTTTATAACATTAAAATCCTAGATTAAATTACAAAAATCAAATTAACTTCAACTAATAATTAACACACAAAAATACCAATTTTAAAATAAAATTACATAATTTGACATTAAACACTAAAATACAAAATTACATATTTTTGTGATTTTTTTATTTTCATAAAATAAACTTAATTACTCTTAATTGTAAACTTGAATTTTATATGCAAAATGCAACATATTTTTGTATTATTTATTTATTTAAACAAATAAACATGCGCAGATAAATGCAGAAAAGACAAGAAAAAATAATACAAAATTCAAAACAATTGTAAGCAAACTAAAATTGTTTTATTTTGAATTTTCTGGGAGTAATTCATATATAGGGCAAAAATCACGTGCTCACAACTACCCTTCTTTGCGCATAAACACGAAGCATTTTTCGTGAAAAGACAAGTGAGCGGATACGAGAGATTTATGCCCGTTTGAGCACTCCATGAGAAACATTTTTTTAAAAAATTTTTGACCGAACCTTTGCTTCAAAAAGGTTCCCTACATATCTCTGGCTAAAAGGGAATCAGGTCAATGTAGATCAAAATGTTTGGTAGCTGGGACTACCATGAAGCTGTGATCTTGCTGTTACTGTTGCTGCTATTGCGGCTACTGCTTACCGACCTCCTTATTACACCATGATAAAAGAAAAAAAAAAGAAGCTACACTAAATTATGGTCTATAAATTATAAAATCTTATCTATATCTTCAACTTGTTCTTATGTTGCCGTGAACTTGTATCTTGTATTTCTCCAATGGAATTCTTCTTGTTGCCTTGGAATGTTTTCACATATGTATATGTTCTTCATGCGGACTCCTGCTTGTGGTTGCTTGAAAAAGTATTCCTTTGTTCTCCAGGTGGGCTCTTGTTGCTAACTTCTTGCTGGGGATGATTTCCTCCGTCCTTTAACACCGTGTTATCTTCTTTCCTCCTCAAATGTGTACCTGACTTCAACAAAAGGTAACGCCTCCGTTCTACGAGCGGGATCCCGACTTTAAAAATTTAACAAAAGTAACTCCTCTGTTCTATGGGCGGGCTCCCTGATTTCAATAAATTAAAAAATGTAATTAAACATAAAGTAAAATGCCATTTCGTTCTTCAGGCGGGCACCTGATGTGACGACCCAAAGGGTCATCACTTATTTTATTAATCATTTCGAGCTTCGAGGCCTTGAAAACCTCATTCCATGTTGCCTCGATTTACGTGCACGATCCGAGCTTGTAGCCGGAAAGATTTTTGTGATAGAAAATATGAATTTTATGAGAAATTTGGATAAAATTGATATTAATATTGATATGGTTGACTTCGGTCAACATTTTTGGTAAATGGATCCGGACCCGAGATTGGATGGTCCCGAGAGGTCCGTAGGAAAATATGGGACTTGGACATGCGTCCGGAGTCAAATTCTGAGGCCTAGAGCCCAAGTTATGAATTTCTCTATGAAATTATTTTTGATGTAATTGTTAAAGGAAATGAATTAATTGACCTTGGTATCGGGCTCGTATTTTGGTTCCGACGCCCGGTACAAATCTTAAATATTATTTATGTGATTTATGTAAAGTTTGGTGACATTCGGATGTCGTTTGAGATGTTTTGGACCTTGAGTTCCAAGTTTGAAAGTTTTGAAAACCAAAAGTATGAAAATCATGAATTTGAGGCTTGATTTGATGAAAACGATGTGATATTGGCGATGTGATCGCACGAACAAGTTCATAATGTGTTTTTGAGGTTGTGTACATGTTTGGTTTGGAGCCCGGGGGCTCGGGTAAAGATTTGATAGGCCGTAGGATCAATTTCTGAGTTTATGCACTGCTGGTTTTTCACCCAGCTGTTGGCTTCGCATTTGCGAAGAATTTCTCGCAAATGCGAAGAAGGCAGTTCAAGGCTGGGTTCGCAAATGCGAACCCACTAGTAAACCTAGGCTCTGATACCAACTTGTCACGACCCCAAATCCGGTCGTGATGGCGCCCAGCACATTGCTAAGCCAGCCCGACCAATCAATATCAACAACGGAGCTAGAAGCTCTCTTTAACCCATTTAAGCATTTCAAAATATGAAAAAATAGTAATACTTATACCAACAGCGGGGAGACCAAGTCCCAAAATATACTAACTCCCATAGACCAAGGGTCAAGAGTCATGAGCCTCTACTGAACATGAGTGTATAAAGGTTTACGAGATACAAAGTGCGGAAAGAAATGTCAATACAAAATCAAAAGACAGGTAGGAAGGAATATCGGGTCCTGCGGACTCTGCGACTACCTCGTATATCCCACGGATGCCGCCTCGCACAGCCTACTGGATCACCGATGAGAGGTACCTCTGGATCCGCACACAAGGTGCGGGGAGTAAAATGAGTACCGCCGGACTCGGTGGTAATAAACAAGGGTAAGACAGACGCAGATAAGAAATCCGCAATAAAGCACTATGTAAAACTATAATCAGCTACCCCGTCATAGAATCAATATTCACTGTACCCTGTACCAACAAATACCAATAAATAGCATAACAGCTAGCGGATGTAGCTAAATGCAATGCAATGCATGATATGACCGCTACGGCGCGTAGCCGACTCCAATTTTGGGTACCCGTGCTCACTGTGGGGGTTCAGACTCGGAGGGGCTCCTACAGCCCAAGCACATCTCATAGAGATATTCTGCGGCGTGCAGTCCGATCCAACATATATCTCGCTGCGGCGCGCAGCCCGATCCACTACTAGTCGGCTAATATGCAGATACAGCCTCGCAGGCTCAAAAGTAGTTTTTGAAAACTCTTTTTATCATTTTTCAGTTGGAAAAGAGTAATATCAAGTTCCAGAGATTGGAATTAGCATAATAACAGAAATATCCGCGGACTAGTAGTAAACTAGCATGTCTATATGATAAGACAATGATAACGATCCTCGCGGGATCCAATAATTGGCTCACGGCCCACAAGTATACTCAATCGCCCAAGAAGGGGGTTCAACGGCTCGAGAATAGCCAATAATACAGTATCAACAGGTCGGACTAATATATAGTCTCTAGTTCATGATCGACCCCGCACTCTCAAGAGTGTGCGTGTCTCGCCGCTATACAACGTCACAAAGTGGTATACCGAGGTTTCGAACCCGCTGGTCATCACCCACATCTATTACTCACCTCAATACGGCGCGACGACTACTCCGCAATGCCCTTGCCACGAGAATCAAGCTCCGCACGCGTAGAATCTGATCAAATACGGTAGAAACACAACAAATTAGGCCAATGGGACGACACCCAATCAAAACAACTCAATTTACATCAAAATTCCCAAAGTTGTCAAAACCCGACTTTCGGTACACTTCTCGAAAAATCACGAAAGTCACATATTCGGAACCCTCATCTCGATACGAATCTAAGCATATCAATTTTACCAAATTCGGACTCCATTTGGCCATTCAAAACCTTGATTTTCTAAAGTTCAAGCCTAGGGCTAAATCCTCCATAAATTACCCCAAATTCCTCCACTTTCATGATATAATTGCATAATATTATCAATACTAATCATAGTTTAAGTCCATAGTTGATTACCTTATGATTTCCCTTGAGTTTCTCTTCAAAATCGCCCAAATCGCCTCTAAAGCCGAGACCCAAATGTGTGAAATGTTTCTGAAATTTTCTAACTTCTGATACAATTAATTCACTGCGATTTTCGCTTCTGCGGACCATTTTCCGCCCCTGCGGAACCGCTTCTGCGACCAATTGGTCGCTTCTGCGAACCCAGGCCTATTTGGCCAATCCCGCTCCTGCGATCCATGGACCGCCCCTGCGCGTCCGCTTCTGCGGAATTTCTCTCGCTCATGCGGGTTTTCCCGCTTCTGCGACTAGGCGTCTGCCTCTGCGGACTCGCCTAAGCGGCTACCCTTCCGCTTCTGCGGTCCTTCACCTCATGGCCCTGGGCCGCTTCTACGGCTCGCCTTCCGCTACAGCGGTGCCGTCCCTGCGGGCCCAGCTCTGCTTCCACGATCAACAGCACTTCTGCGCTCCAGTATCCGCTTCTGCGGACTCGCTCCTGCGCCCCCATTTCCGCAGGAGCGAAAACAACAGAACCAGAACCCCCAAACCTGCAATTTTCCACATTTTCTCCCGTTTAACCATCCGAAAACACCCCGAGGCCCCCGGGACCTCACCCAAACACACCAACGCATCTTAATACCTTATTCGAACTTGCTCCGATCCTCAAAACACGTCTAATAACACCAAAACCCATAATTCACATCAAATTCAAGCCTAAATTCCTTAAAACATTCCGAACTACACATTCAATCAAAAACCCGACCAAACGACGTCCGAATGACCTAAAATTTTGCAGGCACATCCAAAATCACCTAACTCCTCCATAAATTACCCCAAATTCCTCCACTTTCATGATATAATTGCATAATATTATCAATACTAATCATAGTTTAAGTCCATAGTTGATTACCTTATGATTTCCCTTGAGTTTCTCTTCAAAATCGCCCAAATCGCCTCTAAAGCCGAGACCCAAATGTGTGAAATGTTTCTGAAATTTTCTAACTTCTGATGCAATTAACTCACTGCGATTTTCGCTTCTGCGGACCATTTTCCGCCCCTGCGGAACCGCTTCTGCGACCAATTGGTCGCTTCTGCGAACCCAGGCCTATTTGGCCAATCCCGCTCCTGCGATCCATGGACCGCCCCTGCGCGTCCGCTTCTGCGGAATTTCTCTCGCTCATGCGGGTTTTCCCGCTTCTGCGACTAGGCGTCCGCCTCTGCGGACTCGCCTAAGCGGCTACCCTTCCGCTTCTGCGGTCCTTCACCTCATGGCCCTGGGCCGCTTCTGCGGCTCGCCTTCCGCTCCAGCGGTGCCGTCCCTGCGGCCCCAGCTCTGCTTCCACGATCAACAGCACTTCTGCGCTCCAGTATCCGCTTCTGCGGACTCGCTCCTGCGCCCCCATTTCCGCAGGAGCGAAAACAACAGAACCAGAACCCCCAAACCTGCAATTTTCCACATTTTCTCCCGTTTAACCATCCGAAAACACCCCGAGGCCCCCGGGACCTCACCCAAACACACCAACGCATCTTAATACCTTATTCGAACTTGCTCCGATCCTCAAAACACGTCTAATAACACCAAAACCCATAATTCACATCAAATTCAAGCCTAAATTCCTTAAAACATTCCGAACTACACATTCAATCAAAAACCCGACCAAACGACGTCCGAATGACCTAAAATTTTGCAGGCACATCCAAAATCACCTAACGGAGCTACTGCAACTGTCGGAATTCCATTCCGACTCCCGGATCAAAATCTCACCTACCGTTCGGATTTCGCCAAAATTCAACCTTAGCCAATTCAAGCCTATTTCTACACCGGGCCTCCAAATTCAATTCCGATTGCTCCCCTAAGTCACAAATCACCTTCCGGAACTAACCGAATCATCAGAATCCTATTCCGAGTCCTCTAACCCAATAGTCAACTCCGGGTTGACTTTCCTTATTCAAGTCTCCTTCAAAAAGGTTATATGCCTCATTTTCAATCAAATTCACTCCTAAATCACCCGATAGACTCTAACACTGATATAAAATCATAAAACATATATTTTACAACATAACAGGGTGGTAATTCCCGTGACGACGGGCCGGGTCGTCACATTCTCCCCCTCTTAAGCAAACGCTCGTCCTCGAGCGGGTCAAGAAACATACCTGAAGTCTCAAACAAGTGAGGATATCCGCTCCGCATCTCTTGATCGACCTCCCAAGTAGCCTCCTCCACGGGCCGACCTCTCCACTGCACCTTAACTGCTGCAATCTCCTTCGACCTCAATTTTCTTACCTGGCGACCCAAAATAGCAATAGGCTCCACATCATAGGATAGATCACTATCAAGCTGGATGGTTCTGAAATCTAATACATGAGACGGATCTCCGATGTACTTCCGGAGCATAGACACTTGGAATACTGGATGAATGTTGGATAAGCTGGGCGGCAAAGCTAACTCATATGCCACCTCTCCAACCCTCTTAAGTATCTCAAAAGGACCAATGTACCCGGGACTCAACTTTCCTTTCTTCCCAAACCTCATAACACCCTTCATAGGTGAAACCTTCAACAATACTCTGTCACCAACCATGAAAGACAACTCTCGAACTCTACGGTCCGCATAACTCTTGTGACGAGACTGTGCTGTACGAAGCCTCTCCTGGATCAACTTTGCTCTATCCAGAGCATCCTGGACTAACTCAGTCCCTATCAATCTAACCTCACCAGGCTCAAACCATCCCACGGGGGATCTACACCGCCTGCCATACAATGCCTCATACGGGGCCATCCGAATACTCGACTGATAACTGTTGTTGTAGGCAAACTCAGCAAGTGGTAGGAACTCATCCCACGAACCACCAAAATCAATCACACAAGCTCGCAACATATCCTCCAAGATCTGAATAGTACGCTCAGACTGCCCATCTGTCTGGGGGTGAAATGCTCTGTACTCAACTCAACCCGCGTACCCATCTCTCGCTGAAATGCTCTCCAAAATTGAGAAGTGAACTGAGTACCCCTGTCGGATATGATAGACACTGAGACTCCATGCAACCGAACAATCTCTCGAATAAAGATCGCTGCCAACCGCTCCGATGAGTAGGTAGTACTAACTGGAATGAAGTGAGCTGACTTGGTCAGTCTATCCACAATCACCCATACAGAATCAAACTTCCTCGCCGTCCGAGGGAGTCCAATAACAAAGTCCATAGTGATCCTCTCCCATTTCCACTCAGGAATAACAATGCGCTGAAATACACCACCGGGCCTCTGATGCTCGTACTTAACCTGCTGACAGTTGAGGCACCGTGCTACATGTCCGACAATGTCCATTTTCATCTTTCTCCACCAATAGTGCTATTTCAAATCTTGATACATCTTAGCGGCTCCTGGATGGATAGAATACCGCGAGCTATGGGCCTCCTCCAAAATCAACTCACGAAGGCCATCAACATTGGGCACATATATCCGGCCCTGCATCCTCAATACGCCGTCACTATCAATGGTGACATCTCTAGCGTTATCATGCTGAACTCTGTCCCTAAGGACAGCCAAATGTGGATCATCATACCGGCGCTCACGAATACGATCATATAGATATGACCGAGATACAACACAAGCCAATACCTTGCTGGGCTCCGAAATATCTAACCTCACTAGCCGATTGGCTAGCACCTGAACATCATAAGCAAATGGTCTCTCCTCGGCTGGAATATATGCCAAGCTCCCCATACTGACCGCCTTCCGGCTCAAAGCATCGGCCACCACATTAGCCTTCCCCGGATGATATAATATAGTGATGTCATAATCCTTAAGCAACTCAAGCCATCTCCGTTGTCTCAAATTAAGGTCTTTCTGTTTGAACAAGTGCTGGAGACTACGATGGTCGGTATACACCTCACAAGACACACCGTACAAATAGTGCCTCCAAATCTTCAAGGCATGAACAATGGCGGCTAGCTCCAAGTCATGAACAGGATAGTTCTTCTCATGTGGCTTCAACCGCCGAGAAGCATAAGCAATTACCTTACCTTCCTGCATCAACACACAACCTATCCCCACTCTCGAGGCATCACAATAAACGGTATATGAACCTGAAGCCGATGGCAATACTAACACTGGAGCTGTGGTCAAAGCTGTCTTGAGCTTCTGAAAGCTCTCCTCGCACTCATCCGACCACACGAATGGTGCACCCTTCTGGGTCAATTTAGTCAATGAAGAAGCAATGGATGAAAATCCCTGAACAAACCGGCGATAATACCCCGCCAAGCCAAGAAAACTCCCGATCTCTGTAGCTGAGGACGGTCTAGGCCAACTCTGCACCGCCTCTATCTTTTTCTGATCAACCTGAATACCATCACGAGACACCACATGTCCCAGAAATGCTACGAACTCGAGCTAAAACTCACACTTGGAGAATTTAGCATATAGCTTCTCCTCCCTCAATCTCTGCAACACAATACTCAAATGCTGAGCATGCTCCTCCTGACTTCGGGAGTAGACTAGAATGTCATCAATGAACACAATCACAAATGAATCCAAATAAGGCCTGAACACACTGTTCATCAGATGCATAAATGCTGCTGGGGCGTTGGTCAGCCCAAAAGACATCACAAGAAACTCATAATGACCATATTGGGTCCTGAATGCAGTCTTCATAATATCCGAGTCCCTGATCTTCAGCTGATGATAGCCTGAACGAAGATCGATCTTAGAAAACACCCTCGCACCCTGTAACTGATCAAACAAATCATCTATGCGCGGTAAAGGGTACTTGTTCTTCACTGTCACTTTGTTCAATTGCCTATAATCAATACACATCCGCATGGAACCATCTTTCTTTTTAACAAATAATACCGGTGCACCCCACGGAGACACACTAGGACGGATGAAACCCTTATCCAGAAGTTCTTGAAGTTGCTCTTTCAGTTCTTTCAACTCGGCTGGTGCCATTCGATAAGGAGGAATGGATATAGGCTGAGTGCCCGGCACCAAGTCAATGCCAAAATCAATATCCCTGTCCGGCGGCATGCCCGGCAGGTCTGAGGGGAATACATCTGGGAAGCCCCTTACAACAGGTACAGAATCAATGCTAGGAGACTCAGCTCCACATCTCTCACAAAAGCTAAGTACGATAAACACCCTTTTTCAACCATCTTCTGAGCTTTTAGGAACGAAATAACACGGCTAGGGACGAAATTGGTCGAACCCCGCCACTCAATCTGAGAAATACCAGGAATGGCCAACGTAATTGTCTTAGCATGACAGTCCAATATAGCATGGTATGGAGACAACCAGTCCATACCCAATATAACATCAAAATCCACCATACCCAACAATAACAAGTCTGCCTGGGTCTCCAGACCCCCAATAGATATAACACAGGATCTATAGACATGATCCACAACAATCGTATCACCCACGGGGGTGGATACATGAACAGGTAAATCAAGACTACCACGAGTCGCACCCAAATAATGTGCAAAATAAGAGGACACGTAAGAATATGTGGACCCTGGATCAAATAGAATAGAGGCATCTCTGTGACAGACAGAAATGATACTTGTAATCACCGCATCGGAGGCAAGTGCATCACGCCTGTTAGGAAGTGCATAGAATCGTGCCTGGCCTCCACCAGATCTCTCCTCGCCCCTGGGGTGACCACGAGTAGACTGACCTCTACCTCTACTAGACTGAGATGGTGCTGAAGAGGTGGGCAGATCCCTCTGCTAAGTCCTGTCCATACGGAGTCGAGGGCACTGTCTCCTCATATGGCCAAACTCACCACACTCATAACATGCACCTGGTGCTGGAGAAGGGGACTGAAGGGAACCCCTCGCCGTAGAAGAACCCTGGGCTGAAGAAGTAGGTGCTGCACTCCGGGCTGAATGAGAAGGTCTAGATGAGCGACCTCGGCTCTACTGGGAATGCCCTCTAGATGGAGCACCGCTGAAACTGCCAGAACTGCGAGGCCTCTTGGCCTCCCGCTCCTCTCTCTCTCGGCGACGATCCGCCTCGATGGAGCGTGCCATATCGGCAACCTGCTCAAACGATGATGACAGAACTCGCTCGCTGGTCATAAGAATACAGATAGAGTAGTTGAGGCCATCAATGAACCTCCTGATCCTCTCCCTATTAGTGGGGATCATCCATGTGGCATGCCTAGCCAACTAAGTGAATCTAAGCTCATACTGGGTCACAGACATGTCGCCCTGAATCAACCACTCGAACTGGCGACGTAGCTCCTCGCGACGAGACTGAGGTACATATTTCTCTAGAAAGAGAGTAGAGAACTGCTGCCATGTGAGAGGTGCTGCTCTTGGAGGCCTACGCCTCTCAAACTCCTCCCACCAATCAAATGCGGGACCAGTAAACTGAAATGTAGTAAATGAAACTCCGCCGGACTCAAGAATACCAGCCGTACGCAGCATCTTCTGACACTTATCCAAGAAACCCTGGGCATCCTCGCCCTCGGCGCCACTAAAATGGGGTGGCTGAAGTCTGCCAAATCTCTCAAGACGACGCTGCTCGTCATCGGGCATAACCTCAACCATATGCTCTGGAGCTGGAGCTGGTGCAGTCGGAGGAATAACCGGTGCAACCACCGAGCGGGGACCACCTCTGGCGTCCGAAGTCCCCGAACAACCGGGTCGGTGTGCGAGCTGCAGGGGTCCGCTAACCACCCCAGTCTGAGATGTCGCTACGGTGGCGGTAGGCTGAAACTACTTGAGCCAAACCGGAACACACCGCTAATATTGGAGCAAGAGTCTCCCGAAGACCGGGAATAGCAATAGATATAGTCCGGCCCCGAACGGGGCTGCCGGAGCATCAACCACCGGGGGTTGCTCCTGAACCGGTACAACGGGCGGGTCAGTCGGCACCGCCTCGGCCGCCCTACCTCTACCTCTAGCACGACCGCGCCCACGGCCTCTAACAGGTGGCAATGGAGGTCGTCCACCTCGTCCCGATGCTCGCGTTCTCGCCATCCGCGAGAGAATAGAATATAGAAGTTCGGTTCTCGGAACAACAAGATCGCACGACGAGTTCAAGAAAAGTGAAGTTTTCCTAAAGGTTCGCGACCTCCCGAGGATAAGTACGGGCGTCCCCGTACCGATCCACAAGACTCTACTAACCGGCTCAAGACTCGCGAGGCCTAGTAAACCTAGGCTTTGATACCAACTTGTCACGACCCCAAATCCGGTCGTGATGGCGCCCGGCACATTGCTAAGCCAGCTTGACCAATCAATATCAACAACGGAGCTAGAAGCTCTCTTTAACCCATTTAAGCATTTCAAAATATGAAACAATAGTAATACTTATACCAACGGCGGGGAGACCAAGTCCCAAAATATACTAACTCCCATAGACCAAAGGGTCAAGAGTCATGAGCCTCTACTGAACATGAGTGTATAAAGGTTTACGAGGTACCAAGTATGGAAAGAAAAGTCAATACAAAATCAAAAGACAGTAGGAAGGAATATCGGGTCCTGCGGACTCTGCAGCTACCTCGTATATCCCACGGATGTCGCCTCGCACAGCTACTGGATCACTGCTGAGAGGTACCTGGATCTGCACACAAGGTGCAGGGAGTAAAATGAGTACTGCCAGACTCAGTGGTAATAAACAAGGGTAAGACAGCGCAGATAAGAAATCCGCAATAAAGCACTATGTAAAACTATAATCGGCTACCCTGTCATAGAATCAATATTCACTGTACCTGTACCAACAAATACCAATAAATAGCATAACAGCTAGCAGATGTAGCTAAATGCAATGCAATGCATGATATGACCGCTACGGCGCGTAGCCGACTCCAATTTTGGGTACCCGTGCTCACTGTGGGGGTTCAGACCCCGGAGGGGCTCCTACAGCCCAAGCACATCTCATAGAGATATTCCTGCGGCGTGCAGTCCGATCCAACATATATCTCGCTGCGGCGTGCAGCCCGATCCACTACTAGTCGGCTAATATGCAGATACAGCCTCGCAGGCTCAAAAGTAGTTTTTGAAAACTCTTTTTATCATTTTTCAGTTGGAAAACAGTAATATCAAGTTCCAGAGATTGGAATTAGCATAATAACAAAAATAACTGCGGACTAGTAGTAAACTAGCATGTCTATATGATAAGACAATGATAACGATCCTCGCGGGATCCAATAATTGGCTCACGGCCCACAAGTATACTCAACCGCCCAAGAAGGGGGTTCAACGGCTCGAGAATAGCCAATAATACGGTATCAACAGGTCGGACTAATATATAGTCTCCAGTTCATGATCGACCCCGCACTCTCAAGAGTGTGCGTGTCTCGCCGCTATACAGCGTCACAAAGTGGTATACCGGGGTTTCGAACCCGCTGGTCATCACCCACATCTATTCCTCACCTCAATACGGCGCGACGACTACTCCGCAATGCCCTTGCCACGAGAATCAAGCTCCACACGCGTAGAATCTGATCAAATACAGTAGAAACACAACAAATTAGGCCAATGGGACGGCACCCAATCAAAACAACTCAATTTACATCAAAATTCCCAAAGTTGTCAAAACCCGACTTTCAGTACACTTCTCGAAAAATCACGAAAGTCGCATATTCGGAACCCTCATCTCGATACGAATCTAAGCATATCAATTTTACCAAATTCGGACTCCATTTGGCCATTCAAAACCTTGATTTTCTAAAGTTCAAGCCTAGGGCTAAATCCTCCATAAATTACCCCAAATTCCTCCATTTTCATGATATAATTGCATAATATTATCAATACTAATCATAGTTTAAGTCCATAGTTGATTACCCGATGATTTCCCTTGAATTTCTCTTCAAAATCGCCCAATTCGCCTCTAAAGCCGAGACCCAAATGTGTGAAATGTTTCTGAAATTTTCTAACTTCTGATACACTTAACTCACTGCGATTTTCGCTTCTGCGGACCATTTTCCGCCCCTGCGGAACCGCTTCTGCGACCAATTGGTCGCTTCTGCGAACCCAGGCCTATTTGGCCAATCCCGCTCCTGCGATCCATGGACCGCCCCTGCGCGTCCGCTTCTGCGGAATTTCTCTCACTCCTGCGGGTTTTTCCGCTTCTGCGACTAGGCGTCCGCCTCTGCGGACTCGCCTAAGCGCCTACCCTTCCGCTTCTGCGGTCCTTCACCTCATGGCCCTGGGCCGCTTCTGCGGCTCGCCTTCCGCTCCAGCGGTGCCGCCCCTGCGGGCCCTGCTCCGCTTCCGCGATCAACAGCACTTCTGCGCTCCAGTATCCGCTTCTGCGGACTCGCTCCTGCGCCCCCATTTCCGCAGGAGCGAAAACAACAGAACCAGAACCCCCAAACATGCAATTTTCCACATTTTCTCCCGTTTAACCATCCGAAAACACCCCGAGGCCCCCGGGACCTCACCCAAACACACCAACGCATCTTAATACCTTATTCGAACTTGCTCCGATCCTCAAAACACGTCTAATAACACCAAAACCCATAATTCACATCAAATTCAAGCCTAAATTCCTTAAAACATTCCGAACTACACATTCAATCAAAAACCCGACCAAACGACGTCCGAATGACCCTGAAATTTTGCAGGCACATCCAAAATCACCTAACGGAGCTTCTGCAACTGTCGGAATTCCATTCCGACTCCCGGATCAAAATCTCACCTACCGTTCGGATTTCGCCAAAATTCAACCTTAGCCAATTCAAGCCTATTTCTACACCGGGCCTCCAAATTCAATTCCGATCGCTCCCCTAAGTCACAAATCACCTTCCGGAACTAACCCAATCATCAGAATCCGATTCCGAGTCCTCTAACCCAATAGTCAACTCCGGGTTGACTTTCCTTATTCAAGTCTCCTTCAAAAAGGCTATATGCCTCATTTTCAATCAAATTCACTCCTAACTCACCCGATAGACTCTAACACTGATATAAAATCATAAAACATGTATTTTACAACATAACGGGGTGGTAATTCCCGTGACGACGGGCCGGGTTGTCACACCAGCCAAGTTCGCAAATGCGAACAAAGTGTCGCAAATGCGACACTGGCACACCTGGATCATAGTTCGCAATTGCGAACTTAACCTTCAGTAATTGCCTATCTTCGCAATTGCGAAGAATGTGTCGCAATTGAGAAGAAGCCCAGAAGCCTGCTGGTTCGCAAATGCGAACCTTATTTCGCAAATGTGAAATCCCCAGTAACTGCCTAGACTTCGCAAATGCGAATAAATGTTCGCAAATGCGAACTTCCCAGCCTTAGCTTATTTTTCAAACTCCAGAAATTGGTCGGGGTTCGCAATTGCGAAACCATGTTTGCAAATGCGAACACAGAGACCTGTAAAACACGATTTTCAGTTCATTTCTTCACTTTTTACAAACCAAAAACACCTGTTTGCGATTCTTCACGGATTCCTTCTTCTTCAAAACAATTGTAAGTCACTTTTTACTTAATTCTTTCAATTCCTAACATCATTAAACATGTTTTTCAATAGAAATCAAAGGTTTTCATGGTAGAATTTCTTGTTTTTTTCAATTCTTGTTTTCATGAACTCGTGGGGGGATGGGTAACCGGATTTTGGTCCGAACCCCGAGTTCCGACCATGTGGGCCCGGGGTCGAAATTCACTATTTCGGGGCAGAATGTTGTAAAAGTTGTAATTAGCCTTATGAATTAGTTTGTTGAGTAGTATTGATGATATTAAATCAATTGTGTATAGATACGATTGGATTGGAGCCAAATTTGAAAGGAAAAGGCATTGCCACGGATTGAATTGTTCATAAACATTCGAGGTAAGTGTTTGTTCTATCCTACCTTGAGGGAATAGGATTATGTGCTATGTGATCGAGTGCGGTGTATGGGCTGTGGTGACGAGCATCCATACACCGGCGTCTAGCATGACCGTGAGTCGTTGTTGATATTTGTTGTGAGATATTTTGAAGATAAATTGTTGAACCCTTGCCGGGTTGTAGAATGATTATTGTGTCCCTTGCCGGGACGGTTCATGATTTGTTGTTTTCTTTATCTGCCCTTAACTATGATTGTTATTTGGATGAGGAAGAGTGATAATGCACGAAGGGTGATGCCGTGCCATTTTTATTATTTATGCACGAAGGTTAATGCCGTGCCTTGTTATTGATTATGCACGAAGGTTAATGCCGTGCCATGTTTTATTATTTATGCACGAAGGTTAATGTCGTGCCATGTTTTATTGATTATGCACGAAGGATCATGCCGTGCCTTGTTATTGAACCATGTACGAAGGATCATGCCGTACTATGGATATGAGGAAGAGAGTAAAAGCACGAAGGGTGATGCCGTGCACTTTATTTGCTTATTTGGTGAGGATGAGAGTAAAAGCACGAAGGTTGATGCCGTGCACTTTATTTACTTATTTGGTGAGGATGAGAATAAAACCACGAAGGGTGATGCCATGCAACTATTTGCCATTCCTTGACTTGATATTACTTGTTTTTCCATTATATTTTATTTGGGTGATGCCGTGCAACTATTTGCTATTCCTTGACTTGATATTACTTATGTTTCCATTATACTTTGTTTTCCTTGTGAACTTATTAACCGTTGTTAATTGTTGAATTCTTTTGAGATATTCCTTATTGTGTTATTACTTGGTTAATTCTTGTTAATTGTGGTAATATATATATATATTAAAGAATTGGGATCGTGTGGCGCGCCGACCACTTTTATGATAAGAAATGGGATCGTGTGGCACGCCAACCACAAAGTGATTTGAATCTTGGCATTGGCCATAGTTGCCGGTAGCCTATTGATATATTTGGGAGCGGGTGGTACGCCTACCACGAGATAAGAAAAGAAAAGTAAAGAATTGAGACACGAAAGTAAGACTTAATTATGTTGATTAGATTAATCTGGATATTATGAGTTATTGGTTGTTATTGCAGAGCAGAGTATTTCCTTATAAATGTTTATGTACATATATATATATATATATATATATATATATATATATATATATATATATATATATATATATATATATATATATATATATATATATATATATATATATATATATATATATATATTGCAACTGCACAGGTTTATGTGGGTGTCTGGTCCTAGGCTTGTCACTACTTCGCCGGGATAGGCCGGGCACTTACCAGCACATGGGGTCGGTTGTGCTGATACTACACTTCTGTGCGTTTTTGCACAGGTCCAGGTTACGATCAGGAGCAGCAGCAGTAAATCGATTTCGTGGGAGTTGATCACATTTGAGACCAAGGTAGCTTGCAGACGTCCGCAAGCCCGGCGTCTCTCTCTTTATTTATGTTATTAGCTGTAGTCTCATTGTTCCGAGACAAACAGAATTATGTTATATTTCTTTCAAACTTTTATATGTAGTATTCCATAGTAGTTCGTGAGTTGGTGACTCCACGTCTTGGGTAGAGAATTTCAGTATGATTTTTACCTTGTAACTAGTCGTTTCTAATTCGATAAAGTATTCCGCACTTATTTAATTAAAGTTATGGTTTGTTGATAAATAAATTATGAAATTGTATTAAAAACAGGATAGTATGAATACAGTGGCTTGCCTAGCTACCACGAGTAGGCGCCATCACGATCCCGATGTTGGGGGAAAATCCGGGTCGTGACAAGTTGGTATCAGAGCTCTAGGTTACATAGGTCTCACCACTCACGAACAAGCTTAGTAGAGTTTGAGAGGTAGGTACGGAGACGTCTGTACTTGTCCTCCAGAGTCTATTGAGATAGGAAAGAGTCTCTCATTTGTTCTTTCTTATCGTGCGAATTTGTTCTTCAAAGTGTTAAGTTAAATTTCCACTCTTGTCGTCCCACGAATGGCGTAGTCACGTACCGCTTATCCAGCCGAACAATGGCACAGGCTGGTGATAGATCAACTATGCCTTCAAAAGTTTTATGGAGGACGGATAGGTTTCACCAAAGTCTTCGCTACCACCTTCGGCGGTGCATCTTTTGAGAACCCACGAGATTGTGCTTGACAGTTCTTATGAGGAATTACAGAACGTGGGAATAGTCGAATGCGAGGGGTTCATTTTACTGTACTACAGAGGGCAAACAGAAGTAGTGGGAAGATAATGTATTTACCACACTAGTTATGGTCCCAAAGGAAGATTCAATTATATCAGGAGATCACCTAATAAATCGTGTTGGGTTTCAACGGACCTTGACGTCCGGGCGATGTGTTGGAGTTGTAAAGGACAAATATGGTGAGTTATTGGACTGTATATATATGTTATGGAAAGGTCCTCTAAATAATTTATACATATTTAAGGTTGGTTCCTTTCATGGGGTAAGAAATCGCCCCAGAGAATAACGAAGAGTTTGTGAGTAAACGGGGTAGCTCAGCAGTGTTAAGCCAACATAGCAAAAGAGGAAATTGGCCATCAATGTTTGTGACAAGCTTACCAAGAGGGCAAGCCGGCCAATGCAATGCTATCTACTAAACTCTATTTTTAGAAAATGTTATGAAGACGTCACCCCGAGATTCTCTCCAATATGTAGTATATGCGATCTGAACGGTTGTACCAGGTCACAATGACTGTGTCCGAATATATATTGTCATGAACAACAAGTTAACTGAGCCTTAAAGGAATTGCTGTGAATGTGGAATTTTTGGAGAAATATAATTTTAGGAAAGCACTCAGGCTACACGCTCCATTGCAGTTAATATTTATCCTACATGGCCAGCCAGATGTATAGGTCGGGATGTTAGAGGTGGAGGTGAAAATCCTAGAGGTGGAGACCCAACCAATGATATACTTTTTATGGTATGAGGGAGGTTATTACACCAGATGGTGTCATCACGTGTATAATTCAGATTGTTATAAACAGAATAATTTTCCCTTAATTTGATTTGGTTTTTGAAAGAAAATTTAGGCGAGTCTGTTTAACATGCTCCATTCATGAGCGAGCATCGTAATCATACTACTTAGGGAAATACTCCCGTTGAGATATTACATGAGGATAGACATCCCTATTATTAGGTGTTAGTCACTAAATATCCATGAGACTAAGAGTGACTTTATATTACTTATTACAGTGGGTTTTGATATAATTCTCGGAATAACTAATTTTAATCGTTAATTATGTGCCCTATCAGTATGAGGGCTTATTTTATGTCGTGATTATCTTTGACGGACAATTATTGAAAGGAAGAAAGAAAGGAAATGAAAAATTTCAGATGATATGATGTGCAAGCACCGTGATTCAGAGTTGAGGATGAGATCCTCCAATTTTTGGCATAATGTGAAATATTTCTAAGCCGAGCTTCAAGCTGCGGTGGATATCATATGAGGACTGGGTCCTGGTAGTAAGAGTTTATGTGTTTAAAATTCTTCTTTTATGAATTAATATTTTCGTATTGCATTCGTAAATAAGAGTCATGTCCGTTAGGACTATTTGACAATTCTTGTATAGTTTCTATTCATATTTAGCCATTTCTATTTTGAAACCATTGAGATTAGCCTTTGAGACGAGCACCAGGTAAGGATAAATATGACGCATTAATTCGGGAAAATAATCACGAGGTCACCGTACCTCATTCTGAGTAAAGTGGGATTTGTAGAATAAGGTATTTGATAACATGGTTAATTGACAATGTTGTAATTTAAGAATAACTCTTATGGCCAGACTTCAGAGTCATGGATATGTGCATACGTATGAGTGTGTTCGTGCCTTATTTAGACTTGTTCGTTGTAGTCTTCATTGTTTCCATATTGACATACTCCTGCAGTCATGAGGAGCATGCGCAACATCTCGGAGTGACTTTGCAGACTCTGAAAGATAGCCAACTATATGCAAAAATTTTGAAGTGTGAATTTTGGCTAAGTTCAGTTGCATTCCTGGGTCATATTGTGACGGCAGCAGGTATTCAGGTTGATCCGAAGAAGATTGAGGCAGTCAAGAACTGACCTAGACCGACATCAGCCACAGAGATTCGGAGTTTCTTGGGATTAGCGGGTTATTATCGGCGATTCGTGGAGGGGTTTTAACCTATTGCAACCCCACTGACCAGATTGACACAAAAAGGTGTTCAATTTGAATGGTCGGATGAATGTGAGGCGAGCTTTCAAAAGCTCAAAACAGCCTTGACCACAGCACCGGTATTGGTTTTACCCACAGGTACGGGACCTTATACTGTTTATTGTGATGCTTCCCGTATTGGGCTTGGTGCGGTGTTAATGCAGGATGGAAAGGTTATTGCCTATGCTTCGAGGCAGTTAAAGATTCATGAGAAGAATTATCCAGTGCATGATCTAGAATTGGCGGCGATTATTCACGCATTGAAGATCCGGAGGCATTATTTGTATGGTGTAGTATGTGAAGTATACACCGATCATAAGAGTCTTCGTATTTGTTTAAACAAAAGAGTTGAATTTGAGGCAGAGAAGGTGGCTGGTATTGCGGAAAGATTATGATGTCACCTTTTTATATCATCGGGGAAAAAGCAAACGTGGTGGCTGACGCTTTGAGTAGGAAGTCAGCCAGTATGGGCAGTCTTGCTTATATTCCAGTCAATCAGAGGCCAATTGCTTTGGATGTTCAGTCCTTGGCCAATCGATTTGTGAGGTTGGATATTTTTGAGCCTAGTCGAGCACTAGCTTGTGCGATCGCTCGCTCTTCATTATTGGAGCGTATCCGCTATCAACAATATAAATTCCTATTTATGTGACCTTAGAGACACGGTTCAGCGAGGAAGTGCTAATCAGGTCACCTTAGATGCTGATGGGATCAATTTCTGCCTTTGGCAGAGTTTGCTTATAATAATAGTTATCAATCGAGCATCCAGATGGCTCCTTATAAAGCGTTTTATGGTAGGCGGTGTCGTTCTCCGGTTGGATGGTTTGAACCGGGAGAAACTCGGTTATTCGGTACAGATTTATTCCAGGAAGCCTTAGATAAGGTCAAGATTATTCAAGATAGGCTTCGCACAGCTCAGTCTAGACAAAAGAGCTATGCAGATCGCAAGGTTCGAGATATAACTTTCATGATTGGTGAACGAGTATTGCTCCGAGTGTCGCCTATGAAGGGCGTGATGAGGTTCGGGAAGAAGGGCAAGCTCGGCCCTAGGTATATTGGTCCATTTGAGATTCTAGACAGAGTGGGAGGGGTGGCTTACAGATTAGCTTTGCCGCCTAGCTTATCAGCCGTGCATCCAGTTTTTCACGTATCTATGCTTCGGAGATACCACGGCGATCCCACACATGTGTTAGACTTCAGTACCGTCCAATTGGACAATGATCTATCTTACGAGGAGGAGCCGGTGGCCATTCTAGACCGGCAGGTTCGACAGTTGAGGTCGAAGAGTTATCCTTCTGTGCGTGTTCAGTGGAGAGGTCAGCCTCCTGAGGCATCGACCTGGGAGTCCGAGTCCGATATGCGGAGCCGCTACCCACATTTGTTTCCTGACTCAGGTACTTCTTTCTTTTGTCCGTTCGAGGACGAACGGTTGTTTTAGAGGTGGAGATTGTGACGACCCAAAGGGTCATCACTTATTTTATTAATCATTTCGAGCTTCGGAGGCCTTGAAAACCTTATTCTATGTTGCCTCGATTTACGTGCACGATCCGAGCATGTAGCCGGAAAGATTTTGTGATAGAAAATATGAATTTTATGAGAAATTTGGATAAAATTGATATTAATATTGATATGGTTGACTTCGGTCAACATTTTTGGTAAACGGATCCGGACCCGAGATTGGATGGTCCCGAGAGGTCCGTAGGAAAATATGGGACTTGGACATGCGTCCGGAGTCGAATTCTGAGGCCCAGAGCCCAAGTTATGAATTTTTCTATGAAATTGTTTTTGATGTAATTGTTAAAGGAAATGAATTAATTGACCTTGGTATCGGGCTCGTATTTTGGTTCCGACACCCGGTACAAGTCTTAAATATTATATATGTGATTTTTGTAAAGTTTGGTGACATTCGGATGTCGTTTGAGATGTTTTGGACCTTGAGTTCCAAGTTTGAAAGTTTTGAAAACCAAAAGTATGAAAATCATGAATTTGAGGCTTGATTTGATGAAAACGATGTGATATTGGCGATGTGATCGCATGAACAAGTTCATAATGTGTTTTTGAGGTTGTGTACATGTTTGGTTTGGAGCCCGGGGGCTCGGGTGAAGATTTGATAGGCCGTTGGATTAAATTCTGAAATGTTGCACTGCTGGTTTTTCACCCAGCTGTTGGCTTCGCATTTGCGAAGCATTTCTCGCAAATGCGAAGAAGGCAGTTCAAGGCTGGGTTCGCAAATGCAAACCCATTATCGCAAATGCGATGCCTGCCAGAACCAACCAAGTTCGCAAATGCGAACAAAGTGTCGCAAATGCGACACTGGCACACCTGGACCATAGTTCGCAATTGCGAACTTAACCTCGCAAATGCGAGGCCTTCGGTAATTGCCTGTCTTCGCAATTGAGAAGAATGTGTCACAATTGCGAAAAAGCCCAGAAGCCTGCTGGTTCGCAAATGCGAACCTTATTTCGCAAATGCGAAATCCCCAGTAACTGCCTAGACTTCGCAAATGCGAATAAATGTTCGCAAATGCGAACTTCCCAGCCTTAGCTTATTTTTCAAACTCTAGAAATTGGACGGGGTTCGCAATTGCGAACCCATGTTCGCAAATGCGAACACAGAGACCTGTAAAACACGATTTTCAGTTCATTTCTTCACTTTTTACAAACCAAAAACACCCATTTGTGATTCTTCACGGATTCCTTCTTCTTCAAAACAATTGTAAGTCACTTTTTACTTAATTCTTTCAATTCCTAACATCATTAAACATGTTTTTCAATAGAAATCAAAGGTTTTCATAGTAGAATTTCTTGTTTTTGTTAGAATATAGGGTTTTTCATAAATTGGGAAATTGGACCTCGAATTGAGGTCCGATTTTGAAACAAATCATATACATGAACTCGTGGGGGGATGGGTAACCGGATTTTGGTCCGAACCCCGAGTTCCTTGACTTGATATTACTTGTTTTTCCATTATATTTTATTTGGGTGATGCCGTGGAACTATTTGCTATTCATTGACTTGATATTACTTATGTTTCCATTATACTTTGTTTTCCTTGTGAACTTATTAACCGTTGTTAATTGTTGAGTTCTTTTGAGATATTCCTTATTGTGTTATTACTTGGTTAATTCTTGTTAATTGTGGTAATATATATATATTAAAGAATTGGGATCGTGTGGCGCGCCGACCACTTTTATGATAAGAAATGGGATCGTGTGGCACACCAACCACAAAGTGATTTGAATCTTGGCATTGGCCATAGTTGTCGGTAGCCTATTGATATATTTGGAAGCGGGTGGTACGCCTACCACGAGATAAGAAAAGAAAAGTAAAGAATTGAGACACGAAAGTAAGACTTAATTCTGTTGATTAGATTAATCTGGATATTATGAGTTATTGGCTGTTATTGCAGAGCAGAGTATTTCCTTATAAATGTTTATGTATATATATATATATATATATATATATATATATATATATATATATATATATATATATATATATAGTATTTTATATTATATGTATATGTGTATATATATATATATATATATATATATATATATATATATATATATATATATATATATATATATATTGCAACTGCACAGGTTTATGTGGGTGTCTGGTCCTAGGCTTGTCACTACTTCGCCGGGATAGGCCAGGCACTTACCAGCACACGGGGTCGGTTGTGCTGATACTACACTTCTGTGCGTTTTTGCACAGGTCTAGGTTACGATCAGGAGCAGCAGCAGTAAATCGATTGCTTGGGAGTTGATCACATTTGAGACCAAGGTAGCTTGCAGACGTCCGCAAGCCCGACGTCTCTCTCTTTATTTATGTTATTAGTTGTAGTCTCATTGTTCCGAGACAAACAGAATTATGTTATATTTCTTTCAAACTTTTATGTGTAGTATTCCATAGTAGTTCGTGAGTTGGTGACTCCACGTCTTGGGTAGAGAATTTTAGTATGATTTTTACCTTGTAACTAGTCGTTTCTAATTCGATAAAGTATTCCGCACTTATTTAATTAAAGTTATGGTTTGTTGATAAATAAATTATGAAATTGTATTAAAAACAGGATAGTATGAATACAATGGCTTGCCTAGCTACCACGAGTAGGCGCCATCACGATCCCGATGTTGGGGGAAAATCCGGGTCGTGACAGAGGACTTCAACAATATTTTAAAACTTCGATTAAAACTTAAAGTAAAATGCCATTCTGTTCTTCAGGCGGGAACCTAACTTCAACAATGATTTAAAACTTCATTTAAAACTTAAATTAATACGCCATTCCGTTCTTCAGGCGGGCACCTGACTTCATTAACAACTTAAAATAAAAATGCATTTGGCAATAATTTATGAAATACTTATTTGGTAGTGTTTATACAGGCAGGACCACTCGGGTTGAAATAAATCAAATATAAAATATCCTATTTGAAGGCAGACAAACCTAAAATATCCTGTTTGAAGGCGAATAAACCTAAAATATCCTATTTGAAGGTGGATGAACCTAAAATATCCTATTTGAAGGCGGATGAACCTAAAATATCCTATTTGAAGGGGGATGAACCTAAAATATCCTATTTGAGGGTGGACAAACCTAAAATATCCTATTTGAAGGCGGACGAACCTAAAATATCCTATTTGAAGGCGGATGAACCTAAAATATCCTATTTGAAGGCGGATGAACCTAAAATATCCTATTTGAAGGCGGATACACCTAAAATATCCTATTCGAGGGCGGATAGACCCATCATATCCTATTCGAGGGCGGATAGTCCCATAATATCCTATTCGAGGGCGGATAGACCCATAATATCCTATTCGAGGGCGGATAGTCCCATAATATCCTATTCGAGGGCAGATAGTCCCATCATATCCTATTCGAGGGAGGATAGTCCCATAATATCCTATTCAAGGGTGGATAGACCCATAATATCCTATTCGAGGGCGAATAGTCCCATCATATCCTATTCGAGGGCGGATAGTCCCATAATATCCTATTCGAGGGCGGATAGTCCCATCATATCCTATTCGAGGGCGGATAGTCCCATAATATCCTATTCGAGGGCGGATAGACCCATAATATCCTATTCGAGGGTGGATAGTCCCATCATATCCTATTCGAGGGCGGATAGTCCCATAATATCCTATATAGTCCCATCATATCCTGTTCGAGGGCGGATAGACCCATAATATCCTATTCGAGGGCGGATAGTCCCATCATATCCTATTCGAGGGCGGATAGTCTCATCTTCAAAAATTGAAATTTTAAGACTGAAATGATTACCATCTTAGGTGAATGTTTTAAACAAACTAATATTTTGCCTTTAGGAGATAATTCACAAGACTAGGTCCAATTTCGTGATCTCAGGAGAAAGATTCATCAGAATGAGATTTTGATATCTTAGGAGAAAGATTCATCAGACTAAGATTTTGATATCTTACGAGAAAGATTCTTCAGACCAAGATTTTGACGCTAAGAGATAATTCCTCAGACTAGGTCTAAATTGATGTGATCTCAGGAGAAAAATCCATCGGACTGAGATTTTGATATCTTAGGAGAAAGATTCATCAGACTAAGATGTTTTTATCTTAGGAGAAATAATTTGTCAGACTAAGATTTTTTCATCTCGGGAGAAACTTTGCACTACTTCGTTCCTGTTACAAACAAAGAAAAATTTTGTTAGTTTTGAAAATGATGGTCGGTTGTGACCTTCTTGCTGGGGATGACACTGGCTTCTTGCTTTTCAGGCCATAAGTTTCATGTTTTTGTTCTGTCCGCTGGGGATACAACTTCCTTCACCAAAGCTTGTTGTTTTCTTTTTTTCAAAACTGCTGGGGATAACGCTGGTTCAAAGACCATTTTCTTGTGTTATCTCGCTTCCTTCAAGACTACTCTTCTTGAAGCTGGTATTTTCCTCCTCCCAAAACTTGTTGGGGAATGATTTTATTTGCTGGAGATGATATTCCTGTCGGGGTGGGTTTTCCATTTATCCCTTCCCCATTCTGTGTTTCTCAACTCGCTGGGGGTTATTTGTGTTGAAGATGAATTTTCCTTTCTTCCTCTACCACTGTGTGTTGTCCGACCACTTCGGAACTTGCTTGAGATAACACTAATGGGGGATTTTCATTTCCTCAAAATTGGTGTTTCACTCTTCTGAAGTCTGTTGGGGATGACACTGGTTCAAAGACCACTTCCCTTAAGGCTTGTCTTATCTTCCTTCTTCCCCAAGTGGGACTTGACTTCCAGAAAATTTTCAAAATAAAAAGAAAATTTTCTTCCCCAGTTTAATAATCTTCCTTGCACCACACTTCACTGCCATCAATGGAATTTCCTTGCCTTAATGGCATTTCCTTGCCTTGCATAATAATTGGAAAGTTGGTGGCAAGTTTTGACGTCATTTCTCACTTGTTCTGACTAGACAGACTTTGATGGGGAATTTTGATAAAAAGGAGAAAGATGAAAAGAAATAAAAATAGAAGACAAAGGAAAAAATATCTCTCTAACAAGAAATAACTATAAAAACTTATCAACTGCGGATACCCACTCTACTGGTCATGACATGCACATATGGCCTATCCTCCGTCATTAATCGCCTTTCACAATTTCTGTCTTGTGATTTCTATATGATTATCAACTTTATTCGACTTGTTGTGCCAAAAGGGTTTTCACTTTCAAACCTCTCTCAGTCTGGTTTTCTCTCAGCTTTTGTCGCCTTATGGTGCTTGTGAAGGTTTTCACCGGTAAGACTCTCTCATTTGTATTACTTTTAGCTGGGGATTGGGCTGTCACTGCTAAGACACTCTCATATTTCTTTTCTGCTGGGGATCAGAGTCTTTTCTGCTGGGAATCAGGGTGTTACGTTTTGAGGAGACTCTCGCATTTGCCTAACTTGGACTCTTTTGAAGACTAATCGGAAGGTCTCTCTTTGGACCGTAATGTGGGATTTGGATAGGGCTAGAAAGAAAGGGTATTAAAGGCTCAAAACAAATCAATTTTGGGTTCAAAATTTACAACCTCCGGACCTAATTTTATTTATAAAAAACCCAATTTTTCTTTGCCCCAAGTTCTTACTTGGGGATTTTTGATTTTTTATTTACACTGACCGAGTAGTGAAGCGCCTACGTATCCTCTTTGAGGAATCAGGTCAAACGTAGTTCCCAATTCATCTTTTTTCTAATTTTCCTTTTTAATTTCTTTTTTCATTTTTTTTTTCAAATTTTTTTGTTGTTTTCTTTTTTTCCACATTTTCGTTTCTTATTTTTGCTACTGATTATGAAGGAGGGGTATGAAAGAAAACACATAAGGCTGAAAAGGTTAACGAATGATAAAATGTTTGGGTAGCAGAATAAAATGTCTTCGTCATTCCAATATTCAAAACATACCAAGTGTAAACAACACGATTAACATTCGTCATATCATTAAAGCATTGTTGGACAACACTCTTATTTTCATTATTATGAACGACCGCATGTCAATTTGGCCAGCTTGCCTTTACGATTTCTTCATACTTGCCCCAGTTTCACATGACTCGGGTTCCAAATAATCTCAAACCGTTTTTATTTCCTTTAAATGTCCTTGATCATCTTCCCAATTGCTTCATGGTTTACGATTAACTCTTAAGGTTGGGCCGAATTTTCGTGCGCATGCCATGTCACTAGAGTTACAGGAAAAGGGACTATAAAGAGGAAAGACTTAGAAAAATGACCAAAAATAACGGAAGATAAAGAATTGCATTAGACAGTAAAACAATACGACAAGCATAATAAACTGGGGTAAGACCCGTTGAACAACACTAAACGAGATACTACAAACAAACAGAAAACTAGACAAAATAAAATGATAAAAGGGTTTGAGTGACAAGACAATATCCACATTACAACCCTGAAATAAGCTGGACGACAGAAATGACAACAAAATAAACCACCACAGCTCCTCTTTGGATAACCCCCAAATGAAGCATTTTCCAATTACCAATCACAACATCTTTAGACACTGCCTTCTGCATCAACCAAACGGGTGTCGACTGTATCCGGATTTTGTACGATAATGTCGTCTGCTTTGATAAGCTCCTGAATTACTTTTTTCAGCTTCCAACATTTTTTTGTGTCATGCCCCAGGGCGTCTGAGAAATATGCGCACATTTGAGAAAAATCACACCTCTTTGACCGATGATTTGGCATTTTTATCTGAATTGGTTTCAACATGCCCAGTTGCTTCAACTTCTGGAACAAACTGGCATACGATTCTCCCAAAGAGGTGAGAGCCTTTTCTCGTTTCAGTGGCCTCTCATTTCTAAAGGCCTGATTTGGCCTAAAACCTGACCCGTGGGGTTTCTGGTATGCTCGTGGGGAGAAGTAGGGGCCAAAAGAATTACAAGGATATCCATGGGTTCGATATAGAGGGCCTTTGGCAAAGACGACCACTGGACCTTGTCGTTGGGGAGGTTCAACCTGCGGGCTCTGTTTGGAGCCCTGGTGAGCAACCTCGGAAGAGTAATGCTGGGAAACATGAGCTTCAGGGTGGGTGTTTATTGTCGGGAATAGTGGATGTGACTGGAGGGCACTCTTGGGAAAAGATAGATGGATACCGAGTGATTGAGCTATTGGGGTGGCTGGGAAAGTTGTGATAGGCGGGTATATATGGGAAGTGTGGGGGATCATCTGGCATTGCGCTCGGTGTTTGGGTAAGGACAGAGTCCAGGAAGCTAGGTGGTGGAGAGGGTGGTGCTTTCCCATCCATCCACGCCCGATACATGTCAGCCACATGTTGTCTTAGTATTTTGACTTCTTCTACCAACCTATTGTTCCGTTCAACCATTTGTGATCGAGCATCGGCATTAACCCACTCAGTTCTGAAGTTTTCTGCCATTATCCCTTGACATTGCGTTGCAGGTAAGAGAACCACAACCAACCACCTCGACTTTCATAATAATTCAAGACATGACATGTTAGAATGGACTCAGTCGGGCCTCATTATTAACAACAATTTTCACCTTTTTTCCGATTTTTTTTCATTTTTTTCATTTTTCATTTTTTGTGCTTTTTGGTTTTGGTCGAATTTTATAGAGATTGCCTACGTATCATGACCCCGCATTAATCAGACCTTGCGTAGTTCGTGTCAATGAAAGGTCAATAACAATTAAACAATTTTTTTTTTCAATTCTAAAAAATAATAAAACAAACTTGATTAAAAAGTTTTAAAAACTGACCATACTAACAAACTTTGCCAAAAAGAATTTACATACTTGAAAATCAGACACCATATGCTCTAATCAAATAAATTTAAATTTTTTTTATAAAAAAAACTGGCATATTCCTTCCTTTTTTACCAATTTCAACCAGATGGCTATTTCTGCAAACGTGGCCCCTTCTCAATTTCACACAAATTTTGAGGCCGGGAAGGATTATTTTACAAACTTGTCCGTTCTTTTAAAAATAGCCTTTCGACAACTGAAAGATACTCTAAGGCTATTTTGGCAAGAACGGGATAAAGCACCGCAAAGGCTGGCTCGACTTATTTTGACCAAAAATCCAAACAGCATTCGCAAATAAACTAACGTTTTTTTATTATGTTTTTTTATAATAATGAAAAGACCTGGTTTTGCAAACACGGCCTTTCAATGCTTCGGATACGAAGATTTTAAGGGTGTGTGGGTCAATCGGTTAAAATCTAAAAATTGACCCAAAGGTGGGTGTTTATACAAACTCAGCCTTCCGGCGTCCCTTTTGGGAACATTCGGCTATTTTGAGCGGCATCACCGACTTATTTACGACGAAAAATTAATTTTGATATTTTTGGCTATTTTTGCAAAATAGGAGGTTGGACCCGATGTGAGTTGCCTACGTATCTCACATCCGATGAGAATCAAACGTACGTAGTTCGGTTCCAAATAAAACATACTATATGTGCAGACAAACATTTTTTTTTATTATTTTTTTTATTGGCTACAAAACGAACTATTGTTTTTCATTTCATTGACAAACAAATAAACTATTTTTTTGAAAACAAAATCGCACATCTTTTATATTGGCAAATAAAGCAAACTATTTTTTGAAAATATATATATTTTTTAGTGGAAAGTAAAAGAAACTATTTTGAAAAATAAACTCTTCATTTTTTTTATTGGCAAATAAAACAAACTATTTTGAAAAACTTATCAATTCTTCTTTTTTCATTGGCAAACAAAATAAACTATAAAAATATTTTTTGTTTTTTTTTATTTTTCTCAAAAATCCGGTAGAGTTTCGACACTACTTGGGCATTGGTTAGTTTTCCTAAAAATGAGTATTAATCTCTCTACATTATTATATTATTCTTTTTTTTCATTTTCTCCAATATTTAAAAGTCGGTCAGCATGCAAGTCTGAAGCAAATAAATGCGTAAAACAAACAAAATGCAGCAGGATGGTCTTTTCATTTCAGGTTACCTGTCCTAGACGGACCCAACCCCTGTGTTGAGTCCCCTAAGTCAAGTGCAACATGATGCAAATAAGCGTTCCTACTAGGGATCCGACATGAGTTTTTGCTATTCTAGGTTTAAATCTTGTGTTTGTTGTTTTATACTTGGCTTACCCGAGCGGACAACTCGAGCCGAAGCGGGGGTAACGTACCGGGAGCACGAAAGTCAGCTCGGCCTAGTTACTTGACCCAACCTCGTTCTAATTGGTATGACTTCTAATAGAAAGTGGGCCACGCATACGTGTGCACCATAAATTCAGAAGACTCGGAGGGATAGCGTAGGAAGATAGTTATATAGAATTCAAACAGTATTAAAGCTGTAAACATATAGCATTTTAGCACAAAGTTCACAAAAATACAATAATATCAACAATAAATAATCCAAGTAAAAATTATAAAACAAGCTCAAATTCATGAACCCTGAACCAAAAGTTCAGGGTTTTTGTTCCCCGGCAGAGTCACCAGAGTTGTCGCACCTCCTTTGGTGCTAACCCGAGAGGACGCGAAGGGGTTTTTCCAATTAAAGGACAGTCGAAACGGGATTTATTTATTTAATTCAGAGTCGCCACTTGGGGAGATTTATGGTGTCCCAAGTCACCGGTTGAATTCCGAATCGAGGAAAGAATGACTCTATTTAACAGTCTACATACCAAAAATCCAAATTTAACTACAAAATTTGCGTGGGAGTGGAGCATCTTGAGACCGAGGTAGCTTGCAGACGTCCGCAAGCCCGGCGTCTCTTCTTTTTACTTATGTGTTATTAGCTGTAGTCTCCTTGTTCCGAGACAAATAGATTATGTTATATTTCTTTACGACCTTTATGTGTAGTATTCGTGTAGTAGTTTGTGAGTTGGAGACTCCAAATCTTGGGTAGAGAATTTCAGTATTGTTTTACCTTGAAACTGCTTATCTCTATTTTGATAAAGTCTTCCGCGTTTTTATTCAATTAATGTTATGGTTCTTGTTAATAAGAATTGAGTATGAAATATTGCTAAAAACAGGATAGTATGAATAAAGTAGTTTGCCTAGCTACCACGAGTAGGCGCCATCACGATCCCGATGTTGGGGGAAAATCCGGGTCGTGACAAGTTGGTATCAGAGCTCTAGGTTACATAGGTCTCACCACTCACGAACAAGCTTAGTAGAGTTTGAGATGTAGGTACGGAGACGTATGTACTTGTCCTCCAGAGTATATTGAGTTAGGAAAGAGTCTCTCATTTGTTCCTTCTTGTCGTGCGATTTGTTCCTCAAATACTGATTGAACTTCAACTCTGTCCTTTCGCAGATGGTGAGGACACGCGCTTCTTCGTCCGCTGGCCAGCAGCCCGAGCCCCAGGCAGCTCCCATGAGAGGCAGGGGCCGAGGCCGTATCGGAGGCCGTGGTAGGGGCAGAGCTCAGCCCCCGGCAGCTATTCTAGAGGTGGAGCCTCACATTGAGACTAGGGAGGAGGTTCTAGTCCCAGCAGCTCCAGTGGGCCCAGCTCAGGTCCCAGGAGAGGTTTTATATACCCCGGATCTCCGAGAGGCTTTGGTCTAGATAGCGGGATTTATGGATAGCGTTGCGAGAGCAGGTTTATTTCCAATTGCACCAGCCACTTCTCAGGCTGGAGGAGGGGCCCAGACTCCTATGGCTCGTACTCCGGAGCCAGTAGCTCCTCAGCCTCAGGCACCAGTAGTTCAGCCAGTTGTAGCCACTTAGTCAGGTACCACAACTCAGGCCGGAGATGGAGCCGCCATGACTTCTGATTCTTTTTGGAGACTTGATCGGTTCTCCAAGATGTTAACCACTACCTTCAGCGGTGCCACATCGGAGGATCCTCGGGATTTCTTATTCGGTTGCCATGAGATTCTCAAGACTATGGGGATCGTGGAGTCCAATGGAGTTGACTTCTGTACATTTAGGCTTTCAGGATCCGCCAAGACTTGGTAGAGGGATTATTGTTTGACTCGACCAGCAGGGTCCCCGACTTTATCATGGGATCAGTTTGTAGAGTTATTTCTGGAGAAGTTTCTCCCTGTTACTCAGCGGGATGCACTTCGGAGGCAGTTTGAGCGCCTCCAGCAGGGCACTATGATGGTCACTCAGTATGAGACGAGATTTGTTGATTTGGCTCGTCATGCCGTGGTGATACTTCCCACAGAGCGGGAGAGGGTCCGCAGGTTCATAGATGGGCTTAATCAGCCAATTAGACTTCAGATGGCTATGGGAGTGGGGAGTGATATATCATTTCAGGAGGCAGCCAATGCAGCACGTAGAGTTTAGATGGCTCTTGCTCGGGGAGGTGGCTATTTTTCAGACAAGAGGCCTCGTCATTCAGGCAGGTTTAGTGGTTCTTCTTCTGGTGGCAGGGAATCTTTTGATAGCGGCCAGTCTTCCAGGCCTTTCCATTCCGCTCTTCAGGCTTCATAGGGTCGACCAGGCGATCATGGGTTTCGTGAGCAGTATTCAGATCAGTCTCCTATTAGAGCCCTACCTCTTTAGAGTGTTCGTGGAGGCCATTCAGGTCGTCAGGGCCAGCGTCCCCATCAGCCTAAGAGTTGCTACGGTTGTGGTGACCCCGGTCATGTTGTCAGATTCTGCCCTCGAGCGACGGGCAACACTCAACAGCGGGGCCCTCGTCCCATGATTCAGGCCCCAGCTGACCCTCATCCTGCCCAGCCAGCCAGAGGCGGGGGTAGAGATAATAGAGGTAGAGGTCAACACCGTAGAGGTGGAGACCGTCCAGCCAGAGGCAGAGGTCAGCCAGTTGATGACCGTCCTAGGGATGTAGCTTAGAAGGGAGGTGCTGATCCTCGATTCTATGCTTTACTAGCCAGGCCAGAGGCAGAGGCATCAGATGCCGTAATTACAGGTACCATTCTTGTTTGTGGCAGAGGTGCTTCAGTATTATTTAACCCTGGGTCTACATATTCATATGTGTCTTCCTACTTTACACCGTATTTGGCCGTACCTAGTTGTGCTCTGGGTATTCCAGTTTATATGTCTACACTAGTGAGCGACTCCATTGTAGTCGACCGGGTACATCATTCGTGCGTAATTATCTTTGGGGGTCTTGAGATCCGTGTTGATCTGTTGCTTTTGGACATGGTGGATTTTGATGTCATATTGGGGATGGACTGGTTGTCCCCATACCATTCATGCTAAGACTGTGACCTTGGCCTTGCCAGAATCACCCCGACTAGAGTGGAAAGGTACCTCAAGCCACTCCGTTCGCACTGTTAGTTCCTATGTTAAGGCTCGACGCATGGTCGAGAAGGGGTGTCTAGCTTATCCGGCTTATGTTCGTGATTCCAGCGCAGAGGTTCCTTCTATTGAGTCAGTCCCTATTGTACAAGAGTTTCCTGAGGTTTTCCCTTCAGACCTGCCGGGCATGCCACCCGACAGGGATATTGATTTTTGTATTGATCTGGCACCGGGCACTCAGCCCATCTCTATTCCACCCTATCGTATGGCCCCGCCGGAGTTAAAAGAGTTAAAAGATCAGTTGCAAGACCTTCTTGAGAAGGGCTTTATCAGGCCTAGTGTTTCCCCCTGGGGAGCACCTGTATTGTTTGTAAAGAAGAAAGATGGCTCGATGCGGATGTGTATTGATTACTGGCAATTGAACAAAGTGACAATAAAGATTAAGTATCCACTGCCGAGGATTGATGATTTGTTTGACCAGCTCCAGGGAGCGAGGGTGTTCTCAAAGATAGACTTGAGGTCAGGCTACCATCAGCTGAAGATCAGGGCGGCTGACATTCCTAAGACAGCCTTTCGCACTGGATATGGGCATTATGAGTTCTTGGTCATGTCCTTCGGGTTGACCAATGCCCCAGCAGCATTCATGGAGTTGATGAATCGGGTGTTCAGGTCTTACTTAGATCTGTTCGTTATAGTCTTTATAGATGACATCCTAGTATACTCCCGCAGCCAGGAAGAGCACGAGCAGCACCTCAGAGTGGTTCTTCAGACTCTGAAGGATAATCAGCTATATGCCAAATTTTCGAAATGTGAGTTCCGGTTGAGTTCGATGGCATTTCTGGGTCACATTGTATCAGTGGAAGGTATTCAGGTAGACCCAAAGAAGATTGAGGCAGTCCAGAATTGGCCTCGACCAGCCTCAGTGACTGAGATCCGGAGTTTCTTGGGATTAGCAGGTTACTACCGTCGTTTTGTAGAGGGGTTTTCTTCTATTGCAGCCCCGATGACCAGGTTGACCCAGAAGGGTGCCCAGTTCCAGTAGTCAGAGGAGTGTGAGGCGAGCTTTCAGAAGCTCAAGATAGCCTTGACTACCGCACCAGTTCTGATACTACCTACGGGTGCAAAGCCTTATATAATTTACAGTGACGCATCTCGTACAGGGCTTGGAGCGGTATTGATGCAGAATGGTAGGGTTATCGTTTATGCTTCGAGGCAGTTAAAATACATGAGAAGAATTATCCAGTTCATGATCTTGAGTTAGCAGCAGTGGTTCATGCCTTAAAAATCTCGAGGCATTATCTATATGGTGTGATGTGTGAGGTGTACACTGATCACAAGAGCCTACAGTACTTGTTCAAGCAAAAGGAGTTGAATCTACAACAGCGGAGATGGTTAGAGTTGCTGAAAGACTATGATGTTACTATCCTATACCACCCAGGTAAGACCAATGTGGTGGCCAATGCATTGAGTAGAAAGTCTGCCAGCATGGGTAGTCTTGCATTCATTCCGGTCAGTCAGAGACCATTTGCTCTAGATGTCCAGGCCTTAGCCAACCGGTTCGTGAGATTAGACATTTCTGAGCCTAGCAGGGTGTTAGCCTGCACGGTCGCTTGTTCTTCTCTATTAGAGCGTATCCGTGAGAGGCAATTTGATGATTCTCATTTGCGTAATTTGAGAGATATAGTACAGCGGGGAGGTACCACGAAGGTAAATCTAGATGATGATGGGGTATTGAGATTGCAGGGACGAGTTTGTGTGCCCAATGTCGAAGGGATTCGAGAGTTGATCTTAGCAGAGGCCCACAGTTTGCGGTATTCTATTCACCCGGGCGCCGCGAAGATGTACCAAGACTTACGGTAGCACTATTGGTGGCGCAGGATGAAGAAAGATATCGTTGCGTATGTCGCTCGGTGTCTAAATTGTCAACAAGTGAAATGTGAGCACAAGAGGCCTGGTGGTGTATTCTAGAGGATTGAAATTCCTGAGTGGAAAAGGGAGGGGATCACTATGGATTTCATTACTGGACTTCCTTTGACTCGGAGGAAATTTGATGCTATTTGGGTCATTGTTGATAGGCTGACCAAGTCAGCACTCTTCGTTCCAGTATCTGTCTCCTACTTATCGGAGAGATTAGCAGAGATTTACATCAGAGAGATTGTTCGACTTCATGGGGTGCCGGTATCTATTATCTCTGATCGGGGTACGCAGTTTACCTCACGGTTCTGGTGAGCGGTCCAGCAGGAGTTAGGCATCCAGGTGCAGCTGAGTACAGCTTTTCATCCTCAGACAGATGGTCAGTCCGAGAGGACTATTCAGTTTCTAGATGACATGTTTCTAGCCTATGTCATTGATTTCGGAGGCTTGTGGGACCAGTTTCTGCCATTAGCAGAGTTCTCCTACAATAACAGCTACCAGTCCAGCATCCAGATGGCCCCGTATGAGGACGTTGTATGGTAGGCGATGTCGATCTCCAGTTGGATGGTTTGAACCGGGAGAGGCTCGGTTGTTGGGTACAGACTTAGTTTAGGAGGCCTTGGATAAGGTCAAGACTATCCAGGAGAGATTGCGTTCAGCTCAGTCCAGACAAAAGACTTATACGGATCGTAAGGTTCGAGATGTAGATTTCATGGTTGGTGAGCGGGTATTGCTCCGAGTGTCGCCTATGAAGGGCGTGATGAGGTTTGGGAAGAAGGGCAAGCTCAGCCCTAGGTATATTGGCCCATTTGAGATTCTAGACCGAGTGGGAGGGGTGGCTTACAGACTAGCTCTGCCGCCTAGCTTATCAGCCGTGCATCCGGTTTTTCATGTATCTATGCTTCGGAGATACCATGGCGATCCCACACATGTGTTAGACTTCAGTACTGTCCAATTGGACAGTGATTTATCCTACGAGGAGGAGTCGGTGGCCATTCTAGGCCGGCAGGTTCAACAATTGAGGTCGAAGAGTTATCCTTCTATGCGTGTTCGGTGGAGAGGTCAGCCTCCTGAGGCATCGACTTGGGAGTCCGAGTCTGATATGCGGAGCCGCTACCCACATTTGTTCCCCGACTCAGGTACTTCCTTCTCTTGTCCGTTCGAGGATGAACGGTTGTTTTAGAGGTGGAGGATGTGACGACCCAATGGGGTCATCACTTGTTTTCCTCGATTGTTCTACACTTCCGAGGCCTTGAAAACCTCATTATATGTTTCCTTGATTTATGTGCACGATACGGGCATGTAGCCAGAAAGATTTTGTGATAGAATATATGAATTCTATGAGAAATTTGATGAAAAATGATATTAATATTGATATAGTTGACTTCGGTCGACATTTTTGATAAACGAACCCGGACCCATACCCGGACCCGAGATTGGACGATCCCAGAAGGTCCGTAGGAAAATATGGGACTTGGACATGCGTCCGGAGTCGAATTCTGAGGCCTAGAGCCCAATTTATGAATTTTTCTATGAAATTGTTTTTGCTATAATTATTAAAGGAAAATGAATTAAATGGTCATGGTATCGGGCTCGTATTTTGGTTCCTGATGCCCGGTACAAGTCTTAAATATTATATATGTGCTTTCTACAAAGTTTGGTGACATTTGGATGTCGTTTGATATGTTTTGGACCTTGAGTTCCAAGTTTGAAAGTTTTGAAAACCAAAAGTATTAAAATCATGAACTTGAGGCTTGATTTGATGAAAACGATGTTATATTGGCGATGTGATCGCACGAACAAGTTTGTAATGTGTTTTTGATGTTGTGTACATGTTTGGTTGGGAGCCCAGGGGGCTCGGGTAAAGATTTGGTTGGTCGTTGGTTCAAATTCTGAATTTTTACACTGCTGGTTTTTCACCCAGCTGTTGGCTTCGCAAATGCGAAGATTTTCTCGAAATTGCGAGAAGTCCCAGGCTGGCCGTGGTTCGCAAATGCGAACCACACTTCGCAAATGCTAAGTCTGCCAGAATCATTCCAATTTCGCAAAAGCGAACAAAATGTCGCAAATGCGAAAAGGCCTCAGATGGCCAGTGTTCGCATATTCGAACAAAGGGTCGCAAATGCGATCCTGGGCAGGGAAGCCTCATCTTCGCAAATGCGAAGAATACCTCGCAAATGCGAGACTGGCAGACCTGGGCTAGAGTTCGCAAATGCGAACTTTCTCTCGCAAATGCGAGGACAGCAGACCCCAGACCTTTAGTGTTCGCAATTGCGATATTCGCAGCTGTATAATTTTATACTTAAACGAAATTTTCAGTTCTTTCTTCATTCTTTCAAAAACACACACACCACACACGACATCTCAATAGCAAATTCACTCCAAAGCAATTGTAAGTCACTTTTTACTTAACTCTTTCAATTCATAACAACATTAAACATGTTTTTCAATAGAAATCAAAGGTTTTCATGGTAGAAATCCATGTTTTTGGGTAGAACCTAGGTTTTTCATTAATTGGGAAATTGGACCTCGAATTGAGGTCCGATTTTGAAACAAATCATATATTTGAACTCGCGGGGGAATGGGTAACTGGATTTTGGTCCGAACCCCGAGTTCCGACCACGTGGGCCAGGGGCGTTTTGGGAAATTTTGGGGTAAACTTTGTGAAAACTATTTTTAAGCATTCAAACCAAGTTAATTAGCATTTCTTAATAAAATGGAATCAATTGTGGTTAGATTCGATCTAGTTGAAAGCGAAAATTCAGGGAAAGAGCTATAATTGAAGAGTGATTTGGACGTCAAGGCTAGAGGTAAGTGTTTGTTCTATCCTAACTTGAGGGAATAGGATTGTGTGCTATGTGCTATGTGATCGAGTGCGGCGTATGGGCTGTGGTGACGAAAATCCATACACTGGCATCTTGCATGACCGTGAGTCATTGTTAATACTTGTTGTGAGGCATATTTGAAGATAAATTGTTGAACCCTTGCCGGGTTGTAGAATTGTTATTGTTCTCCCTTGCCGAGACTTTGTTGTGATGGTCATTGTATCCCTTACCGGGATGGTTCATGAATTATTGTTTTCATTCTCTGCCCTTAACTGTGATTGTTATTTGGGTGAGGAAGAGTGATAATGCACGAAGGGTGATGTCGTGCCTTGATTTATTGTCTATGCACGAAGGTTAATGTCGTGCCTTGATTTATTGTTTATGCAAGAAGGTTAATGTCGTGTCTTGTTATTGATTATGCACGAAGGTTAATGTCGTGCCATGTTATTGATTATGCACGAAGGATCATGTCGTGCCTTGTTATTGAACCATGTACGAAGGATCATGCCGTACCATGGATGTGAGTATGAGAGTAAAAGCACAAAGGGTGATGTCGTGCACTTTATTTGCTTATTTGGTGAGGATGAGAGTAAAAGCATGAAGGGTGATGCCGTGCAACTATTTGCTATTTCACCGACTTGACATTACTTGTTTCTCATTATACTTGTTTTTCGTTGTTGATTTAATAACTGTTGTTAACTGTTGAGTTCTTCTGTGACATTCCTTGTTGCGTTGTTACTTGGTTATTTCTTGTTATCTTGTGGTGTACATATATATAGAACTGCACAGGTTTATGTGGGTGTCTGGTCCTAGGCTTGTCACTACTTTGCCGGGATAGGCCAAGCACTTACCAGCACATGGGGCCGGTTGTGCTGATACTGCACTTCTGTGCATTTTTGCATAGGTCCAGGTTTCGATCAGGAGCAGCAGCAGTAGATCTTTTGCGTGGGAGTTGAGCATCTTGAGACCGAGGTAGCTTGCAGACGTCCGCAGGCCCGACGTCTCTTCTATTCGAGGGCGGATAGTCCCATCTTCAAAATTTGAAATTTAAAGACTGAAATGATTACCATATTAGGTGAATGTTTTAAACAAACTAATATTTTTCCTCTATGAGATAATTTATCAGACTAGGTCCAATTTTTTGATCTCAGGATAAATATTCATCAGACTAAGATTTTGATATTTTAGGAGAAAGATTCATCAGACTAAGATTTTGATATCTTAGGAGAAAGATTCATCGGACCAAGATTTTGACGCTAAGAGATAATTCCTCAGACTAGGTCTAAATTGATGTGATCTTAGTAGAAAAATCCATCGGACTGAGATTTTGATATCTTATGAGAAAGATTCATCAGATTAAGATGTTTTTATCTTAGGAGAAATAATTCGTCAGACTAAGATTTTTTCATCTCAGGAGAAACTTTGCACTACTTCGTTCCTGTTCCAAACAAAAAAAACTTTTGTTAGTTTTGAAAATAATGGTTGGTTGTGACCTTCTTGCTGGGGATGACACTGGCTTCTTGCTTTTCAGGCCACAAGTTTCATCATTTTGTTCTGTCCGCTGGGGATACAACTTCCTTCAGCAAAGCTCGTTGTTTTCTTTTTTTCAAAACTGCTGGGGATAACGCTGGTTCAAAGACCATTTTCTTGTGTTATCTATCTTCCTTCAAGACTACTCTTCTTGAAGTTGGTATTTTCCTCCTCCCAAAACTTGTTTGGGAATGATTTTATTTGCTAGAGATGATATTCCTGTCGAGGGTGGGTTTTCCATTTATCCCTTCCCCGTTCTGTGTTTCTCAACTCGCTGGGGGTTATTTTGTTAAAGATTAATTTTCCTTTCTTCCTTTAAGACTTTTCGTTGTCCGACCACTTCGGAACATGCTAGAGATAACACTGCTGGGGAATTTTCATTTCCTCAAAATTGGTGTTTCACTCTTCTGAAGGTTGTTGGGGATGACACTGGTTCAAAGAGCACTTCCCTTAAGGCTTGTCTTATCTTCCTTCTTCCCGAAGTGGGACTTGACTTCCAGAAAATTTTCAAAATAAAAAGAAAATTTTCTACCCCAGTTTAATAATCTTCCTTGCACCACACTTCTCTGCCATCAATGGCATTTCCTTGCCTTGCATAATAATTGGAAAGTTGGTGGAAAGTTTTGACGTCATTTCTCACTTGTTCTGACTAGACAGACTTTGATGGGGAATTTTGATAAAAAGGAGAAAGACAAAAAGAAACAAAAATAGAAGACAAAGGAAAAAATATCTCTCTAACAAGAAATAACTATAAAAACGTATCAACTGCGGATACCAACTCTACTGGTCATGACATGCACATATGGCCTATCCTCCGTCGATAATCGCCTTTCACAATTTTTGTCTTGTGATTTCCATCTGATTATCACTTTTATTCGACTTGTTGTGCCAAACGGGTTTTCACTCAAACCTCTCTCAGTTTGGTTTTCTCTCATCTTTCGTCGCCTTATGGTGCCTGTGAAGGTTTTCACTGGTAAGACTCGCTCATTTGTATTACGTTTAGCTGGGGATTGGGGTGTCACTTTTAAGACTCTCTCGTATTTCTTTTCTGCTGGGGATCAGAGTCTTTTCTGCTGGGAATCAGGGTGTTATGTTCTAATGAGACTCTCGCATTTGCCTGACTTGGACTCTTTTGAAGACTGATCGGAAGGTCTTTCTTTGGACCCTAATGTGGGATTTGGATAGGGCTAGAAAGAAAGGGTATTAAAGGCTCAAAACAAATCAATTTTGGGTTCAACATTTACAACCTCCGGACCTAATTTTATTTATAAAAAACACAATTTTTCTTTGCCCCAGTTTCTTACTTGGGGATTTTTGATTTTTTATTTACACTATGACCGAGCTGTGAAGCGCCTACATATCCTCTTAGAGGAATCAAGTCAAATGTAGTTCCCAATTCCTCCTTTTTCTAATTTTCCTTTTTACTTTCTTTTTTTCATTTTGTTTTCAAATTTTTTTTGTTGTTTTCTTTTTTTCCACATTTGTGTTTCTTATTTTTGCTACTGATTGCGAAGGAGGGGTATGAAAGAAAACACATAAGGCTGAAAAGGTTAACGAATGATAAAGTATTTGGGTATCAGAATAAAATGCCTTCATCATTCCAATATTCAAAACATACCAAGTGTAAACAACACAATTAACATTTGTCATATCATTAAAGCACTGTTGGCCAACACTCTCATTTTCATTATTATGAACGACCGCATGTCAATTTGGCCAGCTTGCCTTTACGGTTTCTTCATACTTTCCCCAGTTTCACATGACTCGGGTTCCAAATAATCTCAAACCATTTTTATTTCCTTTAAATGTCCTTGATCATCTTCCCAATTGCTTCATGGTCTACGATTAACTCTTAAGGTTGGGCCGAATTTACGTGCGCATGCCATGTCACTAGAGTTACAGGAAAAAGGGACTATAAAGAGGAAAGACTTAGAAAAATGACTAAAAATAATAGAAGATAAATAATTGCATTAAACAGTGAAACAATACGACAAACATAATAAACTGGGATAAGACCCTGTGTACAACACTAAACGAGATACTACAAACAAACAGAAAACTGGACAAAATAAAATGATAGAAGGGTTTGAGTGACAAGACAATATCCACATTACAACCCTGAAATAAGCTGGACGACATAAATGACAATAAGATAAACCACCAAAGATCCTCTTTGGATAACCCCCAAATGAAGCATTTTCCAATTACCAAGCACAACATCTTTAGCCACTGCCTTCTACATCAACCAAACGGGTGTCGACTGTATCCGAATTTTGTACAACAATGTCGCCTGCATTGATAAGCTCCTGAATTGCTTTATTAAGCTTCCAACATTTTTCTATGTCATGGCCCGGGCGTCTGAGCAACATGTGCACATTTGAGAAAAATCACACCTCTTTGACTGATGATTTGGCATTTTTATCTGAATTGGTTTCAACATGCCCAGTTGCTTCAATTTCTGGAACAAACTGGCATACGATTCTCCCAAAGGGGTGAGAGCCTTTTCTCGTTTCAGTAGCCTCTCATTTTTAAAGGCCTGATTTGGCCTAAAACCTGACCCGTGGGGTTTCTGGTATGCTTGTGGGGAGAAGTAAGGGCCGGGAGAATTACAAGGATATCCATGGGTTCGATATAGAGGGCCTTTAGCAAAGACGACCACTAGATCTTGTCATTGGGGAGGTTCAACCTGCGGGCTCTGTTTGGGGCCCTAGTGAACAACATCGGAGGGGTAATGCTGGGAAACATCAGCTTCGGGTGCGTGTTTATTGTCGGGAATAGTGGATGTGACTGGAGGTCACTCCTGGGAAAAGATAGTTGGGTACCGAGTGATGGAGCTATTGGGGTGGCTGGGAAAGTTGTGATAGGCGGGTATATATGGGGAGTGTGGGGGATCATCTGCCATTGCGCTCGGTGTTTGGGTAAGGACAGAGTCCAGGAAGCTAAGTGGTGGAGAGGGTGGTGCTTTCCCATCCATCCACGCCCGATACATGTCAGCCACATGTTGTCTTAGTATTTTGACTTCTTCTACCAACCTATTGTTCCATTCAACCAGCTGTGATCGAACATCGGCATCAACCCACTCAGTTTTGAAGTTTTCTGCCATTATCCGTTGACTTTGCGTTGCACGGAAGAGAACCACAACCAACCATCTCGACTTTCACAATAATTCAAGACATGACATGTTAGAACTTAGTCGGGCCTCATTATTAACAACAATTTTCACCTTTTTTCGATTTTTTTTTTCATTTTTCATTTTTTGTGCTTTTTGGTTGTGGTCGAATCTTATGGAGATTGCTTACGTATCATGACCCCGCATTAATCAGACCTTGCGTAGTTCGTATCAATGAAAGGTCAATAACAATAAAATAATTCTTTTTTTCAATTTTTAGAAAAAATAAAACAAACTTGATTTAAATGTTTTAAAAACTGACCATAGTAATAAAATTTTCCAAAAAGAATTTACATACTTGAAAATCAGACACCATATGCTCTAATCAAATAAATTTAATTTTTTTTTTAAAAAAAAATTGGCATATTCCTTCCCCCTTACCAATTTCAACCAGATGGCTATTTCGGCAAACGTGGCCCCTTCTCAATTTCACACAAATTTTGAGGCCGGGAAGGATTATTTTACAAACTTGTCCGTTCTTTTAAAAATAGCCTTTCGACAACTGAAAGATACTCTAAGTCTATTTTGGCAAGAACGGGGTAAAGCACCGTAAAGGCTGGCTCGACTTATTTTGACCAAAAATCCAAACAGCATTCGCAAATAAACTGACACTTTTTTTATTATATTTTTTTTATAATTAAAATGAAAAGACCTGGTTTTGCAAACACGGCCTTTCAGTGCTTCGGATACGAAGATTTTAAGGCTGTGTGGGTCAATCGGTTAAAATCTAAAAAATTGGCCAAAAGGTGGGTTTTTATACAAACTCAGCCTTCCGGCATCCCTTTCGGGAACATTCGGCTGTTTTGAAAACGGCATCACCGACTTATTTACGAAGAAAAATTAATTGCGATATTTTTGGCTATTTTTGCAAAATAGGAGGTTGGACCCGATGGGGGTTGCCTACGTATCTCACATCTGGTGAGAATCAAACCTGCGTAGTTCTGTTCCAAATAAAACATACTATATGTGCAGACAAACATTTTTTTTATTATTTTTTATTGGCTACAAAACGATCTATGTTTTTTCATTTCATTGACAAACAAATAAACTATTTTTTTGAAAATAAAATCACACATTTTTATATTGGCAAATAAAGCAAACTATTTTTTGAAAATATATATATTTTTTAGTGAAAAGTAAAACAAACTATTTTGAAAAATAAATTCTTCATTTTTTTATTGGATAATAAAACAAACTATTTTGAAAATAAAAACTTATCAATTCTTCTTTTTTCATTGGCAAACAAAATAAACTATAAAAATATTTTTTATTTTTTTTATTTTTCTCAAAAATCCGGTAGAGTTTCGACACTACTTGGGCATTATTTTGTTTTCCTAAAAATGAGTAGTAATCTCTCTACATTATTATATTATTCTTTTTTTTTCATTTCTCCAATATTTAAAATTCGATCAGCATGCAAGTCTGAAGCAAATAAATGCGTAAAACAAACAAAATGCAGCAGGATGGTCTTTTTCATTTCAGGTTACCTGTCCTATACGGACCCAACCCCTATGTTGAGTCCCCTAAGTCAAATGCAACATGATGCAAATAAGCGTTCCTACTAGGGATCCGTCGTGAATTTTTGTTATTCTAGGTTTAAAATCTTGTGTTTGTTGTTTTATACTTGGCTTACCCGGGCGGACAACTCGAGCCGAAGCGGAGGTAACATACCGGGAGCACGAAAGTCAGCCCGACCTAGTTACTTGACCCAACCTCGTTCTAATTGGTATGACTTCTAATAGAAAGTGGGCCACGCGCACGTGTGCACCATAAATTCAGAAGACTCAGAGGGGTAGCGTAGGAAGATAGTTATATATAATTCAAACAGTATTAAAGTTGTAAACATATGTCATTTTAGCACAAAGTTCACAAAAATACAATAATATCAACAATAAATAAGCCAAGTAAAAATTATAAAAACAAGCTCAAATTCTTGAACCCTGAACCAAAAGTTCTGGATTTTTGTTCCCCAGCAGAGTCGCCAGAGCTGTCGCACCTCCTTTCGGCGCTAACCCGAGAGGCGCGAAGGAGTTTTTCCAATTAAATGACAGTCAAAACGGGATTTATTTATTTAATTCAGAGTTGCCACTTGGGGAGATTTATGGTGTCCCAAGTCACCGGTTGAATCCCGAATCGAGGAAAGAATGACTCTATTTAACGGTCTGCATACCAGAAATCCGAATAAGGAATTCTGTTAACCCGGGAGAAGGTGTTAGGCATTCCCGAGTTCCGTGGTTCTAGCACGATCGCTTTGATTGAAACTTGTAACTTCTTTTAATAATAAGGAAGGTTGACCGAAGTTGCGCAAACGCATACTCCAAATTAATTTAGGATTATGGTCATTCTACGCGAAGATATACGCAACCACAATAATTCATTAAGCTACGAGCAAGAAAAACTCATTCAAGGAAAGACACCTCTTCCGAGAGAGTAAGATTTATGTGCAAGCCAATAACATATAAAAGCAAGGTCTTTTTCAAGTTTAATAAAGTAGTCATTATCCACCAACAGTATTAATTACCCCAAAGGAATCAAGTCATCAACCATTTCATTTACTACTCTGATGAACATCAAATATGTTACTATATATGATTGTGACCTAAATAAAAAAAAGTACAACAAATAAATTAAGCACTTCAGTTGTCAAGAAACCAAAAATATACAATTTTTGCCAATAAAGATGATAACAGAAATGAATGAAAAGGCTTCATGGGTTAAGAACAGAATATCTTACATGAAATTAACTACAAGCCATCTCATATGAGCTCATGCATTTTTGCTGAATTTGCTGGAATAAATATGGCACATAAGTGGTTGATTAACTACAAACTAGGGGCTAAATGATATCTTTAGGCTTCAAATTTAGAGTTTGATCACCAACAATAAACAATAAACAATAATTCTTAAACTCTATTCCATAGTAATTCTGAGTATAAGAATATAGATATTTTGTATCCAAAATACATTTTGCTATAAATGAATAAATGCTAATCGGAAGTACACAAAGAAATACACAATGCTTGCACCACCATGAATATCTCAAATTTTAAGCGTAGAAGACTTTACAAGATAAGCAAAAGATTTCCAAATACCTAAAATTGTGCCCACACTTTCTGCTCTAATTAACATTTACGGACACGCACATATGCATTAATAAGTTAGAACATGTATACATATAACAAAAAAAAAGGACTGAAGCTATACGAGCTTGCAGATTACTGCAAATCTACATAACACAATCAAATGATATTGAAATAGAGACCTAACTGATACCCAAAATAACATAGCGATTAACAGAATTATGAATCGAAGCTTGAAATTTATCGGGTGTCTAAGGACGACAAAATCGAAGATTAAAGTACGATTTACAGATTCAAACGCAGTAAATCCAAACATGATAGGGGTGAAAACATAAAACACTTGTGATTTTGTATTAAACAAAGCTGAAAATGCATATATGAGTAGTGACATACCTAATTTCTCTAGAATTAAATCTGAGGAACAGAAAGCCAAATAGAAGCTCAATCAATGAGTCGGAAATCAACAGCCGTTCAGTAAAAACAGTAGCGACAGATTTAGCAACCAACAGTAGAAACGAGTAGGAATTTGAAAATCGGACAGCGACGAACTCAAGCAACTTTCAATCGAACTTCTTTTTTGAGAACCAAAATCAAAACAAATATTGAAATCTTTTGGTAATTTTCTGATTTGTCTCCCAGTCTCTCTATTGTTTCTCCAATTTCAGAATATTTTCTCTCTGTCCTAAACTCTTAATTCCCTGTATATTTCAGAATCTCCTCTTTTTGATTGTCTCTATATCCGTCCTAAAAAAAACTCTCAAAATCTCTTTTTTTAAAGTGTGTCCTCTATATGAAAGTCATTGCCTCTATTTATAACCTTAAAATTCAAACTAAGCAGCCCCTTTTTAATTATTAAAAATGCTGTCCAGCCCACTTAACCTATGATTTTCCACTCAAACTTTTGTTTAAACATAGGTTTTATATAAATAAACTCTAAAGTTCAAAATGGAGTGGAAACCACACATTCCACTAACCTTTCTATGTGCAATACATATTTTTAATATTAAACTAAGGGTGACTCTTGTTTCCATTTGCCTAATAGCCGCCTTTAGTTTAATTGCTAGTGATTCAGATTTTAATTAATTCCTGAATTGCCCCCATAGTCTACTGAGATCACTGCCCCAACCGTATCCCCTAATGATTCTATGATTTCACTCTTAGACAGCTATAACCAATTCATCTCCCTAATCATGAACAATTTAAACTTCAAATCAATAGTGGTCAATGATGGCATTAATCAGTATTTAGACACTATTGTCCTACGATTCTAAACAGGACTTCATAACTAATCGACGATGTTCGTTAAATCGATCACAACACGTATAATCGATAACAAATAATCGTCAAACAAGCTAATGATTTCTGATTTCAGGCAGAGCAGGGATCAAACAATGCAAATTAATTACTAGACGAAAAGAAATTAAACACGAAGTTTAATCACAACGACTACAATTAATGAACAAACAAAAAAGATCGACCAAATAAAAAGTCTATTGGAGATGAGGAAAGAAAATTACAATATTGAACATGCTGAATTAAATAATTCAAACAATTGAAACAAACAAACAAGTACAAAATAAACAAAGAAAGAAAAGAAAGAAACCAATACCACAACGGTGAGAAAAATTAGAATCAAAATTGGACCAACTAGACTTGAATTTGGATTTTTGGAGTCGAACGGGCCTTAATCGAAATGTCTTCAAATGAAAACATCTCGATTAAGGTTTATTATACCTCAATTTCCTTTATTTCGGAAGAAAAATCCCTATTTTGACACTACAAAAAAAACTGGAATTAGCTACGAACGTCATCGCTAATCTGTCGCTAAAATGCTCGTTGCTAGCAGAATCTTTTGATAATCCGTCGCTAAATGAGATTAGCAACGGATTTTTCTGTTTAGCTACATATTTTGTCTGTCGCTAAACCCTTATTTTTTTAGTAGTGTGAATTCTATGATTCTTGGTTCGGATTTGGGGTTTGATGATTTTGGGCTGGATTCGAACCAAACTAAATGTGGTTTGGGTGTGAGGGAGGCCTGGTGATGGTGTGGTGTGAGTTTGGGAGTGATTGGTGTAGTCGGAGTTTTGGTTCGAGTCTTCAATCGAAGATTCGAACAACATGGCTGGGATTCGAGGGAAGATGATTGGGGGTTTGGTAAGAGGAGGTTATGGGGAAGCTACGGTGTAAAAATGGGAGTGTTTGGACGGATGCCACCAGCGGATGCAATTTCTTACTGGCGGAGTGCGGTGGCGGAATAACGGGGCTGTCTCTAGGGTTCCTGGGGTGTTTGGCTCAGTGAGGGAGAAGGGGGAAGAAAAGTTTTGGGAAATGAAATGGTTCTTAGGTATTTTGGGGGTTTTGCTATAATAAAATTTGTGATTAATCGTGGACCATTGGATGGAGTAGCACCAACGGTCCAGATTAATTAATGGGGGAAAACGGGGTTGGATCGGGTTGGGGCAGGTACTGGTTTGGACGGGTTTCACCGGGTTTTGGGTTGGACTGGGGTAAAAATTGGTTTGGGCTTGGAATTTTATTTTAAAACTAGTCCAACTCCAATTTCTTTTCTCTTTTAATTAATTTTCTTTTATTTTCTTCCTAGTTTATAACATTGAAATCCTAGATTAAATTACACAAATCAAATTAACTTCAACTAACAATTAACACACAAAAATACCAATTTTAAAAAAAAATCACATAATTTGACATTAAACACTAAATACAAAATTACATATTTTTGTGATTTTTTCATTTTCGTAAAATAAACTTAATTACTTTTAATTGTAAATTTGAATTTTATATGCAAAATGCAATATATTTTAGTATTATTTATTTATTTATTTAAACAAATAAATATGCGCAGGTAAATGTAGAAAAGACAAGAAAAATAACACATAATTCAAAACAATTACAAGCAAACTAAAATTGTTTTATTTTGAATTTTCTAGAAGTAATTTATAGATATGGCAAAAATCACGTGCTAACAAGGGGTGGTGGGGGGTTTGAGTTTTAATATGACACGGCATGTCAAAATGTAAAGTCTTTATTTTCTGAGCCAAAATGTAATAGTTGGGTGATTTTGTAGTCCTAAAAAAAGAAGTAAAGTAACTCTGATAGGATTTTCCCATAAGTTGGCTGACAATTCAAGGAATTTACTCATCAAATATTTTAATTTTGTAAAAATATTTTGGGTGACTTTATGATTAGATGCACGATCATTTATTAAATGGTTAATTTATTTGAGAAGCATCTAGACGATTAGAGTACATTAATATGGAGGATAACTTTTCACAATTTTAACTGTACTAGTAGTAGGGTATGCGCTTTGCGCGTGACTCCTAATTTAATGAATATATAATTTTTAAAATTATTTAACTATAATACTGAACAGATAAAATTAAAGAACAGAAGAAAGTAACCTACTATTTTAAATTAAAAGTTAGTAGGTGTTTTCTTTAGGTGTAATTGCCACCTTCATTATTCTATAAAGATTTTTTTTTTTTTGCTTTTTTGCTTTATTTGTTATTTCATATTGAATTATAATTTACCATTTTTGTGTTAAAATTAAGTTAAGATTCATAGACTATTATGCAGTACAATCTCATTAAATAAATAAAGCTGCAATTTGTAGGTTAAAACTATAATGTAAACTTTGAATAAATTATTATTTAAGATTTTGAAGTAAATCATGTATTGGTCACTCCAATTCCAAATCATGCAAAATAAATAAGAATCCTTATTGTAGTTGGGAAAACCTATTTATGGGAAGGAAAATAAACCTTCTCATAAGTGGTCATCATCGAAAATAATAATATATTAATTATCTATATTTATTAATTTTAAATTTTTAAATATTAAGACTTCGTAAATACGGTAATATTCTGTGAATAATTTCGTTGTTATATTCAATTGTAATTATAATTTGCATACAGCCAAACATACTATTATTATCATTTTTTTGTTGATTCAAATTGTTAATATTAACTCATTATAGTTTTAAATAAAAAAATAATTTAATATGCTATATTTTAGTTAAATTACATTGAATCACTCATTAGTGAGATTTGATTAGCAATATAAATTACATCGAACCCTAATTTTACAATAAATTATAATAATTAGGTTGAATCATATTTTTTTTCTCATATTTGGATAACCAACTTTTCAAGGAAAGGATTTGTAATATATAAAACCTTTAAAATATTGATTGACTTAAAATTCTAAATATTAGGACTTCCTACCTTGTTGATTAAAGAGATATTTAATAACTAAAATCTTAATTTATTTCACGATCCTAAATATTAGGAAAGTGAATTTATACAATTTTATCCAATGTACTATTTATTTTTAAAGGGTAAAAAGGGTAAACGATATTTCACTAAGAGCTTTCGTGCTTTTTTATATTTTGTTTTATTGTAAATTATTTTTTCACATCTCAATAACACCATTAAGAAGTGTAGCGTGAATTTTTGTTCTGATGGTTAAAACTATAATATGAAAAGACATAATTTATATTATTATTGATATAAATAATAATTACCTCTTCGTCAACCAATGTCATAATTTTTCGGGTGCCTTGATTTATTTTATTGTTGAACTCTTTTATTATTCCACTCCCAAACACTAATACTCGTATTACCTAACATGAATCAGATACTCTTAGACTATTTATTGGGATACATTGGTCTGATAATTTTTGTTCACCGGCTATTGCAAGTGTACCTAAAATAAAGCGTAAAAGTTTTAGAAGTTATCAAAGTGACTAATTGAATAATTGGTTATTTTTATGATATAAGAAAGATTATTTACTTGAATGGATGTAATTGTTTAAATCCGAGTATTCAAGCATGGAAATTGTAAATAACGCAAATTATTAATATTACACATAATTAAAGCATCTAGTCCAATTTTTAATTCTATTTAAATCAAGCAACTTGAGCTGGCATAGCAATAAGTATTTTTAATCATACAACAAAGAAAAAAAACAATACTAATTTAAGTAATAAGACATAGATCGAATGTCTAATTAATTTTGTGTGATGAATGAATTGCAATTGTTCAATAACTTGTATCAAATTTGTAAATTACATGAGATATGAAATTAGTCACGTCCAAAAAAAAATTATATATAAAAAGTTGTTAATGCAATAATAAAGATAAATTGTTAATGCATCAATAAAAACTGGTGCATGCAAACGTGCTTGAAAAATATGAAGTAGCAAAAAATATTGATATTAGTAAACGAAATAAAACCTGGAATAGCGGTGTTGGAATAAAGCATAGTTTGACGATTTGTGACATTATAGCTTCTTTTATAAAGGTATTTGGGTACACCATTTAATACATAAAATTAATTATATACCCGTGGACAATCTAACTATAAATTTTTCTAGTGTACTTGCGTATTTACTTTCCTTGTATAACAAATAAAGTCATTATTGAGAGTTGAACAAAGTAATAAAAGAATAGGAAAAAAGTTATGAACTATTCTAGTGTACAAAAAAATTTCCAAATATTTACTACTCCAAAGAGTAGGGAGTTTAACCAAAGTCAAATAGTTAATGAGATTGAACCAAGTAGCTAAAGTGTATAAAATTATTTTTAATTACTCACAAAGAAACGTGAAGAAATTTTTTACCAAATAATTATTGCAAACAAAAAAAAGTCATTTACAGTGTAGTAAAGGGAAGCGAAAGTTTGGGGACAAAAATTTATTAACTTTCCTTGTGTAAGAAACATGAAGAAAAATTATAACAAATAAGTAAAGCAAAATTTAATAACAAATAATTCTGGCAAAAATTTACCAAATAATATCGTGAACATTCCAAAATTGTTTATTTTTTATTCAATATTAATAAAATACTTAAATTACTATATTGTCCAATATGAATTCTACATTTTAAAGGGTAAAAAAGGCGAACGACATATTGCTAAGGGTCTTCGTGCTTTTAATATAACTAGTCTTTATGTACGTGCCTTGCACATAAATGTTTAGTAGGTTACTTATACATAAAAGAGCAAAAATTAAATTTATCACAAATATATGAAAGGACAAGGAATTAGATTTATTAAAAGTTATATATAGGAAGGAAAATCATTAAAAAGCAATTATCTCAGTAAAACAGCAATAATCCTTTAAATTGAAAATCAACTATATTATCAACATAATAGTTGAATTCAAAACAAATGGACATCGTATTAAAAGCATGCTTGCAAAAACAAATCATATAGTCTAAGTATAATTGGTATGCCGACATTTAATTTTGTGTTGTCCGAGATAAAGTAGGCTACTATGACAAAGACGCAAAAGAATTTGACCCAAATTCAAATTAGTAGGCGTGGCGAATGTGTAATTTAAATCGAAAAAGAATTTTAGTCTTATATGATTTACAGTTATATTCTTAAATTATATAAATATTTATTTTAATTTTTATGTTCGTGCGATGCACAGAATATTTTATGTCAAATATTACAAAACATGTACCAAAAGTAATAAATTTTAAATTGCATAAATATTTTAAAATTTCTTGTTACTGGATATGGATACAAAAATATTTGGTTCAGGAATATGTACGAAGTTCACGAATAAATAGTTCCTTAAAACAAAACAAAAATAATTCTATGAGAATAGTGAGAAATTCATGGCCACATATGTTAAAATAATAAAGGCGAAATACATAAAAGGCCCCTCCAAGTCGTCCTCAACGACTAGTTGAACATCTCAACTGAGCCTATTTTCAATTAGACACTTCAAGTGTCAATTAAGTAAGTCAAGTAAACACCTGAATATAGTAAGCCATATACGTGAGTCACACTTGCGGATGACATGGCAAATGAACCAATCAAAAAATAACACGTCTAATTTTGCCATAAGAACTTGACACATGTAATTAACAAAAAAATATATTTGAAAAAAGAAAAAAACTTTTCTCCTAAAGATACTGTAACGACCCGGCCGGTCGTTTTTGAAATTTACGCCCCAATCCCCAATTTAACTGTTCCCCTAAGTTCTTTTATGCTATTGTGATTTGCCGGGAGGTTCGGTTCTAGAGTTTGAAGTGTTTGGGACACTTAGTCCCTAAATGAGAGCCTTATAGTTGAAAAATGGCTCGTATTCGAAACAGTATTAAGATGACCTCGGAACGGAGATCCGATGGTTCCATTAGCTCCGTTAGGTGATTTCGGGGTTGGGAGCGCGTTCGCAATGTATTTTGGAAGTCTGTAGCTCAATTAGGCTTGAAATACCGAAGTTTGAAATTTTGGCGAAATCCGGTCGATAGGTGAGATTTTGATCCGGGCGTCAGAATGAAATTCCGACAATTTCAGTAGCTTCGTTAGGTGATTTTGGATATGTCTGCAAATTTTCAGGTCATTCGGATATCGCTTGGTCGTGTATTCAATCGAATGCGCATTTTAAAAGTTATGAAGAAACTTAGGCTTGAATCTGATGTAATTTGATGGTTTTAGTATTGTTGGATGTATTTTTGTGATTGGAACAAGTTTGAATGAAGTATTAGAACATATTTGTGCTTTTGGTTGATATCCCGGGGGGCCTCGGGTGTATTTTGAATGAGTTTTGATCAAGTACGGACACCCCGGAACTTAGAAAAATGGAGGTGGCAGCAGTGGAGGCGCGGACCGCACTGTTTTTCGCGTTGGGTGCGCGGCAACACATGGAAGATCGACAGGCTGCTGGTTCTACTTCGGAAGCTCATATCTTTTTATGTACACGAAATTTTGATGTGATTCAAAAACTAACGTTGTTGAGCTTTCAATCTAGTTTTCAGAAACATATTATAATAGGCATTTGGAAATCTGTAGCGAAAGTTATGGCCAAAATAGTGAAGCCTGTCAGTGTAGTCAAATTGTTGCGCGGCCGCGACCATTTTTGTGCGGTCAGCACTCCCTCGGCGCAGACCACGATCATTTTTGTGGGGTCAGCACTGTCGGAATCTGAGGGGTACTTCGATAAATCCGAGGTTTTGAGTTTTATTTGATATTTTGACCTATAGGGCTCGGATTTTGGCTATTTTTTGAAGGTTTTTCAAGACAGTCATCGGGGTAAGTGATTCTAACTCAGTTTTGGTTAGAGTATATGAATCTATCATTGAATTTATCATTTAATTAGTGATTTGAGATGGAATTTGGGAAGAAATTGTGGAATCTTTCAAAAATATAAACTGAAGATTTGAAGGACCAAACGGTGTCGGAATTGGATAAATTTTGTATGGTTAGACTCGTGAGAGTGCGAAGTTTCTGGAAATATAAATTTTACCCGGTTCCGAGACGTGGGGCCCGAGGGAGATTTTGGTCATTTTACAAAATTTTGCATATTAGCTTAGAATTTAATTGTAGAATAAATTACTTGAATTTTTATTTACAATATGTAATATAATTGAATAGATTTGAGCCATTTGGAGTCGGATACTCGTGGCAAGAGCGTGATTTCAGGTTGACTTGAACTTGATCGAGGTAAGTGGCTTGTCTAACCTCGTGTGGGGGAACTTTCTCCCCTAGGATATTATGTGTTAATTTAAACGTCTTGTACGCGAGGTGATGAACGTGTACATGCGCAGATTGTTGGAACCCACCTTACTTGAACTGTTCAAATCGTGATATTCTTGTTATTTAGTTGATTCAGTTGTGATATTTACCTGATATTAATTAGAAAAGCATGACTAGATATGATTATCTGTCTAAGTGCCTACTTGTCTTAGTTGAACTTCCTGGAAATTATTGATGCTGGTTTTGGTGTAAATTGTAGTTATGTATTTCATATTTCTCTGTGCTTTTCCTCTT
>JASVEL010004790.1:0-15386 GCA_032618575.1 Nicotiana noctiflora
TTAGCAGAAGCATTATCTAAAATGATAGTTAAAACTTTATTAATGAGTCCATAAAAATCAAGCATTTGTAGTGTCATGACCCAAAATCCACTAAGGGTCGGGGTGGTACCGGACACCTCTGGCAGGCCAGCCAACTATATTGTCAAATAAATTCCTCTTTTAATATTTTTGAAAATCTAAGGTTTTTCCTTCAATTTTTCATAAATAAAAGATCACTTCTTGAATTTGAATTTAAATTTAAATTTAAATAGTAGTAATTAGTACAAAGTTGCGGAAATCCACCCAGAAACCCGGTGGCACAAGTGCATGAGCAACTACTGATAAAGATAATAAATACAATACGACATCCGTCCGGAATACAATGGACAGAAAGGAAATGCAATTACTAGGAAGGGACTTAAAAGTCGCTGGCAACCTTGCATACTGCAACCCCGAATCGTCCATGCTGATGCGCTTAGTAGGCCGCAAAAGTGACCTATACCTGTGCAATAAAAATACACAGAGAGTAGTATGAGTACGTTATCAACATATACTCAGTGAGTATCTCGCCTAATTCCGGAGGGGTTGAGACGAGATGGTCAACTCTGACACTTTCTAATGGTCCAGTAATGATTCATCCTTATTATCTATGCTAATCAGTGGATTTATTCTATAAACAGGATTTTAGTCCAAATCAAGTATACAATTAAATCCTTTATAGAAAATTTTTTAAAGTTCCTTTTTAGGTAATATCCAAATATTCCTAAGCCATAAAAGGGCAATAATAACGTAATCAAGTTCCAGGTAGCAATACAAGCATGCACAAATCATACCGTGGCGATGTCATGATCCAACAGAAATAACTATGCACTTGCTGAGGGTTGACGGCGCTCCTATAGATGCATCTATTAATCTATCGAGACGTTCGACCCGTTTTAAAATAAACACACACAGACAAACAGTCTGTCATGAAGTCCACATAGATCAGTTATCCAAGGAAGGCCAATTCTCTTTAATAATTTGAGAAAAACGAAGCTTAAGTCTTTTAGAAAATACAATTATTAATTTAGTGTGATTTAAGCAATTCAAGCTACCATCGATTTCATGATTAATCCACATATAACATGTTTTTGGGTCCTAGACTACCTGAACAATAGCATAATAGTAGCTACGCATAGACACTCATCACCTCGTGCGTACGTAGCCCTCACAAATAAGAGCACACAACCAATTTAACTCACCTATGGGGTAAATTCTCCCTCACAAGATTAGAAATGAGACTCACCTCGCTCCAAAGGCTCAGAACCGGCATTCTACATCCTTCCGGAGACTTGAACCAACGCACAATGCGCCAAAATAGCCAATGAACATACAAATCCATTAGTATATGCTCAACTACACTTTACAACCTAATTTATAATAATTCGTAACTCCGAACAAAAAGTTGACCAAAATGCCCTCGGGCACACGTGCCCAGAATCCAAAATTTCTCGAAGATAAAGATTACACATAACCTTAGGAACTCAACTATATAATTTTCTCCTAATTCTATGCTCAAAATAGTGGCTAAATTCCAAGAATGTGATTTTTTAGGTTTTTCACCAAAAACCCAATTTATATACTAATTTTCATGCTTAAATCCATGGTATAGTCTTGTAATACCTCAAATTGGTGATGAAATCTCTCCTTGAAGCTCTCCAAAAATCGCCCCCAAGCCATGTAAAATGGGAAAATGAACCAAAATATCGATTTAAAATAAGTCACTGCCTCCAGTCATTTTCGCTTTTGCGGACAAATAGGTCGCTTTTGCGGTTTTACCCTGGCCTAGCCCCTTTCGCTTTTGCGACGTACCAATCGCAGATGCGGTCCCGCTTATGCGGAGCCTTGACCGCATTTGCGGTCGTTTCCCAATATACTCCAAATCGCTTCTACAATCACCCCTCCGCAGATGCGGTCCCGCTTCTGCGGAACCTTGACCGCATCAGCGGTCCTCAAGCCTTGGAAAAAAAAACCCTTTTGCGGCACTCCTTCCACTTTTGCGGTGCACTTCTGCGGTCAACCAACCGCATAAGCGGAAACACCAGCAACCAGATGCCTTCAGCTCCCTTCAAACTCCAATTTTGATCTGTTAACCACCCGGAATCCACCCGAGGCCCCCAGGACCCCAATCAATCATACCAACCAATCCCAAGATACATTACAGACTTGCTTAAGGCTTCAAATCACATCAAACAATGCTAAAATCATAAATTACATCACGACTCAAGCTTTATGAACTTTGAACTTTCCAACATCTATCTCCGATGTTTAACCTATCAAATCATGTCCGATTGACCTCAAATTTCGCACGTAAGTCACAATTGGCATTACGGACCTACTCCAACTTCTGGAATCGGATTCCAACCCCGATATCAAAAAGTCAACCTCCGATCAAACTCCTCAAAAACCTTCAAATTTCTATGTTTAGCCAAATGTCTCCCAAATGGTCTACGGACCTCCGAATTCACTTTCGATCGCGCTCCCAAATCCAGAATCACCATACGGAGCTACTCCCAGTCTCGAAATTTCTAACGAACCTTGATAACACCAAAATGCACCTCAAACCAGACTTATGAAATTCCTTCTAAAATACTAACTTCCATAATAGGTGCCAAAATGCTCCCAGGTTATACAAAAACCCAGTCCGGACATACGACCTAGTCCGAAATCATCGTACGAACCTTTCAGAGCCTTCAAATTCTGATTCTGAGGTGGATTACTCAAAATTCCAATCCTAGCTCATTCTTTCAACTTTAAGCTTCCGAAATAAGAGTTCTCTTCCCGAATCAACTTCGAACTTCCCGACACCAAATTCTGACCACGCGTACAAGTCGTAATGCTTGAAATGAAGCTGTTCATGGCCTCAGACTGCTGAACGGAGCATTAGTACTCAAAACAACCAGTCGATTCATTACATTCCCTCCCACTTAAATATACATTCGTCCTCGAACGTGTTGAGAACTGAATTAGAGTGTTCTGAAATCACTGTTCAGCACCTCATGCAGCTTCCCGTGCTACCACAACTTAGTTGAGCACATAAGCTCGATAAATTCTGAAGATATCCCCTTTTATATTCAGGCAAATAAGCCTTAGAGCTCGATTCCAACATCCAGAATCCTATGCTAGACCTGTTTCCAATATACGGTCACCATATCAATCACTACATGATGTACGCAAACATGATTGCATAACTTGCTCAATTCACACTTTGCATTACTCACTCGTAGAGCTACAATAACCTTTTTCTGATTAACTTAGTCAATGTTCCTATTAGCCTGATGCTCTCATTGCACCCCATGACATATATAGTTCTTACTCTAAACTTTACCATACCGCCATGATGGAAGAGATGTACCAACATTCATGATCAACTGCCGAGTCAACAAATATTAGGCCTACACTCCTAACGAGGCCTTCACCTCATTCTGAACCCAATAATGGTCTTATCTCCATAATACACCTCATATAACTGTATTGCATAGAATCCTAAATCAAAGGATCTCGTCCCATCTGATACAACTGCTCAGGTAATAAGCCACCCCAGAAATTGTTAAAATCCCATACGATGCTACCATGCGCCAATAGGCAACCAATCCGAACACAACATAAACAGAAAATCGAACTCTATAAGGAATTTTCTAATCCACGCACTAATACGAACTTTCCTTAGAAGATAGGAACCGAAACACATAAAGGAGTAGCCTGTAGAAAACTAGACTCGACATCACATTATTGCGGCGTGCAACCCGATCCAATAACAAATCTATGGCAGTGTGCCACCCGTTCCGCACATAGATCTCATATAAGGAGATTGCACTTTGAGCTAAATATCCTCATTATAATAAAAATATCGAATTTCGATCGCAAGCACGCAAAGTGCATAATGCCATCCCTGAGAAAACACACAGCGCTATAGGCTACGAAACTTAAGCACAACTGAGGTGCGATAAAAGATCTAAATCTTAAGAGCCATCCTGCTCACCTAACATCATCGCAGCGTGGAACCTCAACACATACATAATTTCTCAGGCCGTCTCAAAACTCATACGGCGCAATACATCATTACCTGGAATATCTAACAACGAGATGACACCCTCAGTACTCCATAAGGAGCGCATTACTGAAATGAACATTGTTGGCCAGCTATAAAGCGCAAATTCACATTTAAATCCATCCACCGACCTCAAGTCGATCCTGATCATATCAAATTAAGCCAATGACCTTTCAAAAGTCCATACTAATTCCCCACGTCTCGTAACACATAAGGACAACTATCATAACCGGAGCAACCTCCTCAGTTCATAACCCAATATACAAAGTGCCCTCCAGGTATAAATTGTCAAATTAATGATATTACCACAATCCTTATACTTGGTTTAAATCCTTAGCCAATCATGTGACTACATGTCACACTTATACAATATTATCGTAGGACACGCTCCCACAATCTTCCAAAATAAATGATGGGTCTGCTCGTTCCAACTATCGATCGCACAAACACTAAAAAGCGATCAAGAATCCTTAACCAGGATACAAAGCCTTTTTCGCAAAACATCGATCTCAGGTGATGCTGAAGCCAATACCAATTTACTCTAACCATTCAACCTATTCCTTGCTCATCCGAGCTTATGACATCCTTATCGACACCGAACTGCAACCTTTATCCTCACTTCGTATTTCCACGATACTCACTGCACCCAACGTGCCAATATACGATAGAACACAATTTTTTCATCATAACTCTGAAATTATTAATATTTTAACACTTCGTACTATAAGAACTTGCACTCAACTCACTTCAAGAGAACCGTAGTAACACACAGATAAATTTCCCATAACCGTAAAATATGCAAATCTCTAAGTAGTGGTCTAAGCCACCATAGCCCTTCTGGAATCCGCTTCCACTTAACAAGCCATAATAGAAGAATGCATCTGAATAACATCAATTACATCGGCTGACAAGCCTCACACGTACCGCTACCAATCATACACATAACTTGATCACAATGAATTAATTGATCACTGGTCCCAATATTCCAATTCAACTATGGCTAATCAATCTACCTTCTTCTAGTTTATCCTTGATTGCCTGAGAAATAATACTAACTTCATTCAACACATAACATACTCCATCTACACTCACCCTGAGTGACCTTGAATCACGAGACCATGTTGTCTCAAATCTCACGAACCATTTCATACCTCCCAATTGCTACATCATAAGCCAACCATCACGGAACATTCTGTGCCTCTTCTCATAAGCTGTTTTCCAAGCTTGATTCTTAGTCGTACCTATCAACTCGAAATTGTTAGGCATCATATCTTAACTTCTGAATTCACAAGGACCATTATTGAGAGCCACCCGCTCCGACTGGGTCCCGAACATAATCCACTCCCTAAATCTTATAACACACGAATACCCTCTCGATGAAGCACCGGCAAAATTACTTCCTCTGAAACCTGCATCTATACAAGGCATAAATCCTGAATCTTTTCCCAAGTTCGAACATGAGCCAACAAGGCCAGCCATAGCATGCATTCCACAATTTATCTACTCAATTCACCAGTTATTGTTTTTTTCCGTAGCTAAGATAACCCATCAAGATATTAATAACTGGAAACCTCGCAAGTAGCTAACCATGTAACCCAAATCAGAAGCGGTGGGACTCTCCTACTTAGCTTGAAGCCATTATTACAAAACTCTGGAGTTCATCATTAATCTTAATCTCTTATTGACATAACCTTGTGCAATCATCCGCCGCAAATTCTTGGAATTCTCATGCAAATCCCCATATTTCACATTCTGAATCTTCATCTACCTTCGCACCACCAATCGCTGGCATTCTCGATATCCTACCGTAGAAACTCAATTGGATTCTCCAAATCATTAACACCATTCACACAACAATTCCCCTTGCTGTATATCCAGTAGAACTCTCCGCAGAAGCCTCGCCAACCACGCGACTACTACCCTGCTCACCGGAATACCCCACCTATCGAAATCATTCCCCAACATCTTCCAATGATGCTGCATGGGGGTACCATCACTACGACATCAATAACCCATCATGAGTTCGAGCTCACTCTCCAACTTTACGAGTCCATTCACCCCTCGTGGACATCCATTAAATGTGCGACAGAATCCTTTCGCTTTAAAGTCGTGCTACGTCTTTCTTCACTTCAAGCAGCTCCTTTCCGTCATACACAATCTCCTGCAGCATAACAATACTATGCTTCAAGTTAATCTAACAACTTCCATTTCTTGTCACTAAAATCCCCACTTCAAATTAAATCTGAAAGCGCCGATAACCAAGCACCGATATTCTCAAGTCCTTCCAGACTCCCTTAAGGTGCAGAGTTTTCTCATTACCAAGTCCCCTACACAGCTCCGCTTCTCTCCCACTTTGGGCAAACTTACTTCTTCAATCAACGGATGGGCCTGTGCTTCCTTAGCCTGACCCTTTAGAAGTTTAAAACTCTGTCTGACACTTCCCACATGTCTTTTTCATCTCTTGTTGCTTAGTTGTTACCTTAATAAAATTTATCTTTATAGAACTTGAACCCACAAATCGTTACTGGCTTAAGCCCTTCCGAAGGCCATCTTTATCTAACCGTCAGCATTTGAAACATTGATTAAATCCTAAACCACCGTATCCGGCGATATCTGACCGTTGCATCTTCAATAGTATTTCACAATATCCCGCCATACAGCGAATCGTAGCAGATTATAACATCAACAAACTTAATACGTCCAATTAGGATAACCGCACCCCAATAAAGAAGAGAACTCCTTCACGTTTGCAATTACCACATTTCATTACTTCCACTAGTCCGTATTTGACCATCCTTAGTTCGATTGACCTTCCCCTACCGGGGATAAAATATTGAATCCCTTATATTACACACAGAGTAAACCTCTCTTCAATTCATTCAGTGCCCCGACGCATGGGCAAACACCTTACCATCATAACAACACTGCGGAAATAATCACTCATGAGCATCATGGCAAGTTGTGCCTAGCCTCAATGCTCTTAGAAGTTCTGTTACTGAGCTGAACACTAGAATATCCTTCCATAAGGCGACTATAATAGTCAAATAAACTATACCGGGAAAATCATCCTGCACTACATTTGTAGTGCCATTAAAATCCCTCAATTTTCGATTTATAACAAGTACTCAAGTCGCGTAAGATTAAGTGGAAAGGGTTCAAAGGCACAAGCCTCAAAGGAATTGAACCGCACGATGAGGAAATCAAGAAGGAAAGTACTCATAATAGTCCTGCAGCCTCCCAAGGATAAGTACAAACATCTCCGTACCAATCTACGAGACTCTACTAGACTTGCTCATGACTCGTGAGACCGGCGGGAACCTAGTGCTCTGATATCATGTTGTCACGATCCAAAATCCACAAAGGGTCATGGTGGTGACGGAAACCTCTATCAGGCCAGTCAACCATATTGTCAAATAAATTCTTCTTTTAATACTTTTGAAAATCTAAAGTTTTTCCTTTCATTTTTCATAAATAAAAGATCACTTCTTGAATTCAAATTTAAATAGTAGAAATTAGTACAAAGTTGCGGAAATTATCACAAAAACCCGGTGTCGCAAGTGCATGAGCAACTACCGATAAAGATAATAAATACAACACGACATCCATCTGGAATACAATGGACAGAAAGGAAATGCAATTACTAGGAAGGGACTTAAAAGCCGCGGGCAGCCTTGCATATTGCAACTCACCTAGTCCCCGAATCTTCCATGTTGTTGCGCCCAGTAGGATGCTAAAGTCACCTATACATGTGCAACAAAAATGCACAGAAATGTAGTATGAGTACGTAATCAACGTATACTCGGTGAGTATCCTGCTTAATCCCGAAAGGGTAGAGACGAAATGGTCAACTCTGACACTTTCTAATGGTCCAATAATGATTCATCCTTATTATGTATGCTAATTAGTGGATTTATTCTATAAATAGGATTTGAGTCCAAATAGAAAGAAACAAGTATACAATTAAATCCTTTATAGAAAATTTTCAAAAGTTCCTTTTTAAGCATGATCCAAATATTCCTAGGCCATAAAGAGGCAATAATAACGTAATCAAGTTCCATGCAGCAATACAAGTAGGTGCAAATTATACCGTGGCGATGGCCTGATCCAACAAAAATAAATGTATACTTGCCAAGGGTCAACGACGCGCCTATAGATGCATATATTAATCTGCCAAGGCGTTCGGCCCGTTCCAAAATAAATACACACAGACAAACAGTCAGTCATGAAGGCCAATTCTCTTTAATAATTTGAGAAAAACGAAGCTTAAGTCTTTCAGAAAATCCAATTATTAGTTTAGTGTGATTTAAGCAATTCAAGTTACCATAGATTTCATGATTAATCCATATATAACATGTTTTTGGGTCCTTGACTACCCGAACAATAGCATAGTAGTAGCTACGCACGGACGCTCGTCACCTCGTGTGTACGTAGCCCCCACAAGTAGGAGCACACAACTAATTTAACTAACCTATGAGGTAAATTCCCCCTCACAAGATTAGAAAGGAGAGTCACCTTGCTCCGAAGGCTCATAACCGGCATTCTATATCCTTCCTGAGACTTGAACCAACGCACAATGCACCAAAACTAGCCAATGATCATACATATTCATTAATATATGCTCAACTACACTTTACAACCCAATTTATAGCAATTCCTAACCCAAAACAAAAAGTTGACCAAAATGCCCTCAGGCCCACGTACCCAGAATCCGAAATTTCTCGAAGATAAAGATTACCCATTGTCACACCTCTTTTTTGCGCACCCGCAAGGGTGCAAAGAGTTTTTCCAATTAAAGGACAATCGAGGCGGGAACTATTTAATTATTTCAGAGTCGCCACTTGGGAGATTTATGGTGTCCCAAGTCACCGGTTAAATCCCGAATCGAGGAAAAGAATGACTCTATTTAACAGTCCACGAACCAGAAATCCGGATAAGGAATTCTATTAACCCGGGAGAAGGTATTAGGCATTCCCGAATTCCGTGGTTCTAGCACGGTCGCTCAACTGTCGTGTTCGGCTTATCTATCTGCTTTTTACAGTTATGTACTTAGTGCAAATTAATACCCCTTTACCGCTTTTATTATTGATTATGATTTACGAAAGAGAAAGTTGCTTAAAAATATGCTTCCGAATCACGTCACATGAAATGCACCCGGATCCTCGACATATTCTTATTCAACATTTCGGGGTTTGGATTTGGGTCGCATGAAATGCACACCCATATCTAAGAAGGTAGGATTAAAATACGCGCCTAGAGCTATTACTTATTTACCCTTTTGAAAAGGCCATGATGTTTGCTAAGAAACAGCGCATCTCGAAATCTAAGTATTTATATGTACATTTATGAGGGCCCCGCGATTCGTATCGCGGGTTAGGCGAGGCACACCTCTAATTCTAACTTGGAACGAACTACGTCCCGCTATATTTATTTAAGAGTTGATTCAAGATTATTTAAAACGTGTTACGAGCCACACTACATGAAATGCGCTTGTGGTTTCTGACGCGCTTTATTTAACCTTGTTCAAAATTGGAGTCGGGTCACATGAAATGCACACCCGTTTCAAGAAAGTAAAAAAATTAAACCCGCACTTAAAGTGACTAGCATACTACTATTTTTGTGAAGGACCATGAAATCAGTTACACGGCTCGTTCCAAAATTCTAGTCATTTGAATATATATACCTTTACGAGGGCGTCATGATTCATGCTTTAATTAGCGGGGCTCGCCTCATTTATTTAAGGTCAATCCTAACACGACTTATGGTTTTCTATTTAATTGGTCTCCCATAATAAATAAAGGTCTTTTACAAGCATATCATTCCAATTTACCATGAAATAAACCACAAAGTCATGCAGGACACTATGCTGGAGAGTGATGAGGCAGTAATAGATGCATTGGCTGTTGACTGTACATTTCCACATGATAAAATTGCTCACTGCTGCCCTATTCCCTCTTATTTAAAATCAACCAAATGGTATCCAAAATCTAACAGGTCTAACATAATTCAACAATCCAGACCTCATAACAGTTGCAACTCGAACTAAATATCAGCTTCATCTAATGACCATACAGCATTCATCATCTTTATGTACAAAAAGAAATAAGAAAACTGAAATAGAAAAAAGATTGCAACAGCATGGCTTTGAATATCTTTCAATTTATCTCCATAAGCTTTAAGGTTTACGAAAAGTGTGTACCTGGATGATAACAATAGGAGAAAAAAGAACCGTCAGCGATAGTAACAACAGTGGCATCAGCAGTAGCAAGACAACACCAGACCAGTCTCAAACACACAATGAGATCGACTCCTTCCAGAATGCTCTTTCGAATGATAAATCAGAAGCAATTGCAAAGAACCAAATAGCCATAAACAACACCCAACAGACCCTAAGGAGCTTGAACTTAAACCAGAGGAGGGCTGGTAGTTATCCGAATCACCTAGCCACTTGAATTAACTCAAAAGTACCTACTGGAGCAATGTGACCCAATGTGTTCTAGGCTTTAATCTCAGAGACTGATTTCAACAAGACTAACTCTCAAAAGATCTCTCACGAAGATTCTTTTGGATCTCTCAAGCTAATTCTTCTTAAGCTTCCTTCACTCTCTTTTACAATGTGAATCTATGTTTCCTTTCCCTCTCAATCACAGGAAATGTTTTCCTTTTCTTCTTTACCTCTTGCCTATTTTCAATGCTAGAATGCTCTTCTTCAAAGAACTCTCATTCTAATGTCTGCTGCTCTTCTATTCTCACTGTTTTCCTTAATCACAGGCTCTCCCAAAATCCAGTCTCCCTGCCTCTAATGTTTCTGTTCTGTCTGAATACTCTCCAGTGTTCTCTCTCCCTCTCACTCAAGTCCCCCTTTACTTATAGCTAAGACCCCTCCTAAAGCCAATGAGCAGAACAAAAATAATCACCTCTGCCCATCCCTACCTCTGCTGAACCCATACCTCTGCTTTCACCACTATACTATGTCTAAGCATGGGTGTAATATTAAATTGATAAGTGCAGGGCATTTAATAGGAAACCCTGCTGTAACAGCAGGTTCCATTTAACTATCCTTAGGTGCATTGCACTCTACTAGCTAACCTAATTCCTGACTATAAGCAGCTATAACCAAGATACCCTTAATTCAAAATTAAACGATTACTCACAATTATCAAACCAAGTAAAGTTTCGGATGTAACCAGGCAATCCTAATGGCACTTCTGCCAACATGCTAACTATCGAGCCTGCGACGATATTCGTTTAAACAACTACGATCTATACGATCGATAACGACTAATCGACATCTCCAACTATATCTTACGGGCAGAATCGAGGCAGATTTGCAAACAAAATTCATTTCAACTGTGCTAATATTGTTTGGTATAGTAAAGTCTACGAATTTAAACGACGACACTCAATATTGCATACAATTTAACAAAAATAACAGAGAAGTTTGACCAAATAAAGGTCGGATTGGAGAAGAAGAGAAAAAATTGAAATTAACATAAAATTAGATAAATGAACACTACACTAATGTAATGAGCATATCAACAATACAGAAAGAGAAGAATAGAATACCTCCGAAAAAGAAATTGAAATGAGACGGACCCGGCTCCAATGGATTTAATTCTGCACCTTTTGAAGTAAACGGAGTCTAATTGAAGTGTTTTTCAAACGAAAAACACTCCAATTAGAGTCCGTTGCCTTCCAGTGCCGCCGACTCGAACACAATCCCTAATTTTTAAAGCTAGGGTTCTTGAGGCTCGGATTTGGGGTTTGAGTGTTTGGGCTTGATTCGAACCAAGGGAAGGCTGGGAGGGGTATGAGGGAGGCCTAGGGATGCTATGGTGAGAGGTTGGGGCGGTTTGGTGTGGGTTCGAGTTTGACTCGAATCTTCAAATGAAGATTCGAAGATTTCCGGAATGATTCGAGGCAAGGGAAGGCTGGATTCGTAATGGGAGAGGTGAGGGGAAGATTTGGTGTTAAAATGGTGGCCGTTGGCCTACCGGAACCGCCGTGGGGCGATTTCCGGCAGGCGGAGCAACGGTGGCTCACGGCGGCTCAGGGCGTTCTTTGAGAGAGACGAGGAAAAGGGTGTGGGGGAATGAAGGCACGCGTGGGAGTTTGGGGGGGGGTATGGCATTTGGTATATTAAAAATGTGATAATCAATCTCAGCCGTTAGATTAAAATATCCAACGACTGTGATTGATTTGTCAACAAAACGGGGCTGGGCCGACGGGTATTGGGCCTATTTCTGATGGGTTTATGGAATTTGGGTTCGGTTAAGTTGGGCTTGAAAAATACACTAAGCCCCATTTCGATTTCCTTCTCTTTTATTTGATTTTTTTTTCTTTTCTTTTATTTTCTTTTTAATTCCTAATTTATTAAAACCCAAAAACTCTAAACTACATTACGAAAATCAAATTAGTTTTATAAGAATACTAATTAAGTTCTTATTATAATTAAATTAAACTAAAAATCACACAATTGGGACATTAAATGCTAAAAATACAAAAATACATATTTTTTGTGATTTTCTATTTTTGTCAAATAAACTTGATTACTTTCAATCGTAAATTAAAACCTAAGAATGCAAACGCAATATATTTTTGTATTTTTCTTAATTTAAACAGTCAAACATGCATACACAAAGGGTACAAATAATAAGAAAATTAACACAAAAATCCACAAATATTACAACGATATAAAACAAATTTTATTTTGAATTTTTGGGAGTAAATCTCATGTAGGGCAAAAATCACGTGCTCACAGCTGCCCCTCTTTGCGCGGAAACATGAAGAGTTTTCGTGCAAAGATAAGTGAGCGGATACGAGCGATTTTTGCCCGTTTGAGCACTCCGTATGAAGCATTTTTTGGAAAAGTTTGACCGAACCTTTGCTTCAGAAGGTCTCCTACATATCCCTGGCTAAAAGGGAATCAGGTCAATGTAGTTCGGGAAGTTTTGGTAGCTGGGACTACCGTGACTGCTGTGATCTTGCTGTTACTGTTGTTGCTGCTATTGCCATTGCTTAACTGACCTCCTTATTACATCGTGCTAATCAAAATAAGAAACTAGACTAAGTTACAGCATTGCGAAATCTTATCTATCTCTTCATCTCGACTTTCCGATGTTCCTTGCTATTCTGTCTGACTTGATGTTCCTTCCGTTGCTTCTTCTCTTCTGACAATTGTTGTTTCGGCCTATCTTGATTGCCGAACTCCGACCGTTGGTCCCTTCCTTGTGATCTTCGAACTATTCTCCTTCGAAGTCTGAATCTATCCTTCTGATCCTTGTTGCCTTCCTTCTGATTTTGAACTTGGATTCATGCTGGGGATTTCTGTTACATTCTACTGCTTTCCCCACACAACTTCGAAAGTAAATTGCCACTCCATTCTTCAGGCGGGCTCCTGACTTCAACATCTTTTGAAAATAAATCGCCATTCCTCTCTTCAGGCGGGCTCCTGACTTCAACATCTTTTGAAAATAAATCGCCATTCCTCTCTTCAGGCGGGCTCCTGACTTCAACATCTTTTGAAAATAAATCGCCATTCCTCTCTTCAGGCGGGCTCCCGACTTCAACATCAACTTAGAAAATAAAACGCCATTCCTCTCTTCAGGCGGGCTCCTGACTTCAACATCTTTTGAAAATAAATCGCCATTCCTCTCTTCAGGCGGGCTCCTGACTTCAACATCAACTTAGAAAATAAAACGCCATTCCTCTCTTCAGGCGGGCTCCTGACTTCAACATCTTTCGAAAATAAATCGACATTCCTCTCTTCAGGCGGGCTCCTGACTTCAATCATCAACTCGGAAAATTAAACGCCATTCCTCTCTTCAGACGGGCTTCTGACTTCAACAACATCTTTTGAAAATAAATCGCCATTCCTCTCTTCAGGCGGGCTCCTGACTTCAACATCTTTCGAAAATAAATCGACATTCCTCTCTTCAGGCGGGCTCCTGACTTCAATCATCAACTCGGAAAATTAAACGCCATTCCTCTCTTCAGACGGGCTTCTGACTTCAATAACATCTTTTGAAAATAAATCGCCATTCCTCTCTTCAGGCGGGCTCCCGACTTCAATCATCAACTCTGAAAATTAAACGCCATTCCTCTCTTCAGGCGGGCTCCTGACTTCAACATCTTTTGAAAAATAAATCGCCATTCCTCTCTTCAGGCGGGCTCCTGACTTCAACATCTTTTTAAAATAAATCGCCATTCCTCTCTTCAGGCGGGCTCCTGACTTCAACATCTTTTTAAAATAAATCGCCATTCCTCTCTTTAGGCGGGCTCCTGACTTCAATCATCAACTCAGAAAATTAAACGCCATTCCTCTCTTCAGGCGGGCTCCTGACTTCAACATCTTTTTAAAATTAAACGCCATTCCTCTCTTCAGGCGGGCTCCTGACTTCAATCATCAACTCGGAAAATTAAACGCCATTCCTCTCTTCAGGCGGGCTCCTGACTTCAACATCGTTTTTTAAAATAAATCGCCATTCCTCTCTTCAGGCGGGCTCCTGACTTCAATAACATCTTTTGAAAATAAATCGCCATTCCTCTCTTCAGGCGGGCTCCTCACTTCAACAACATCTTTTGAAAATAAATCACCATTTCTCTCCTCAGGCGGGCTCCTGACTTCAATAACATCTTTTGAAAATAAATCGCCATTCCTCTCTTCAGGCGGGCTCCTGACTTCAACAACATCTTTTGAAAATAAACGCCATTCCTCTCTTCAGGCGGGCTCCTGACTTCAATCATCAACTCTGAAAATTAAACGCCATTCCTCTCTTCTTGTACCATTTTATTCTTGCTGCATCGACTCTTGGGCCATCCTTTCTTCCGAATTACCTTGTTTTGGAATTGCTTTCCTCCCGGGTTGTGTTATTTTTCTCTTGACTGCTGGGGATGTCTTTGGAACTAATTACTTACCTGCTGGGGTAATGCTGCCGGGGAAAATCTTCTTTATTTCCTCTTTTTCTACTTCCTTCAAAACCTATCTCACGAAATCGCTGGGGATTGAAATGTCATCATCTGGGGATTACCCTGTCCGGGGATCCCTTTTCCTTCTTCCTCTTTCCAAACCTCCTTTGGGGCTCGCGCTTTGCTCCCTTGAGAACTTGTAGGATATAATGCTGCCGGGGAAATCTCGAAATCAGTGTTTCATTTTTCCGAGAACTGCTGGGGGTGATACCGGCCTCTTGCCTTTCCGAACGCAAGCTTCCTTGTTTTGTCCTGTCTGCTGGGGTTATAATTTCCTCTATCACAGCTTGTTGTTTTCTTTCTTTCAAAGCTGCTGGGGATAACCGGGTTCAAAGATCATTTCCTCGCGTTA
>JASVEL010004791.1:0-29700 GCA_032618575.1 Nicotiana noctiflora
GGTAGCCGGAGTGACAATTTGGGGAGAAACTGTGGAAATTCTCCACAATTAGGAACCCTAGCTTGTGAAAAATGAATACAATCGATACTACCTAATTCTGAAGGATCGAGTACCATGCAGATGAATTTGGCATGCAATATGGGGAATTTGAGCCCTAATTTGATAAATCCCACACCTAAATCAGCTGGTGTGATGACTGGTGTGAAAAACTCAGGAGAATTTACTGCTTCATTGACCGCTACTATTCCATTAGCGGCAATAGTGAATAATCAGAAGGAGAAGAATGTGATAGTGGAAGAAGTAGCAAATCAAAGGACTACATGCACTATAACCAAAACAAAGCAAGTGGAGGAGCAAAAAGGCAAGAATCAGAGTACTGAAAGTGCACTAATTCAGGAGATATCAAAACCAAAATCCGGGAAAGGTGAGAAAAATTAGGCGAATCTATTTACTAGTAATAGAATGGCTGCAAGAGGAATGGATCTAGTGTTCATATCTCCAACAATTTAAGATGGAATAAGAAAAGTGCAACTACAACATGAGGAGATGGAACTTGAAAATGCAAACTGACAGAAGGCTATTAGACTGTATGTTATTGGGGATTCACCATCAATATGTGCCATAGAGAGATTTATAGCCTCACAATGAAACTTTGCTGCCAACCAACAATTTATTATCATAATGAAGGGTATTTTGTTATACTGTTCAGTAGCATGGAAGATAAGAATGGGGTGCTGTATTCAGGGCCACATACTATAGGAACAAAGCCATTAATACTGAAATCATGACCAAATGGTTTTAAACTGTATAATGAAGTCCTCAAGACTATACCACTATGGGTTAGCTTCCTAATTTACCTCTGAATTGCTGGGGAAGGATGACTCTTAGTCGAATTGCTAGTGGGTTGGGATGCCCTATTTATGTTGATGAGTGCACAACTAATACAACAAGGATTCCTTATGCCCGAGTTCTTATTGAAATGGATGTTAGTAAAGAGTTACCAAAGTGCATCATTATGCAAGACCCTTCAGGAAAGGAATTTGAACAGGTGGTGGAATATGACTGGGTACCACAATATTGCAAGAAGTGCCTTATGGTGGGGCATGACTGTGATGGAGAGCAAGGCAGAGATGGGGCAACTAGGAGAATCCACAAGGGAGAGTAACAACAACAAAGAGTAGTAATTTCGAATTAGCAGGACAAAGCTCATAATGCAAGTACATACATGCAACAATGCAAAACCAATAACTCAGTGGGTAGAAATAGGGCCAGTCAAACAAACAGAAAAGGACACAGGCAAGCAGACAACTCAAGTGCAGCAAATTAAACCATACGAATTATATGGTGACCAGTAAGTATGGACAAAAGCAAAAGGTAAAGGAGGACAAACAAGCCCAGTGCAACATATTTTTACCATTACTAATGGTTTCTCTCTATTAAGAGTGGAAGCACATGAAAGAAATGCAAGATGGGCAAATGAGGATAACCCTCAACGTAGTAGAGGATCAGTTGAAGAAAGAGCCCCACCCAATCCTAAATCTACATGAAGATAGCTACATGGAATGTGAGGGGTTTTAATAAGGTATATAAAAAAAGGAGATAAAAATATTCTTGCAAATTCATAAGATTAGCCTTATAGCAATAGTAGAACACAAAGTTTAAGATAATAAAGCAAAGGAGATTATTAATTGATGTGCACTATGGTGGAGTTGGTGTTCAAATATGTCATCTGAGGGCAAAGGAAGAATATGGATTATGTGGGATCCAAAAAATTATCAATTTACTATGCTACAAAATCATACTCAATACATTCATATGACAGTTCAGAATATCAGTTCTAGCAGGCAATTTGCTTTTACTATGATATATGGTCTACATATAATTGCTCATATATGTGCTATGTGAGAAGCACTAAGGAGCTTAGACTCTCAGATGACCAATCCCTGGTTAATCATGGAAGATTTTATTGCGATAATGGATATCGAGGACATGGTGAATGGTACAACAGTGCAGGAAAATGAGATTAAGGATTTTAGAGCTCTGATGGAGGACTGTAGGCTAAATGAGCTTACTGATGTAGGTAGGTCATATACATGAACAAATAGTCATGTGTATAGCATAATTGACACAGCTATTGTTGATCCACATTGGATGATTAATATGCCACCAATACAAGTTAATGTGATGGATACTCAATTTTCTGATCATTCTCCACTGTATATAAAGTTGGAAACAGTAATAGATACTAGGGGAAAACCTTTCAAATTCTTCAATTGCTTAGCTGATCATCCAGATTTTGAAAATATAATTCGGGACGGATGGGGCAACAAAGAATGAAGTATGAAAGGCATCTGGTACAATTTAAGAAACATTAAATTTGCACTCAAAAGCCTTAACATGAAGGTGTTTTCTAGCACAACAAGTAAGGTCCAACAGCTCAGGGAGACACTAGCTAGTATACAAGCTCAGATGAGGACCACTATAACACCTGCATATATGTTTGATATTGAAAATATTACTAAGCAGCAGTTGGAGAAATGGAGAAAGATAGAGGAAAGCATATACAAGTAGAGATCTAGAGTGCAATGGCTTAAATTTGGTGATTCCAATACAACCTTCTTCTTTGCCAGCATGAAAGGAAGAATAACACAAAACCAAATAAAACTACTCACAGTTGATGACAGTAGATTGATCAAAACACCAGAAGGCATTGAACAAGAAGTAATGGGCTTCTATATAGGATTAATAGGAAGGTCAGCTAATAACATACATACTATTAGTCCTAGTATAATGAGGAAGGGACTAGGACTTACAAGATCTCAACAGCTACAACTTATTTCCCCTCTCACTAAAGAATATATGGTGCAAACGTTACGATGATATGAGATTCTTAGGATCTCGGAGAGGATGGTTTTAATACATACTTTTATAAAAAGACATGGCACATAATTGGTGAGGATGTTACGCATGATATGTTGAAGTTCTTTGATGAAGGTTCCATGTACAAGCCCATAAATAGTACATCAATTACCTTGATTCCCAAAGTGAAGAATCCCTATTCTATCAAACTGTATAGACCAATATCATGTTGTACTATTATATACAAAATTATCTCAAAGATGCTTACAAGCAGGATGCAACCAATTATGGGATCCCTAATAGACATGAGTCAAGCAACATTTGTACCAGGTAGAGTGTTGAATGATAATATTATACTGGGCATGAACTTGTAAAAGGTTGGGAAGGAAAGGTGTGTCACCCAGGTATATGGTTAAGATTGATATGCAAAAAGCATATGATACTATAAAGTGGAGTTTCCTTGAACATGTAGTCATAAACTAAATATCCCAAAGAACTTTCTTTCATGGATCATGACTTGTATTACTACAATGTCCAATTCTATAGTTATCAATGGTAAGCCAATAAATCCTTTTGATGCCAAAAGATGAGTTAGACAAGGGGATTCACTGTCGCCTTATATTTTTATTTTTGCCATGGAATACTTAACTAGAATTTTAAAGAGTCTCAAGGAGAAACCTTACTTTAACTACCATACCTGGTGTGAGAAACCGAACATAGTACAACTCAGTTTTGTAGATGATATGTTGTTATTCTGTAAGGGTGATGTGGTGTCCATACAACTGGTGTATGAATGTTTTGATCAGTTTTCTAGATTGACAGGATTGATTGTAAATCAAGATAAGAGCTGTATTTACTTCGGAGGGGTCATAGAGGAAATTCAACAATAAATTACTCAGTGCTTAGCATCTCCACAGGCATACTACCTTTAAGATATTTAGGGGTTCCACTAAGTACTAGGAGACTATCTATAGCTCAATGTCATCCCCTATTGGATAAGATGCTAATTAGAGTCAAGCATTGGATATCAAAGTTTTTATCAGGAAGGTTACAATTGATCAAGAGTGTTTTGATTGCTATTCAACCCTTTTGGTCGCAAATCTTTCCCCTACCAAAGAAGATTATTCTAGGGATTAAGATAATTTGTAAAAGATTTCTCTAGACAAGTGAAGCTAAAGGCCGAGCTAAAGCTTTAGTGTCCTAGAAACAATTATGCTGGCCAAAATCTGCAGGTGGTTTGAACATAACTAACATCCTTACGTGGAACAGAGCTACAATAATTAAGCAATTGTGGAATTTGAATAAGAAGAAGAATCACTGGTGGATACAGTGGATGCATACTGATAACTAGGGATTTTGATGCATTTTATACCCTTTTGTGCTTATGCTTTGATTATAAATTTATAAAAAATAGTCCCAAAAGGCTCATAAGTTGTGCTTGATTGCGGTTTGACCAACAAAGTGACAAAATGTCAAAGATCGGCTCAAAAGATGTGAAACCTGCACAAGTACCAAAGTCAAGACAAAACTCAGGAAAAACAGGCCTAATGCGGCCGCACTACACTTTGTGCGGTCCACACTAGGGAGATTCAGATAGTTGGATTTTCAGGCATCAAGGCAGTGCAGTCACAGAAGATTTTGTGCAGTCCGCACTGAGGCACCGCGGCTACACGACCATTTTGTGCGGTCTGCAGAACCAAAGTTTATAGAGATGCCAAACTCAGATGATGAAGCCTGTGCGGTCCACAATCCATTATGTGTGGACTGCATTGAAAGCCTCTGTGGCCGCAGTCAACTCTTATAGTCCATGGATCCTGGGTTTAGAGAGTCAGGATTTCAAGTTCAAGAGCCTAGTGCGGCCGCGCACTATTTTGTACGGTCCGCACTAACCCTGTAGGGGGATTTTGTCCAATTTTTTCAGCTTAGTATAAGTAGAATATTCGGCCCGTCGTCACGAGAATTACCACCCCGTTATGTTGTAAATGCATGTTTGATGATTTTATATCAGTGTTAGAGTCTATTGGGTGAGCTAGGAGTGAAATGGGATTGAAAATGAGGCATATAGCCTTTGTGAAGGAAACTTGAATAAGGAAAGTCAACCCGGAGTCGACTATTTGGTTAGAGGGCTCGGAATCGGATTCCTGATGATTCGGTTAGTTCTGGGAGGTGATTTGTGACTTAGGTGAGCGATCGGAATTGAATTTGGAGGCCCGGTGTAGAAATAGGCTTGAATTGGCTAAGGCTGAATTTCGGCGAAATCCGAACGGTAGGTGCAATTTTGATCCGAGGTCGAAACGGAATTCCGACAGTTGCAAGAGCTCCGCTAGGTGATTTTGGACGTGCCTCGCAAAATTTCAGGTCATTCGGACGTCGCTTTGGTCGGGCTTTTGATCGAATGTGTAATTCGGAATGTTTTAAGAAATTTAGGCTTGAATCCGTGTGTAATTGGTGATTTTGATGTTTAGGATGGTGTTTTTATGATTGGAACAAGTTCAGTATCGTGTTTTGGGGTATGTTGGTGGTTTTCGTTGGGGTCCGGGGCCTCGGGTTTTCGATGGTTAAACGGGAGAAAATTGTGGAAAAATTCGAGGTGCTGGGATCCTCGCTTCGTTGTTTCCGCTCCGCGGAACTTTGGACGCAGAGTCGCGTCCGCGTGCCGGACGAGATGCGCAGGCGCGGCTGGTTGCGCAGAAGCGGAAGCCATTCCGCTGGAGCGGGGTCGCTGGTGCGCAGTGATCGCAGAGGCGGACGGGGAGAAATTGGGCATGGTCCGCGTAAGTGGACATTTTACTGCTTAGCGAGACCGCGTGTCGGTCAATGATGCGCGAGGCGGATGTGTCCGCAGTAAGCCGTGCTTCGCGTGCTGGGACCGCTTGGGCCGTAGCATGGTCGGCTGTAGCCTAGAACCGCCGGTGCCGACCCTTCGGTCGCTGACACGGTGCGTAGGAGCGGGAAATATTCCGCGGAAGCGAAAATCGCTCGTAAGTAAGTGTATCAGAGGTTAGAAAAATTTCAGAACATTTCACACATTTCGAGTCTTGGCTTTAGAGGCGATTGGGGCGATTTTGAAGAGAAATTCAAGGGAAATCATCATGTAATCATCTATGGACTTAAACTATGATTAGTATTGGTAATATTATGCAATTATATCATGAAAATGGAGGATTTAGCCCTAGGCTTGAACTTTAGAAAATCAAGGTTTTGAATGGGCAAATGGAGTCCGAATTTGGTAAAATTGATATGCTTAGACTCGTATTGGGACGAGGGTTCCAGAAATGTGAATTTCGTAAATTTTCGGATAAGCGTATCGAAAGTTCGGGTTTTGACTAACTTTGGGAATTTTGATGTAAATTGAGTTATATTGATCGGGTGTCGTCCCATTGGCCTAATTTCGTTGTATTCCTACCGGTAGCGATCGATCTCTACGGCGCGGAGCTTCGATTCTCGTGGCGTGCACGCGTAACAGTCGTCGCGCCGTATCGAGGCGAGTAATAGATGCTGGTGATGACCAGCGGGTTCGAAACCCCGTATACCACTTCGTGACGCCGTATAGGCGAGACACGCACACTCTGAGTGCGGGGTCGATCATGAACTCGGAGACTATATATTAGTCCGACCTCGTCGATACCGTATTATTGGCTATTATCGAGCCGTCGAACCTCCTTCTCGATGGCCGATACATATATATACGTGATAATGGCCACTTTCGAGCCGGCAGAACCCTCTTCGCGGGTGTTGAGTATACATGTGGGCCGTGAGCAATATTGGATCCCGCGAGATCGTTATCATCGTCTTATCATAGACACGTTTGAAGTATTATTACTACTAGTCCGCAGTTATTTTGTTATTATGCTAATTCTGAACTTGAACTGGGTATTACCGTTTTCCAACCGAAAATACAAAAGAGTTTTCAAAAACTATTTTCGAGCCCGCAAGGCCGTACCGCATATTAGCCGACTCAAGAATTGGACGGGGATGCGCGCCGGCAACATGGTGAGATATATGTTGGATCGGACCGCACGCCGCAGAATATCTCTATGAGATGTGCTTGCGCTGTAGGAGCCCCTCCGAGTCCGAACCCCCACAGCCGAGCACGGTACCCAAAATGTGAGTCGGGCTACACGCCGTAGCTGTCTCATATCACGCATTGCATCGCATTTAGCTACATCTCATACTGTTATGCTATTTATCGGTATTTGTCGGAACAGTACAACAAGATCGATTCTACGACATGCAGCCGATTATAGCCTATACAAGTGCTTTATCGCGGATTTTTATCCGCGTTGTCTTACCCTTGTTTATTACCACCGAGTCTAGCAGTACTCATTTTACTCCCCGCACCTCGTGCACAGATGCAGGTATCTATTTACCCGGTAGCAGGTCTGGGCCGATCATAGGCAGAGTTATATGAGTTAAAGACGTGTCTGCCAGTGTTCGCAGAACCATTTTTCTTTCTCTTTGTTCATTATTCTGGTTTTGTATATAATAGACCTTATAGAGATGCCAAACTCAGATGATGAAGCCTGTGCGGTCCACAATCCATTATGTGTGGACTGCATTGAAAGCCTCTGTGGCCGCAGTCAACTCTTATAGTCCATGGATCCTGGGTTTAGAGAGTCAGGATTTCAAGTTCAAGAGCCTAGTGCGGCCGCGCACTATTTTGTACGGTCCGCACTAACCCTGTAGGGGGATTTTGTCCAATTTTTTCAGCTTAGTATAAGTAGAATATTTTTTCATTTTTAGGTATCAGATATTATAATATTGTAGCTGTGCTCGTGAGATGATATTTCTTATCCATTTTGGGTACTTTTACTTAATTTTAATAATTGAATCTTTGTATCTACTTTAGGAATTAATTAAGTATGTCTTTCTTTTCATTTATTTCTCTGATTTTATCTTCAAGCATGAGTAACTAGACCATTAGCTAGGGTTGTGGCTCAACCATAGTGTGGGTAATTGATGGGTGTTGTAATTTAAGGTTAGATTGATTATGGGTGTTTGTTATTCAGGTCAATTTTATGGTTTAGTTTGTGAATTAGTGGTTGCAAACACTAGTTTGTACTAAGTTGACTTAGCTCTTCTTGAGAAAGAGAGCCTAAGTCTCTAAAATGACTCAACAAGGAATTGGGATGGACTAAAGAGATTTGATAGTCCAAATTAAAGGGTTAAATCTCAAGAGAGTAATTACCCGACTTGAACCCTAGTTGCTCGGGTGAATATGCATACATGGTCTTGAGAAAGTTAATTGGGTAAAACCACTCTTTCTACTGAGAGGTGTAGAGTGGGTAGTAACGAGCAACGATTGTAACATATTTTCCCAATCATGTCAATCGTGCCTTAGATACAATTACTCGTTAATTAGCCACCTAGGTGAAGGTCGCTACCCTATTGCCCTTTAAACTATTTGGCACCGTTGCTGGGGAGCTAACGAGTTTGGCTATCTATTTAGTTAGTTTTGTGTGTTGTTATTCTTTCCTTCTTTGTTACTAATTTGTTTGTGTGAATACCACAGGTACCAAATGGCTTTAAATGCTAATGATCCTCTTGGAAATGTGCTTGCGGGGGAGGAGGTTGATGATATTGGAGAGGAGGAGGTGCCTCTTGTACCTCCTAGACCACGACGAGACCGCCTTTCCAATGCTAATGAAAATGTATGAGAACCTCCTCCGCCACCTCCAGGAGCGGTTACTCGGGTTTTAACGAACCAAGGCCATGTAAGTACTATTGTCCCATCCAGAATCTAGGAGGGAAATTTCAAGATAACCAATGCGATGTTGACCTTACTTGAGAAGAATGGGTAATTCACGGGCAATGCGGATCAAAATGACTACAAATATCTCAAGGGGTTCGTGGATACATGTTGGGGGAGCAAGCAGATAAATGTGTCCGAGGATGCTCTTAAATTGAGACTTTTCCCATTCTCACTTAGGGGGAAAGCATTATATTGTCTTGGGACACTTCCCAACCATCCATCACAACTTGGAATGAGCTGGCGGATAAGTTTATTGCTAGATTTTTCTAACCCGGGCACATGGCGTTACTTCGAGACTAGATATTGGCCTTCAAGCAAGAGCCCACAGAACCTTTGTATGAGATTTGGGAGTGATATACAACGATGGTGAAGGAATGACCCAATAATGACATAGCGAGGAATATTTTCCAACAAACTTTCCTACCAGGGCATCAATACTACAAACCAATGTATAGTTAATCAATTGGTTGGGTGTAATTTCCTGAAGTTGCCTTATGATGAGGCATGTGAGATTCTTGATGAAATGGCAGATATATCCTCCACATGGCAAAGTAGAGCCAATGTTCCTCAAGGTGACCTTACGCTCATTCATTTTCATAAGGAATTACATGATGATGGACAAGCTATAGCGAAGTTGACAACTACTATGAAATAATTAGAAAAGGCACAATTGCAACAAGTCCAAAACCCTCGCCAAGTGAATGCTATGGAAGGTGTTAATATGCTTACCAACAAGAGAAAGAAGGCAACAAAACCAAGGGAATTCTTAACAATTTGGTGATAATTGTGTTGGGTTTCCAAATTATGGCTATGATGAGCAAAATGAAGAGGTTCAATATGTGAATAACTATCAAGGACAACATAGCAGCTCTTCAAACAAACAACAGTGGCGACCTCAAGGCAATTGGGGTAATCAACAACAAAACAGTGGTAATTGGGGGGATAACAATCAAAACAACAACTACGACAATCAGAATAATCAAGGCAACCAAGGGAATTGGAATGGTAATATCAACAATTAGGGTAACAACAATAATCAAGGTGGATGGAATAATGGAATCCAAGGAAACCGGGGGCAAGGCTTTCAAAGGCCCCTAATGTACCAACAACCAAACAATTCACCCCATTTCCCTTCTCAATGTCCTATTTCCTTGGGTAATTATATGGGTAGAATTGAAATGATGTTCGAACAAATGATGTATAAGAACACGGATTTGGATGCACGGTTGGCTTCCCACAATACCTCTATAAAAAATTTGGAAGTGTAGTTAGGCCATTGAATACTTACCCAAATGGTGCTCTACCAAGTGATACGGTAGTGAACCCAAAGGGTGGTAACAATCATGTCATAGAGGTCACAACAAGAAGTGGGAGAGGCGGTGATGTGAATGCCTCGAAACAAAAATAAGTTGTTGATGATGATGTTGAATTAGAGAAGATGCGGTTCCTTTGGTAGTTGAAGATTTGGTGGATGACAATGTGAACAAGGAAGTGAGATTGACATTGATGAAACCGAGGTGGAAACTCAAGAGGCCGTGAAACTATAAAGATGACTGACCAAGTAAGTGCAATAGTGCATTCAATGTCCCCAAAACATGAAGACCTCGAAGCTTTTTCTATCCCTTGCACTATTGGAAGTGCGGATTTTGCCAAGGCCCTTTGTGATTTGGGGGCTAGCATAAATTTGATGCCTTATCCAATTTTTAAGACTCTAGGTATTAGGCCACCAAGGACAACATCCATGAGATTTCATCGTTAATTGTGGATTTCTCATGCTGTTGCTATTTTGATGCTGAGACTGCTGGAATTAAGCTTTGATCTTTTAAGTCCCAATTATTCTAGGGATACCTTTCCTTGCAGCGGGGAAGGCATTGGTTAATGTTGAAGTGGGTGAGCTAACTTTTCGAGTGGGGAATGAGAAGGCTGTCTTCCATGTTTTCAAATCCACAAAGTAACCCAATAGCACTGGAGTTGTGCTCATTTGTGGATATTTTCACAGTTGTGATTGTGGATGACAAAATTTCTATGATTAACATGGAGGATCCCCTTGAGGTCGTGCTATTAAATCTTGATGACAATGATGAGCAGAGTGGAGTGTGTCAATGCCTTACATGGGATGTGCTTTGATCACACCCAACTATGCATTATAAAAAGGACTAAGTGGTTGCTGCAAATATAATCCGATTTATAAGTCCGGAGTCGAATCCCACAGAGAACTAAGGTTTAGCCACAACTGTTCACTATCACCAAGAAGAAAAGCTTGAACAATTCCTAAATTATAGAAATTTAGATTCTTGCTTTTAACAAATTAACTAACAAATTAAAAGAGTAAATTAACAACTAACGATACTGAGGGTTAGAGAAAAGATTAAGGAGGTCTAGAATTATGATTTCCCCAATTGTCGGAATCCCTCCCGCTATGTCTTTTATAATTTTGCCTAAGTATTCTCTACCGATAATGAGCACTCTTATTACTGTATATCCCTCCCAAGTAATTACGAAAATTTACTAGATGCACTCTCCCCAGCTACGCTAACTAGATTTTAATACAGCTCACTTTAGATTGCACCCAATGCTTCGTTATTCCTAATCTCACCTTTAAACCCTCGGTTATTGATCCCTCAAATACTCTGGGAGTGGTGTTGTTCAACAATTACCTAAATATGCACTCTCTCTCGTGTTATGCATACTAATTAGGCACAGCTAATTGAGAGCTCTTCAACTAACCACAATATAAACATAGTTGAACAAACAGAGAAAACAAATGGCTCAATTATAGAAAAATATAACAAGAATTTATCCTACAAAAGGTTCTATCAAAAACTCTAGATAACAAATTAGCTATTCATAATAGTATGTAAAACTACAATACTAAAAGTCATAACCAACAATCAAAAATAGGAAGAGGAAGAAGAAACTCGTAGAAGAATTCTCCACCTTGCTCTCAATGTGCTCTTGCCTACTTAGATCGAGCCTATGTGTCAAATTTATGCTCTACCATTTTATTGGCCGGCCTCCTTCGTTTAATATAGGGTTTAGAGCTTAAAATACCGTGGTTTGCACTCTGGTCCCTGAAATTTATGCGTCCTGCCTCGGTCCTACCGCGGTTACGCCAGGACCGCGACCAGAGTGGCCTTCAGAATCTGCAGCAGTGTTCTGTAGTGGTCCTATATAACCGCGGTTTTTCACCATGTTTTGTTTGGAATTTGGATAAATGAAAAACATAAAAGTTGTAGCCCTTCGCATTAGATTTCCAACCATATATTGTAGGATACCAAATGGAGTTCTTATTTAAAAGTTATGTGCATTTTACTAGACAGTACGCAATATGCCTACTCGATTCTTCATTTTGTTACTGTATCATCTGTTGATCTTTGAATACGATCCCGGCTTAATTCCTTGGGCTTTTACTCAGACTTCAAAGATCCAAATCACTTGAATTCATTCTATAACATCTATATAACTCAAAATCACTCCTACAACGCATAAAACACATTGTTAGTGCAAAACACTATTAAAGCGCAAACTCAACTAAAGTGCAGTAAATTAGAGTGTAATAATTGACTAAAATACGTAACTATAGCCTATCATCAACACCCCACACTTACACCATTGCTCGTCTTCGAGCAATCAAACTACACTTTTTTTATAGACATGACCTTTTTAAATAATTCTCCTAACTCATCATACCAAGAGTATTTAAAATAGACTAAGCACAAAAGCGTAACATCTTCACCTTAAGATTTGACTCACAAGTACCATGCATTATTCACAACTCACCTACTTACTCTAACATAAAGGTCACTTAGTTGGACAAAAAAAAAAAGAATTTTTAAGCGATTGACATTACCTTTCCTTCATGAATCAAGTGCCCTCACAACATAAGAAAGTAGTTCCACACAATAAAATTTAAGAACACTTAGGAACTCAAGATAGAAAGAATTCACTCACTCTCAGAAATAACATACATATGCCACAAAAGATGCACCATAAGCTTGCCCGTAGTGTACTACTCCACTAATCGAGCTCATTTAATCTTGGATCAATTAGGACTTTATTTGGTTGTAATGTAGGCTATGGGACATGTAGGATACATTTAGATATAAGAGTGACTACACCTTCCTAAGAACTTTAATACATACATTTTAACATTTAAATCTCATACTTATGTCAAACCAACTCCGCCTTCACATCAATTTATATTATCCCATACTTCTTTATGCACACTTACATCAAGAGCCACCACTTATCAACGAATTTTTTTACAACAATCCAGCAATTTTTTTTCTCAATTCAAGTGGCTTTTACTTTTTTAAAACAGTGCACCTTTCTCCTTATTTCATTAGTTCCACTCAAAAGCCAAACCAACCACCCCACACTTTAACTATTACATAGTTCATAAAAAATTAATGTGCTCATGAGAGATTACAATGGTTCAAATAGATGGTTAATTCCAACAAATGGGTAAGGCTTGTAATGTGGTTGCCAAGGAAACTGGATTACAAACTCAAAGGGGTTAACTACGATACATAACAATTAGGTGACTAAAATATGTATATATGGCTCAACAAGAAATGCCTATATCACTTCCAAGACTGAACATAACTACTATTTTACTTTGCAAATACACATGGCAAGTTCTAGGCATCAAATGCAATGCACAAAATAACACAAAACCTTACACACACATGGCATATAACTCACTCAGGATTAAATTCATCAAGACACCCTATTCAAAGCAGTTAAACTGAGCCTAAGCGTCACAACCAAACTACTCACTATTCTCAAGGCATAACAAAGTCAAGAGATATTGTTTTATTTAAAAACAAAACATAATGGCTCATATTCCCAAAAAAAAACTAAATACGCCCGGTTGAAATAAAATCCTTAGAAAAGAATCATGGTTTAAAGAAAAACCAATGGATAATTGCTACACTAGCTAACAAAAGAATTTTTTTTTCTTTAGACTTAAATCCCTCAAGAAAAATGTCTAATAGATCCATTATCGCGAAAAGTCCAATCCTTTTTTTTCATTTTAAAAAAAAATAAAAAAAATTATTCAATTAAACTAACATAACTAAAATAACATAGAAAGTCACCCAGTTAATCTCCCCACCCTACACTTAAAATTGTGCATTGTCCCAAATACACACTATACTAATAAGAGGGTAAAAGAAACTCTTTGGTAGGCCAGAGGCCGAAGCACTAGTAGCTTATGGGGTACTTAGACTTCTCCCAAGCTTGGTCTTTCGTGCTGGTACCTCACACTTAGTTCCAACTATTTGGTTTGTTGTTGCATCCTTCCAATACCTTTTCTTTCCATGTTCATAAAAAAATTGACAATACAAAAATAATACAATTAAAAAAATAAGTAAAAGAAAGCAACAAAACTGAGTTACCTCCCAACAAGCGCTTGATTTAACGTCGCGGCATGACGTGAATCACTTTTCGCCTCCACTTTGAACTTATGAATCGGGCCTTTTTGATTCTGCTCTATGATCATGCTACTGGGGTGGTGAAATGAATCTGGCCAGTGTCACACCTCCTTTTTCCGCAGGCCCGCAAGGGCGCAAGGTATAAAAAGGAGTTTTTCCAATTAAAGGACAACCAAAACGGGATTCATTTATTGAGATATTCAGAGTCGCCACTTGGGAGATTTATGGTGTCCCAAGTCACCGGTTGAATCCTGAATTTAGGAAAGGTTTGACTCTATTTAACAGTCTGCGTACCAGAAATCTGGATAAGGAATTCTGTTAACCCGGGAGAAGGTGTTAGGCATTCCCGAGTTCCGTGGTTCTAGCACGGTCGCTCAACTGTTATATTTGGCTTGATTATCTGATTTATTAACAAAATAATCCTAAAATGACTACATTTCCTATTTTTTTTTAGTATTTTTTTATAAATAAAGAAATATCTTAATTAATCTAGAAATTAAAAATGCAACACTTTTCTAATTTATGACAAAAACTTAATGAAACAGATTTTAATATATGTTTAAACAGTTTTAATATTATTCTGAATTAGCTTCTTTTATTATTAAGTTATGAAATTTCGTATTTAATAAAATAATAATAAAATAATTTCGAAAAAAAAATATTTTCTGTTTAAACATATATTAAAATCTGTTTCATTAAGTTTTTGTCATAAATTAGAAAAGTGTTGCATTTTTAATTTCTAGATTAATTAAGATATTTCTTTATTTATAAAAAAAACTAAAAAAAAAATAGGAAATGTAGTCAATTTAGGATTATTTTGTTAATAAATGAGACGAGACTCGCCAAATAAATCGCAAAAACCGTGAAGCCCTCATAAGTGTATATATTTAGAAATCCGAGATTGGCCGTTTAGTAAATTTTCACGGCATTCTCAAAATAATAACGCGTTAATAGTTTTAAGCGCGTATTTAATAATTGTACCTCCCTAAACTCGGTACACATTTATGTGACCCCAATCCAAATCCCAATGAAGTCGGAATATGTCAAAAATTGCGGACACATTTATGTGACGAAATTCGAGATATATTCTCACGACATTATAATTTTCTTCTAACAATTAAAACGGTTTAGAGTGGTAGTTTGCACATTAGTTCATATTTGTTAATAAATCAGATAATCAAGCCAAATATGATAGTTGAGCGACCATGCTAGAACCACGGAACTCGGGAATGCCTAACACCTTCTCCCGGGTTAACAGAATTCCTTATCCGTATTTCTGGTTCGCAGACCGTTAAATAGAGTCAAACCTTTCCTCAATTCGGGATTCGAACCGGTGACTTGGGACACCAAAAAATCTCCCAAGTGGCGACTCTGAATCTCTTAATAAATGAATCCCGTTTTGGTTGTCCTTTAATTGGAAAAACTCCTTTTTATACCTTGCGCCCTTGCGGGCCTGCGGAAAAAGGAGGTGTGACACTGGCCAGATTCATTTCACCACCCCAGTAGCATGATCATAGAGCAGAATCAAAAAGGCCCGATTCATAAGTTCAAAGTGGAGGCGAAAAGTGATTCACGTCATGCCGCGACGTTAAATCAAGCGCTTGTTGGGAGGTAACTCAGTTTTGTTGCTTTCTTTTACTTATTTTTTTAATTGTATTATTTTTGTATTGTCAATTTTTTTATGAACATGGAAAGAAAAGGTATTGGAAGGATGCAACAACAAACCAAATAGTTGGAACTAAGTGTGAGGTACCAGCACGAAAGACCAAGCTTGGGAGAAGTCTAAGTACCCCATAAGCTACTAGTGCTTCGGCCTCTGGCCTACCAAAGAGTTTCTTTTACCCTCTTATTAGTATAGTGTGTATTTGGGACAATGCACAATTTTAAGTGTAGGGTGGGGAGATTAACTGGGTGACTTTCTATGTTATTTTAGTTATGTTAGTTTAATTGAATAATTTTTTTTATTTTTTTTTAAAATGAAAAAAAAGGATTGGACTTTTCGCGATAATGGATCTATTAGACATTTTTCTTGAGGGATTTAAGTCTAAAGAAAAAAAAATTCTTTTGTTAGCTAGTGTAGCAATTATCCATTGGTTTTTCTTTAAACCATGATTCTTTTCTAAGGATTTTATTTCAACCGGGCGTATTTAGTTTTTTTTTGGGAATATGAGCCATTATGTTTTGTTTTTAAATAAAACAATATCTCTTGACTTTGTTATGCCTTGAGAATAGTGAGTAGTTTGGTTGTGACGCTTAGGCTCAGTTTAACTGCTTTGAATAGGGTGTCTTGATGAATTTAATCCTGAGTGAGTTATATGCCATGTGTGTGTAAGGTTTTGTGTTATTTTGTGCATTGCATTTGATGCCTAGAACTTGCCATGTGTATTTGCAAAGTAAAATAGTAGTTATGTTCAGTCTTGGAAGTGATATAGGCATTTCTTGTTGAGCCATATATACATATTTTAGTCACCTAATTGTTATGTATCGTAGTTAACCCCTTTGAGTTTGTAATCCAGTTTCCTTGGCAACCACATTACAAGCCTTACCCATTTGTTGGAATTAACCATCTATTTGAACCATTGTAATCTCTCATGAGCACATTAATTTTTTATGAACTATGTAATAGTTAAAGTGTGGGGTGGTTGGTTTGGCTTTTGAGTGGAACTAATGAAATAAGGAGAAAGGTGCACTGTTTTAAAAAAGTAAAAGCCACTTGAATTGAGAAAAAAAATTGCTGGATTGTTGTAAAAAAATTCGTTGATAAGTGGTGGCTCTTGATGTAAGTGTGCATAAAGAAGTATGGGATAATATAAATTGATGTGAAGGCGGAGTTGGTTTGACATAAGTATGAGATTTAAATGTTAAAATGTATGTATTAAAGTTCTTAGGAAGGTGTAGTCACTCTTATATCTAAATGTATCCTACATGTCCCATAGCCTACATTACAACCAAATAAAGTCCTAATTGATCCAAGATTAAATGAGCTCGATTAGTGGAGTAGTACACTACGGGCAAGCTTATGGTGCATCTTTTGTGGCATATGTATGTTATTTCTGAGAGTGAGTGAATTCTTTCTATCTTGAGTTCCTAAGTGTTCTTAAATTTTATTGTGTGGAACTACTTTCTTATGTTGTGAGGGCACTTGATTCATGAAGGAAAGGTAATGTCAATCGCTTAAAAATTCTTTTTTTTTTTGTCCAACTAAGTGACCTTTATGTTAGAGTAAGTAGGTGAGTTGTGAATAATGCATGGTACTTGTGAGTCAAATCTTAAGGTGAAGATGTTACGCTTTTGTGCTTAGTCTATTTTAAATACTCTTGGTATGATGAGTTAGGAGAATTATTTAAAAAGGTCATGTCTATAAAAAAAGTGTAGTTTGATTGCTCGAAGACGAGCAATGGTGTAAGTGTGGGGTGTTGATGATAGGCTATAGTTACGTATTTTAGTCAATTATTACACTCTAATTTACTGCACTTTAGTTGAGTTTGCGCTTTAATAGTGTTTTGCACTAACAATGTGTTTTATGCGTTGTAGGAGTGATTTTGAGTTATATAGATGTTATAGAATGAATTCAAGTGATTTGGATCTTTGAAGTCTGAGTAAAAGCCTAAGGAATTAAGCTGGGATCGTATTCGGTGGACAAATTTGATAATTAAGTACGAACGAAGACTCAAGGAGGCATATTGCATATTGTCTAGTAAAATAGACATAACTTTATGCTCAGAACTCCATTTGGGCTCTACAATATATGGTTGGAAATCTAATGCGAAGGGCTACAACTTTTATGTTTTTCATTTATCCAAATTCCAAACAAAACATGGTGAAAAACCGCGGTTATATAGGACCACTACAGAACACTGCTGCAGATTCTGAAGGCCACTCTGGTCGCGGTCCTGGCGTAACCGCGGTAGGACCGAGGCAGGACGCATAAATTTCAGGGACCAGAGTGCAAACCACGGTATTTTAAGCTCTAAACCCTATATTAAACGAAGGAGGCCGGCCAATAAAATGGTAGAGCATAAATTTGACACATAGGCTCGATCTAAGTAGGCAAGAGCACATTGAGAGCAAGGTGGAGAATTCTTCTACGAGTTTCTTCTTCCTCTTCCTATTTTTGATTGTTGGTTATGACTTTCAGTATTGTACTTTTACATTCTATTATGAATAACTAATTTGTTATCTAGAGTTTTGATAGAACCTTTTGTAGGATAAATTCTTGTTATATTTTTATATAATTGAGCCATAGTTTTTCTCTATTTGTTCAACCACATTTATATTCTGTTTGATTGAAGAGCTCTCAATTAGTTGTGCCTATTTAGTATGCATAACTTGGGAGAGAGTGCATATTTAGGTAATTGATGAAAAACACCACTCCCAGAGTATATGACGCATCAATAACCAAGGGTTTAAAGGTGGGATTAGGGATAACGAAGCCTTGGGTGCGATATGAAGTGAGCTGTATTAAAAGCCATTTAGCGTAGCTCGGGAAATTGCGTCTAGTAAATTGTCATAATTACTCAGGAGAGAATTACGGTAATAAGAGTGCTCATGATCGGTAGAGAATACTTAGGAAAAATTATAGAAGACATACCGAGAAGAACTCCGACAATTGGAGAAATCATAACTCTAGACCTCCTTAATGTTTTCTCTAACCCTTAGTATCGTTAGTTGTTAATTTACAATTTTAATTTGTTAGTTAATTAGTTAAACACAAGAATCTTAATATCTATAATTTAGGAATTGTTCAAGCTTTTCTTCTTGGTGATAGTGAACAGTTGTGGCTAAACCTTAGTTCTCTGTGGGATTCGACTCCGGACTTATAAATCGGATTATATTTGCAGCAACCACTTAGTCCTTTTTATAATGCATAGTTGGGTGTGATCAAAGCACATCCCATGTAAGGCATTGACACACTCCACTCTGCTCATCATTGTCATCAAGATTTAATAGCACGACCTCAAGGGGATCCTCCATGTTAATCATAGAAATTTTGTCATCCACAATCACAACTGTGAAAATATCCACAAATGAGCACAACTCCAGTGCTATTGGGTTACTTTGTGGATTTGAAAACATGGAAGACAGCCTTCTCATTCCCCACTCGAAAAGTTAGCTCACCCACTTCAACATTAACCAATGCCTTCCCCGCTGCAAGGAAAGGTATCCCTAGAATAATTGGGACTTAAAAGTCCACTTCACAATCCAAAATGACAAAATCAGCCAGCAATATAAACTTGTCCACCCGGACAATCACATCATCAACTATACCCAACTATAGCTTCATTGATATATTTGCCATATGTAATCTCATGGATGTTGTCCTTGGTGGCCTAATACCTAGAGTCTTAAAAATTGGATAAGGCATCAAATTTATGCTAGCCCCCAAATCACAAAGGGCCTTGGCAAAATCCGCACTTCCAATAGTGCAAGGGATAGAAAAAGCTTCGAGGTCTTCATGTTTTGGGGACATTGAATGCACTATTGCACTTACTTGGTCAGTCATCTTTATAGTTTCACGGCCTCTTGAGTTTCCACCTCGGTTTCATCAATGTCAATCTCACTTCCTTGTTCACATTGTCATCCACCAAATCTTCAACTACCAAAGGAACCGCATCTTCTCTAATTCAACATCATCATCAACAACTTATTTTTGTTTCGAGGCATTCACATCACCGCCTCTCCCACTTCTTGTTGTGACCTCTATGACATGATTGTTACCACCCTTTGGGTTCACTACCGTATCACTTGGTAGAGCACCATTTGGGTAAGTATTCAATGGCCTAACTACACTTCCAAATTTTTTATAGAGGTATTGTGGGAAGCCAACCGTGCATCCAAATCCGTGTTCTTATACATCATTTGTTCGAACATCATTTCAATTCTACCCATATAATTACCCAAGGAAATAGGACATTGAGAAGGGAAATGGGGTGAATTGTTTGGTTGTTGGTACATTAGGGGCCTTTGAAAGCCTTGCCCCCGGTTTCCTTGGATTCCATTATTCCATCCACCTTGATTATTGTTGTTACCCTAATTGTTGATATTACCATTCCAATTCCCTTGGTTGCCTTGATTATTCTGATTGTCGTAGTTGTTGTTTTGATTGTTATCCCCCCAATTACCACTGTTTTGTTGTTGATTACCCCAATTGCCTTGAGGTCGCCACTGTTGTTTGTTTGAAGAGCTGCTATGTTGTCCTTGATAGTTATTCACATATTGAACCTCTTCATTTTGCTCATCATAGCCATAATTTGGAAACCCAACACAATTATCACCAAATTGTTAAGAATTCCCTTGGTTTTGTTGCCTTCTTTCTCTTGTTGGTAAGCATATTAACACCTTCCATAGCATTCACTTGGCGAGGGTTTTGGACTTGTTGCAATTGTGCCTTTTCTAATTATTTCATAGTAGTTGTCAACTTCGCTATAGCTTGTCCATCATCATGTAATTCCTTATGAAAATGAATGAGCGTAAGGTCACCTTGAGGAACATTGGCTCTACTTTGCCATGTGGAGGATATATCTGCCATTTCATCAAGAATCTCACATGCCTCATCATAAGGCAACTTCAGGAAATTACACCCAACCAATTGATTAACTATACATTGGTTTGTAGTATTGATGCCCTGGTAGAAGATTTGTTGTATCATCGCCTCCGTCATATCATTATTGGGGCACTCCTTCACCATCATTCTAAACCGCTCCCAAATCTCATGCAAAGGTTTTGTGGGTTCTTGGTTTAAGGCCAATATCTCATCTCGAAGTGCCGCCATATGTCCGGGTGAGAAGAATTTAGCAATAAATTTATCCGCCAACTCATCATAAGTTGTGATGGAATGGTTGGGAAGTCTCTCGAGCCAATCCAATACTTTCCGCCAAAGCGAGAATGGGAAAAGCCTCAACCTAAGAGCATGCTCAGACACATTCATATGATTGATACCCCAACATGTATCCACGAACCCTTTTAGACGTTTGTAGGCATTTTGATCTACAGCGCTCGTGAAATACCCATGTTGCTCAAGTAAGGTCAACATCACATTAGTTGTCTAGAAATTGCCCGCCAGATTCTGGGAGGGACAATATCACTTTCATATCCATGGTTCGGTAGCACCTGAGGAACCGCTCTTGGAGGTGGCGGAGGAGGGTCTGGAACATTATCATTAGCATTGGTCGGGCGGCCTCGTCGTGGTCCAGGATTTACAAGAGGCACCTCATCCTCTCCAATTTCATCAACCTCCTCCCCCGCAAGCACATTTCCAAGAGGATCATTAGCATTTAAAGCCATTTGGTACCTGTGGTATTCACACAAACAAATTAGTAACAAAGAAGGAAAGAATAACAACACACAAAACTAACTAAATAGATAGCCAAACTCGTTAGCTCCCCAGCAACGGTGCCAAATAGTTTAAAGGGCAATAGGGTAGCGACCTTCACCTAGGTGGCTAATTAACGAGTAATTGTATCTAAGGCACGATTGACATGATTGGGAAAATATGTTACAATCGTTGCTCGTTACTACCCACTCTACACCTCTCAGTAGAAAGAGTGGTTTTACCCAATTAACTTTCTCAAGACCATGTATGCATATTCACCCGAGCAACTAGGGTTCAAGTCGGGTAATTACTCTCTTGAGATTTAACCCTTTAATTTGGACTATCAAATCTCTTTAGTCCATCCCAATTCCTTGTTGAGTCATTTTAGAGACTTAGGCTCTCTTTCTCAAGAAGAGCTAAGTCAACTTAGTACAAACTAGTGTTTGCAACCACTAATTCACAAACTAAACCATAAAATTGACCTGAATAACAAACACCCATAATCAATCTAACCTTAAATTACAACACCCATCAATTACCCACACTATGGTTGAGCCACAACCCTAGCTAATGGTCTAGTTACTCATGCTTGAAGATAAAATCAGAGAAATAAATGAAAAGAAAGACATACTTAATTAATTCCTAAAGTAGATACAAAGATTCAATTATTAAAATTAAGTAAAAGTACCCAAAATGGATAAGAAATATCATCTCACGAGCACAGCTACAATATTATAATATCTGATACCTAAAAATGAAAAAATATTCTACTTATACTAAGCTGAAAAAATTGGACAAAATCCCCCTACAGGGTTAGTGCGGACCGTACAAAATAGTGCGCGGCCGCACTAGGCTCTTGAACTTGAAATCCTGACTCTCTAAACCCAGGATACATGTAACGAAAACGGGGAACCAAGTCCCATAATACATCAACTCCCATAGACCAAGGGTCAAGAGTCATGAGCCTCTACCGAACATGAGTGTATAAAGGTTTACAAGATACCAAGTGCGGAAAGAAATGTCAATACAAAATCAAAAGACAGTAGGAAGGAATATCGGGTCCTGCGGACTCTGCAGCTACCTCGTATATCCCACAGATGTCACCTCGCACAGCTACTGGATCACTGCTGAGAGGTACCTGGATCTACACACAAGGTGCAGGGAGTAAAACGAGTACTGCCAGACTCAGTGGTAATAAACAAGGGTAAGACAGCGCAGATAAGAAATCCGCAATAAAGCACTATGTAAAGCTATAATCAGCTACACTGTCATAGAATCAATCTTCACCGTACCTGTTCCAACAAATACCAATAAATAGCATAACGGCTAGCAGATGTAGCTAAATGCAATGCAATGCATGATATGACCGCTACGGCGTGTAGCCCGACTCCAATTTTGGGTACCCGTGCTCACTGTGGGGGTTCAGACTCCGGAGGGGCTCCTACAGCCCAAGCACATCTCATAGAGATATTCCTGCGGCGTGCAATCCGATCCAACATATATCTCGCTGCGGCGCGCAGCCCGATCCACTACTAGTCAGCTAATATGCAGATACAGCCTCGCATGCTCAAAAATAGTTTTTGAAAACTCTTTTATCATTTTTCAGTTGGAAAACAGTAATATCAAGTTCCAGAGATTGGAATTAGCATAATAACAAAATAGCTGCGGACTAGTAGTAAACTAGCATGTCTATATGATAAGACAATGATAACGATCCTCGCGGGATCCAACAACTGGCTCACGGCCCACATGTATACTCAACCGCCCAAGAAGGGGGTTCCTCGGCTCAAGAGTGGCCATTATCACAATATATATATATATATGCAACCATCCGAGAAGGAGGTTCCGCGGCTCGAGAATAGCCAATAATACAGTATCAACAGGTCGGACTAATATATAGTCTCCAGTTCATGATCGACCCCGCACTCTCAACAGTGTGCGTGTCTCGCCGCTATACAGCGTCACAAAGTGGTATACCGGGGTTTCGAACCCGCTGGTCATCACCCACATCTATTACTCACCTCAATACAGCGCGACGACTATTCCGCAATGCCCTTGCCACGAGAATCAAGCTCCGCACGCGTAGAATCCTGATCAAATACAGTAGAAATACAACAAATTAGGCCAATGGGACGACACCCAATCAATATAACTCAATTTACATCAAAATTCCCAAAGTTGTCAAAACCCGACTTTCGGTACGCTTATCGAAAAATCACGAAAGTCACATATTCGGAACCCTCATCCCAATACGAGTCTAAGCATATCAATTTTACCAAATTCGGACTCCATTTGCCCATTCAAAACCTTGATTTTCTAAAGTTCAAGCCTAGGGCTAAATCCTCCATTTTCATGATATAATTGCATAATATTATCAATACTAATCATAGTTTAAGTCCATAGTTGATTACCTGATGATTTCCCTTGAATTTCTCTTCAAAATCGCCCAAATCGCCTCTAAAGCCGAGACCCAAAATGTGTGAAATGTTCTGAAATTTTTCTAACTTCTGAACATTTTCCGCTTCTACGCTCCCGTATCCGCGACCAAAGGGTCGCTTCAGCGGTTCCAGGCCTAGCCGGCCATTTCCGCTTCTGCGAACAAAGGGCCGCTTAAGCGGACCCGCTTCTGCGAAGAAGCTTCCGCTTCTGCGGACACATCCGCCTCTGCGCATCATGGACCGCTTCTGCGGTCTCGCCCAAACGGTAAAATGTCCGCTTCTGCGGACCATGCCCAATTTCTCCCCGTCCGCTTCTGCGATCACTGGCTCGCACCACCGACCCCGCTTCAGCGGAATGGCTTCCGCTTCTGCGTAACCACCCGCTCCTGCGCATCTCGTCCGCTTCTGCGGACACGCTCCTGCGTCCAAAATTCCGCAGGAGCGGAAACAACAGAAGCAGGATCCCAACCTGCAATTTTTCCACAATTTTCTTCCGTTTAACCATCCGAAAACACCCCGAGGCCCCCGGGACCCCAACGAAAACCACCAACATACCCCAAAACACGATACGAACTTGTTCCAATCATAAAAACACCATCCTAAACATCAAAATCACCAATTACACACGGATTCAAGCCTAAATTTCTTAAAACATTCCGAATTACACATTCAATCAAAAACCCGACCAAACGACGTCCGAATGACCTGAAATTTTGCAGGCACATCCAAAATCACCTAACGGAGCTACTGCAACTGTCGGAATTCCATTCCGACCCCCGAATCAAAATCTCACCTACCGTTCGGATTTCGCCAAAATTCAACCTTAGCCAATTCAAGCCTATTTCTACACCGGGCCTCCAAATTCAATTCCGATCGCTCCCCTAAGTCACAAATCACCTTCCGAAACTAACCGAATCATCAGAATCCGATTCCGAGCCCTCTAACCAAATAGTCAACTCCGGGTTGACTTTCCTTATTCAAGTTTCCTTCACAAAGGCTATATGCCTCATTTTCAATCCCATTTCACTCCTAGCTCACCCAATAGACTCTAACACTGATATAAAATCATCAAACATGCATTTACAACATAACGGGGTGGTAATTCTCGTGACGACGGGCCGGGTCGTCACATACTAAGCTGAAAAAATTGGACAAAATCCCCCTACAGGGTTAGTGCGGACCGTACAAAATAGTGCGCGGCCGCACTAGGCTCTTGAACTTGAAATCCTGACTCTCTAAACCCAGGATCCATGGACTATAAGAGTTGACTGCGGCCACAGAGGCTTTCAATGCAGTCCACACATAATGGATTGTGGACCGCACAGGCTTCATCATCTGAGTTTGGCATCTCTATAAACTTTGGTTCTGCAGACCGCACAAAATGGTCGTGTAGCCGCGGTGCCTCAGTGCGGACTGCACAAAATCTTCTGTGACTGCACTGCCTTGATGCCTGAAAATCCAACTATCTGAATCTCCCTAGTGTGGACCGCACAAAGTGTAGTGCGGCCGCATTAGGCCTGTTTTTCCTGAGTTTTGTCTTGACTTTGGTACTTGTGCAGGTTTCACATCTTTTGAGCCGATCTTTGACATTTTGTCACTTTGTTGGTCAAACCGCAATCAAGCACAACTTATGAGCCTTTTGGGACTATTTTTTATAAATTTATAATCAAAGCATAAGCACAAAAGGGTATAAAATGCATCAAAATCCCTAGTTATCAGTATGCATCCACTGTATCCACCAGTGATTCTTCTTCTTATTCAAATTCCACAATTGCTTAATTATTGTAGCTCTGTTCCACGTAAGGATGTTAGTTATGTTCAAACCACCTGCAGATTTTGGCCAGCATAATTGTTTCTAGGACACTAAAGCTTTAGCTCGGCCTTTAGCTTCACTTGTCCAGAGAAATATTTTATAAATTGTCTCAATCCCTAGAGTAATCTTCTTTGGTAGGGGAAATATTTGCGACCAAAAGGGTTGAATAGCAATCAAAACACTCTTGATCAATTGTAACCTTCCTGATAAAAACTTTGATATCCAATGCTTGACTCTAATTAGCATCTTATCCAATAGGGGATGACATTGAGCTATAGATAGTCTCCTAGTACTTAGTGGAACCCCTAAATATCTTAAAGGTAGTATGCCTGTGGAGATGCTAAGCACTGAGTAATTTATTGTTGAATTTCCTCTATGACCCCTCCGAAGTAAATACAGCTCTTATCTTGATTTACAATCAATCCTGTCAATCTAGAAAACTGATCAAAACATTCATACACCAGTTGTATGGACACCACATCACCCTTACAGAATAACAACATATCATCTACAAAACTGAGTTGTACTATGTTCGGTTTCTCACACCAGGTATGGTAGTTAAAGTAAGGTTTCTCCTTGAGACTCTTTAAAATTCTAGTTAAGTATTCCATGGCAAAAATAAAAATATAAGGCGACAGTGAATCCCCTTGTCTAACTCATCTTTTGGCATCAAAAGGATTTATTGGCTTACCATTGATAACTATAGAATTGGACATTGTAGTAATACAAGTCATGATCCATGAAAGAAAGTTCTTTGGGATATTTAGTTTATGACTACATGTTCAAGGAAACTCCACTTTATAGTATCATATGCTTTTTGCATATCAATCTTAACCATATACCTGGGTGACACACCTTTCCTTCCCAACCTTTTACAAGTTCATGCCCAGTATAATATTATCATTCAACACTCTACCTGGTACAAATGTTGCTTGACTCATGTCTATTAGGGATCCCATAATTGGTTGCATCCTGCTTGTAAGCATCTTTGAGATAATTTTGTATATAATAGTACAACATGATATTGGTCTATACAGTTTGATAGAATAGGGATTCTTCACTTTGGGAATCAAGGTAATTGATGTACTATTTATGGGCTTGTACATGGAACCTTCATCAAAGAACTTCAACATATCATGCGTAACATCCTCACCAATTATGTGCCATGTCTTTTTATAAAAGTATGTATTAAAACCATCCTCTCCGAGATCCTAAGAATCTCATATCATCGTAACGTTTGCACCATATATTCTTTAGTGAGAGGGGAAATAAGTTGTAGCTGTTGAGATCTTGTAAGTCCTAGTCCCTTCCTCATTATACTAGGACTAATAGTATGTATGTTATTAGCTGACCTTCCTATTAATCCTATATAGAAGCCCATTACTTCTTGTTCAATGCCTTCTGGTGTTTTGATCAATCTACTGTCATCAACTGTGAGTAGTTTTATTTGGTTTTGTGTTATTCTTCCTTTCATGCTGGCAAAGAAGAAGGTTGTATTGGAATCACCAAATTTAAGCCATTGCACTCTAGATCTCTACTTGTATATGCTTTCCTCTATCTTTCTCCATTTCTCCAACTGCTGCTTAGTAATATTTTCAATATCAAACATATATGCAGGTGTTATAGTGGTCCTCATCTGAGCTTGTATACTAGCTAGTGTCTCCCTGAGCTGTTGGACCTTACTTGTTGTGCTAGAAAACACCTTCATGTTAAGGCTTTTGAGTGCAAATTTAATGTTTCTTAAATTGTACCAGATGCCTTTCATACTTCATTCTTTGTTGCCCCATCCGTCCCGAATTATATTTTCAAAATCTGGATGATCAGCTAAGCAATTGAAGAATTTGAAAGGTTTTCCCCTAGTATCTATTACTGTTTCCAACTTTATATACAGTGGAGAATGATCAGAAAATTGAGTATCCATCACATTAACTTGTATTGGTGGCATATTAATCATCCAATGTGGATCAACAATAGCTGTGTCAATTATGCTATACACATGACTATTTGTTCATGTATATGACCTACCTACATCAGTAAGCTCATTTAGCCTACAGTCCTCCATCAGAGCTCTAAAATCCTTAATCTCATTTTCCTGCACTGTTGTACCATTCACCATGTCCTCGATATCCATTATCGCAATAAAATCTTCCATGATTAACCAGGGATTGGTCATCTGAGAGTCTAAGCTCCTTAGTGCTTCTCACATAGCACATATATGAGCAATTATATGTAGACCATATATCATAGTAAAAGCAAATTGCCTGCTAGAACTGATATTCTGAACTGTCATATGAATGTATTGAGTATGATTTTGTAGCATAGTAAATTGATAATTTTTTGGATCCCACATAATCCATATTCTTCCTTTGCCCTCAGATGACATATTTGAACACCAACTCCACCATAGTGCACATCAATTAATAATCTCCTTTGCTTTATTATCTTAAACTTTGTGTTCTACTATTGCTATAAGGCTAATCTTATGAATTTGCAAGAATATTTTTATCTCCTTTTTTTATATACCTTATTAAAACCCCTCACATTCCATGTAGCTATCTTCATGTAGATTTAGGATTGGGTGGGGCTCTTTCTTCAACTGATCCTCTACTACGTTGAGGGTTATCCTCATTTGCCCATCTTGCATTTCTTTCATGTGCTTCCACTCTTAATAGAGAGAAACCATTAGTAATGGTAAAAATATGTTGCACTGGGCTTGTTTGTCCTCCTTTACCTTTTGCTTTTGTCCATACTTACTGGTCACCATATAATTCGTATGGTTTAATTTGCTGCACTTGAGTTGTCTGCTTGCCTGTGTCCTTTTCTGTTTGTTTGACTGGCCCTATTTCTACCCACTGAGTTATTGGTTTTGCATTGTTGCATGTATGTACTTGCATTATGAGCTTTGTCCTGCTAATTCGAAATTACTACTCTTTGTTGTTGTTACTCTCCCTTGTGGATTCTCCTAGTTGCCCCATCTCTGCCTTGCTCTCCATCACAGTCATGCCCCACCATAAGGCACTTCTTGCAATATTGTGGTACCCAGTCATATTCCACCACCTGTTCAAATTCCTTTCCTGAAGGGTCTTGCATAATGATGCACTTTGGTAACTCTTTACTAACATCCATTTCAATAAGAACTCGGGCATAAGGAATCCTTGTTGTATTAGTTGTGCACTCATCAACATAAATAGGGCATCCCAACCCACTAGCAATTCGACTAAGAGTCATCCTTCCCCAGCAATTCAGAGGTAAATTAGGAAGCTAACCCATAGTGGTATAGTCTTGAGGACTTCATTATACAGTTTAAAACCATTTGGTCATGATTTCAGTATTAATGGCTTTGTTCCTATAGTATGTGGCCCTGAATACAGCACCCCATTCTTATCTTCCATGCTACTGAACAGTATAACAAAATACCCTTCATTATGATAATAAATTGTTGGTTGGCAGCAAAGTTTCATTGTGAGGCTATAAATCTCTCTATGGCACATATTGATGGTGAATCCCCAATAACATACAGTCTAATAGCCTTCTGTCAGTTTGCATTTTCAAGTTCCATCTCCTCATGTTGTAGTTGCACTTTTCTTATTCCATCTTAAATTGTTGGAGATATGAACACTAGATCCATTCCTCTTGCAGCCATTCTATTACTAGTAAATAGATTCGCCTAATTTTTCTCACCTTTCCCGGATTTTGGTTTTGATATCTCCTGAATTAGTGCACTTTCAGTACTCTGATTCTTGCCTTTTTGCTCCTCCACTTGCTTTGTTTTGGTTATAGTGCATGTAGTCCTTTGATTTGCTACTTCTTCCACTATCACATTCTTCTCCTTCTGATTATTCACTATTGCCGCTAATGGAATAGTAGCGGTCAATGAAGCAGTAAATTCTCCTGAGTTTTTCACACCAGTCATCACACCAGCTGATTTAGGTGTGGGATTTATCAAATTAGGGCTCAAATTCCCCATATTGCATGCCAAATTCATCTGCATGGTACTCGATCCTTCAGAATTAGGTAGTATCGATTGTATTCATTTTTCACAAGCTAGGGTTCCTAATTGTGGAGAATTTCCACAGTTTCTCCCCAAATTG